>BSBK01000955.1:0-600000 GCA_027943335.1 Chamaecyparis obtusa
TGACACCATTGGGTAAGATCCTTTCAAGATCTGTTAGAGGATAATCTATAATCCAATGATCCTCCTAGAACTTAATGGTATTTCCATCTCCCACTAGACACCTCTGAATAGTCTACAAAATGTTGCTATCTTAATAATGTTATTTCATATTTTGGATCCTGTTGGAAAGGTAGGGTTTAAAAGGTTATCCACAAAGTTCTCACTAGTCAAATATTTGACACACATAATTTTTCACCTTGACATTATAGGTAGCCAAACTCCAATCTATCTTATCCATGAGGGCCCTATACATGTGTTACTCTCCTTGATCCCAAACCACCCAATTTTTGTGCCTTCATACCATTTCCCAATTAACCACATAAATTATCTTCTTGATGCAGAAGCATCTTGGGTTTATTGAAATCCTATATCTCGGTAGCTTGTTAGATGTTCTCTGTAATTACTTTGGAGTTATCAGTGGAGTGTTCTTGTTTTGTTCATCGGTGAGCTCCATTACGTATTCTATTCGGCTTGGTGGTGCCTTTCACTGAGTGGGTTTGGTTGTCGTTCGCTGTTTCTCGGTGGCCTTGTTCACTGATGGGTTTTATTTTAATTGTTTTGGCTGGCTGAATTGTGTATTTAATTTTGACTATGATCTTAATGTTGGGATCTCTCATTGGAAAACATGTGGACCTAAATTTGGTTCATTTCTTTCTCCAATTCTAGTTCTAGAGGATTATTTGGGCTGACCTGTTCGGTTTCCTCAAGTATAAATGTAATAGTCTATTCTAGGTTTTAGGGATAGTTAGAAAAGTTGAATTAGAAGAAAGATAGGAAGCTGGAGATCATGGATCTCACATGCATGAGGATTTTAATGTTTCTATAGTTGATTCTATTTGTATTGGTCGTAACTAGGAAGGCCTTACAGACCGACATGTATCAAGTTTGAATGAATAAATCAAATGACATGCTTCCTTTCTCTCCTATTCTATGTTATTTATTTTGTGTTGTGATTCTACAAGGTCGTACGGTACTTGGGTGAGCCTTTGGCCCCATCTATCACCCTCTCCTTGCATTAAGTGGTATTAGAGGGAGGATTTGATCTAGGTTTGCGAATCTAGGTTTGTGATTGAGGTTCCTTATTGTTAAAACCTAGTTGGTTATTTATTGTGGTGTAGCATATTTTGATCTGACTTGTAATTGCATAGGGTTTCAAGATGGTTCGAGGAGGAAGAAATGAAGATCTAGGCTTAGCTTATATGCTATGACAAATTGCTACTAGATTAGAAGTTGTTGAGACATCCCAACACTGAGGTAGACATCTTCATGATGTTAGTGATCATGAAGCTGAAGAAGTGCAGGAGGTAGCCATACCTACACCTATAATGGATCAAGGAGAATAAAGATTCCTGAAAGCATTGACTAGTTTGAAGGCTACACCGCAGTTTAACCCTCTTGAGTATAGTTGAAATCTAGATTCAGATGAATTGATGGACTGGATTATCGAGATCGAGAAATAATCTAAGTATGAGAACATATTAGATGAGAAGGTGAAGATTGAAAGCACAAAATTGAAATTTCATGCATCCTTGTGGTGGGAGCATCTGCAATTGGATTGAAAGAAGAAATGTAAAACTAAAATCAAGGTATGGGATAAGATGGTAAATAATTTGAAGGGAAAGTTTCTACCTTGTGATTATCAAATTAACCTAATTAGGAGAATGCAAAGTTTGAGGCAGAAAGACATCTTGGTAAAGGATTACACTGAGGAATTTTATAGGTTAGATATTAGATCTAGATATATTGAAGATGAGGTGGAAATAATTACAAGGTACCTAAATGGATTAAGGACTTCTATTCAAGAAGAAATTACTTTGGTAAAAATAGAGAGTATTGAGGAGGCTTATTAGTTTTCCCCAAAAGATGAGGAGAAATTGAATAAAATGCATGATCAGAGACAAAGAGGAAGAGGTGGTAGATTCCATAGAGGAAGATGTAGATCCTCTAGTGAAAATAGTAGATCCGATTAGGACAAGACAAATCAAGACAAAGGAAAGACTGAGTGGAAAGGTGAAAGTTCATCCCGAGGAAGAGGTAATTACTCCTAAGGTTGAAATGGAAGATAAGTATTTCAAGGAGCTTGTTACAATTGTGGAGGACATAGATTATTTAAGTTTACACATGCAAGAAAGAAGGTTAGTAGAAGAAAAAATGATTTGGTGCATGAAGATTCACCAAATGAGCCTGAGAAGGAAGGAAACCTAATGGTCAAAAGAGCATTGTGGAGTGAATAGACTAAGGAAGATATGGTAAGAAAGATTTTGTTCAAGACCAGATGCAGAGTTGAAGACAAAGTTTGGAAAGTGATCATTGACAATGGAATTTCAGATAATCTGGCATTAGAAGAAATGGTTACAAAGTTGCAGTTGGAAAGATTCAATCACCCAAAGCCCTATCAGATTTCATGAATCAAGAATGAACATACACCCAAAAGTTGGAAAGTACTATGATAAGGTGTTTTGTGATATTATGCCTATGGATTATTGTCATATTTTATTGGGTAGACCTTGACAATATGATAGACATGCTATATATGATGGAAGATTGAACAAATATACTATTTGGGCTAATGACAAGTGAAAAATCTTGTTTCCTTTGATTGAAGAATTTGTTGGTGAGATATGTACATCTGTGAAAGTTTGTTTGATGGAAGGTAGATAGTTTGTTAAGGATTTGAAGAAAGATGATGTATGTTATGTTGTGATTCCTAACAAACTGAGTGAGAAAATAGAAGATAAAGTTCCTGAAGAGGTTAAAAATTTTCTCATTGAGTACAAGGAGATCATTTCAGATAATGTACCTGATGGTTTGCCACTGATGAGAAGTATTATTCATTGTATGGATCTGATTCCTAGATCTAGTTTTCTGAATAAGGCACCACACCAAATGACACAAACCAAGAATGAGGAACTCAACTGAAAAGTTCAAAAGTTGTTGTAGAAAGGTTTGATCAGAGAAATTTTGAGTCCATGTGCAGTATCATCTATGTTGGCACCTAAGAGGAATGTAGAATGGTGAAAGTGTACTAATTCTAGAGCTATCAACAAGATAACAGTTAAGTATCGGTTTCCTATACTGAGAATGGATGATATAATGGATTTTTTGAGTGGAGAAAAATATTTTAGCAAGATTAATTTGAAGAGTGGATATCATTAGATTAGAATCAAAGAAGGTGATGAATGTAAGGCTTCTTTCAAGACAAAAGAAGGTTTGTATGAATGGTTAGTTATGCCTTTTGGTTTAATTAATGCACCTAGTAATTTTATGAGGTTAATGAATGAGGTTCTGAAGAAATTCTTGAGTAAATTTGTGATTGTATATTTGGATGAGATTCTGATATTTAGTAAAACTAGAGAAGATCATTTGTTGCACATTAGACAAGTATTGCAAAAATTGAGAGAGGAAAAGTAATTGATTAATCTGAAAAAGTGTTCCTTCATGAAAGAGGAGATTGTGTATTTGGGATTTGTGATTTCAGCTGATGGTTTTAAGATGGATCTTGAGAAGGTTAACACCATTCTTGAGTGGCTTACACCTGAGAATGTTGATGAGGTAAGATCATTCCATTGTTTAGCAAGTTTTTATTGAAAGTTCATCATAAATTTTAGTTCAATTTGCAATGCTATGACCGATACAATGAAAGGAGATAAAAGAGAATTCAAGTAGACATATGGAGTTGATAAGAGTTTTGAGACTTTGAAATAGAAGGTTGTTGAATTGCTTGTGTTAGCTTTACCTGATTTTAATAAGGTATTCCAAGTTGAATGTGATGCAAGTGACAATGCAATAGGAGTTGTGTTGAGTCAAGAAGGTAAACCTACTGCTTTCTTTAGTGAGAAGTTGAATGATGCTAAAAGGAAATATTATATGTATGATAAAGAATTATATGCTATTACTCAAGCCCTAAAGAAATGGAGACATTATTTGATGCCAAAGGAATTCAAGTGTTGTATACTAATCATTAGGCTTTACAATATTTGGGTAGTCAGAATAAATTGAATTAGAGACATGAAATGGGTTGAGTATTTGTAGAGTTTTACATTTGTGATAAAACATAAGAGTGGAGTGTCTAACCAAGTTGCTAATGCATTGAGTAGAAGATCTTTGCCGACTGAAATGAGAATTGAGGTTATTGATTTTGATGATATGAAGAATTTGTATGAAACTGACCTTGATTTTTTTGAGCCGCAGAGAATGTGCAGAGCACCTATCATAGATCAACTGAGTAAGTGTGAAGACTATTTCATTCAAGAAGGTATGTTGTTCAAAGGAATTTAGTTATGTATACCAAGAGGATCAATGATAACTAGTTTTTTTAAAGGAGAAGCATAGTAGTGGTTTGGCTGGACACTTTGGCATTGATAAGACATTGAGTTTTCTTAAGGAAAGGTATTTTTGGTTGCAGTTGTATAAGGATGTTTAGAAATTTGTGAAGAGTTGTGGAGTTTGTTAAGTTGCAAAAGGAGTAAGTTAGAGTAGTGGATTTTATACACCAATTTATATTCCTAAGAAACCTTGGAGCGGTATCAGCATGGATTTTGTTCTTGGCTTACCGAGGACAACAAGAGGCAATGATTCCATATTTGTTATTGTGGAAAGATTTTACAAGATGGCACATTTCATAGCATGTAGGAAAACATCAAATGTAGTGCATATAGAAGATCTTTTCTTCAAGGATATTTTTAGATTGCATGGATTATCAAGGAGTATCATCTCTGACTGAGACAATAAGTTTGTTGGCTACTTTTGGAAGACTCTATGGAAGAAGTTGGACATCGAGTTGAAGTGTAGTTCCACATTTCATCCTCAAACTAATGGAAAAACAAAGGTTGTAAATAGAAGTTTGGGTAACCTATTGAGATGCTTAGTTGGAGACAAACCAAGTAATTAGGATTTAATGTTAGCACAAGAAAATTTTTCATATAATGATTTAGTGAATAGGAGTACTGGGAATATAGCTTTTCAGATTGTTACTGGCATACAAAAAAGGGGTATATCAGACTTGAAAGATATTGCTAGAGAAGAGAAGAGGAGTGCTGAAGGCAAAGAATTTTATGAATTTATGAAGTCATTGCATGAGGAAGTGAAACATAAGTTGGAGTAGAGTAATCATAAATACAAGGATAATGCAGATAGGTCAAGAAGACATAAGGTTTTTGAAGTTGGTGATGAGGTAATGGTTCATTTGAAGAAAGGAAGATTTCTTGTTGGAACATATGGTAAGTTGAAGATGAATAAATTTGGTCCCTACAAGATATTGAAGAAGTTTGATAGTGAAAATGCTTATGAAGTAGAATTACCTGATAACATGTATATGTCAGCAATATTAAACATTAGGGATTTGCATGAGTATCATGAGCCCGATGAAGAAGTGACAATACCAAGTGATTATCCTAAGAAGCATATATAATAATTTGAATAGATTTTGGAACAAAGAGTTGGAAAAAGAACAAGAGGAAAGGATTACATGAAATACATGGTAAAGTGGAAGAACAAACCAATTGAAGACTCTAAATGGATTTCTCAATTTGAGTTGGATTCAACTCGGGTTGTACCTCACTCATGATTCAAAGAATCATTTCTTTTCAACCTTGGGTGTCTGATGCAGGAGCATCTTGGGTTAATGGAAATCTTGTATCTCAGTAGCTTGTTAGATCTTCTCGATAACTACTTCAAAGTTCTCGGTGGAGTTTTCCTATTTTGTTCATTAGTGAGTTCGATTACCTATTCTATTCTTCTCAGTAGCTCCTTTCACTGAGTGGGTTCGATTTTTGTTTGGTGTTGCTCGGTGGCCTTGTTCATCGATGGGTTTTATTTTGATTGTTTTGGCTGGCCGACTTGTGTATTTAATTTTGGTCGCGATCTTAATGTTGGGATCGCTCTTTGGGAAATGTATGGACCTAAATCTGGGTCATTTCTTTTTCCAATGTTGTATCTAGAGGATTCTTTGGGCCAACCTGTGTAGTTTCCGCGAGTATAAATATAATAGTCTTTTCTAGGTTTTAGGGATAGTTCACAAAGTTGAATTAGAAGAAAGATAGGAAGCTGGAAATCATGGATCTCTCATGCATGAGGAGTGTAATGTTTCTGTAGTTTATTTTGTTTGTATTCATTGTAACTAGGAAGGCCTTAAATGGTGGCATGTATCAAGTTTGAATGAATAAATAAAATGATCTGCTTCCTTTCTCTCATTTTCTATGTTATTGCTTTTGTGTTGTAATTTTGCAAGGTGATCTGGTACTTGGGTGATACTTTGGCCCCATCTATCACCCCATCCTCGCATCACTTCTTCTCTTCCATCTCAATTCATAAGAAGGATTTTTGAATAAGATCAATCTTAAAGGCCATGTTTCACATTATATTGAAAATTGATATAAAGTAAATAAAAATACCTCAGAGGCAACTGAACATAAGTTGAAGTTTTCTAGCACTGCTAACAAGTTTATCTTTCTATCCTATCATCTTCCTCTAGAGACACTCCAAAATGGATCCCTAGAAATAAGGTCCAACCTCCTTTAAAGTTAGAGGGAGACCAATATAAACCCTCTTTAGGGAGGCACCCCTACATCCCGGGCTTCTAAAAATATTCCTTTTGAGGTCCTCATTAGTATTAAATAAATACAGATTTTTCTTCTCATAATTTTCTTCTAACTTGAGGCAGTTGCATACTTATCCAATAAAAAATCCGATATCCTATCTTCAACCAATGAATCTTTCAAAAATAGGATGACATCATCCACAAACTATTGAATTACCATCATTGGGATTGTGGAAGCAACCTTAACCCCCTATATGGTACCCTTTTCAATTAGCTTCAAGAAATTCGTGTCCAAAACCTTAGAAAGGATAATGAATAGGTAAGGTGAGAGAGGATCCCCTTTCCTAATACCCCTCTCAAGATTGAATAGGCCTCTAGGGATCTCGTTAACCATCACCAAAAAAATAGGTTCAATGCAATTTTTGATAGTTCTCACAATTATAGAATCAAATCTAAATTTGAGGACTTTGTACAAAAAATCCATTTCAACTCTATCATAAGCCTTGGAAATATCCAACTTCAAATACATACCAAGTGTTTTTCTCTACTCCATTAAGTGAATAACCACATAGGTAGTAATTGATGCAGGCGAATCTTGGGTGTAAGAGCAATCTTGCATCACCCAAAAAAAATATTTCTATTTTTATATTCAATAAGGGCTATTTTGTGCAGAGCTGCTATTTATGGAAAGTTACTATTTTTGGTAATTTTTGTATGTGCTCAGAATGATCTGATTTCTTTCTTGGAGGTTCATTTTGGTCATATAAGTCTGCCAGTAAAGTTTTATTGCCAGATCAAGTGTATATTGGAAGATATTGAAGATTTTCAGTATTGGCAGCAGGGTATAGAAACTTTGAACTCAGTTTTGAAGGCTTTAGAGGGCCTGGATGAGGTCAAAAATTTGGGTGATAGGCACTTGCATGGGTCAATCTTGTAGAGCGCTTCGTGGCATTTCTGAAATGGGGTTATAATAGCCGATCAGGTCAATTGGTGATGACTTATGGTCTTCGGAAGTTGGGCCACCTGAAATGGCAAAAAATAATTTTCTTCAAAATTTCTATTCGGGTTTCAAAGGTTATCTTGAGCCAACTATGATGTAATAAAATGTAAAATAAAATAATTCTAAGTTTGGTCGGCCTTATTGGCTAAAATTCTGGAACCTTCCCAGGCGGTGGAAAATTGCCTATATAAGGAAGGCTGTATTATTGTCTTAGGCAGTTCAAAATAGTTCTGGGTAGTAGATCTGGGTAATAGTTCGAGGCTTTGTCCTACAGAATATTGTAAGGGAATGCCCATGTGGCTTTGCATATTGTAATTCTGAAAGTTTGTAATTCCACATTTGTGGAGATAATAAGAAGCCAATTTTCTGTTCTTGCATATTGTTGTTGTTTCTCTATATCTGTTATGTGTTTGTGGTATTAAGGGGAGCACCCTTCATCAGTAATCACCACATCAAGAATCTGACAACTAGGAATGAAACCATTTAGATTGATATTGATAATGGAGGCCAAGAGGGGTTTTAGCATGTTGACTAAGATTTTGGAAAAAATCTTATATAAGGTATTGCAAAGACTAATCGATATAACATCAAAGATTTTCTTCAACTCAGATAGTTTGGGGACAAGGACTAAGTACATGTGGCTCAAGGTTTTTAGAAGCTTGCTTTCCCTTAGGAAGTTCCTAGCCACCATTGTGACATCATACTTGATGATGTCACAATGATCTTGGAAGAAGGTAGGAGGAAATCCATCTAGATCAAAATCCTTATAGGCACTCATGAAGATAACAACACTTTTAAATTCTTCCTCAGTTACTTGGATGAGAAAGCAGTTTTTGTTATTTTGTATGACCAATGTAGGAAGGTATTGGATAAGTTTATCTTTTACCTCCCTAGATCTACTAATCCCATCCTTGAAAGAATTGTAAAATTCATTCATAGCCAATTCCTCCATCTTAGTATCATCTATGACATATTGATTAGACTCATCCGACGATCCTTGGATAGTGTTCCTTTTTCTATGCCTGTAGGATGATTTATGGAAAAATATGGAATTCCTATCCCCTTCTTTCAACCATTGAATTTCTTCTAGTAGATTTCTTCCTTGATTGTTATATCATTCCATCTAGTTTTGATATTATTCTCCTCATTGCAAATTTTGAGAGACCAAACACCTTTGGCCATCAAATCCTGATATTCATTGAGTCTTGCACAAAGATCTCCTTCTTTTGGTTGAAAATTTCCAAAAATACCATCCTATTCTAAGAACCAAGCGTATCCTTAATCCTTTTTAACTTATGGTAAACCCTAAACATTTTTTTTCCCTTGGACCAATGTGTTCTACCACTAGAAAATTCATTGTTTTAAATTTGGGTGGTGGTTCCATATAATGTCATACCTAAAGGGAATATGAATTTTAGGGATGTTGTGGACCCACTAAAGCAGAAGGGGGCAGTGATAAAAAATAGTGCGCAAAATCACTTTCAAAGAAGTATTGAACCCCTCATCCAAGTTGATACAAATTAAGAACTTATCAAGAATGACTAGAATGAGGTCATCCCCTTTCCTATTATTTCTCCAGGTGAAAATGTGGTTAGGAAGATCAACATCCAAAATCCCATTCCTTGATAAAATTTGCAATGTCTGACATGCTATCCAGGTGGTCAATGCTACCTCCCAATTTTGCAAAAAGGGAAAATGGGAGTATTTAAATCCCCAACCACCATCCAATGATTTGAGGAACCATGCATGAGAAAAGAGGTCATGTCATAAATATCTTTATAACTAGAGCGGGAATTGGGAGCATACAGGTTGAATAGGTTCAAGGATACATCATTAAATCTGATGGAGGAAACCAAATAGTAATGAGTGCTTAGTAATAGGCTACCTTTAATCTTAATGGGGTCCTACATTGTGACAATATCAGCCAATGCCTTAGTCACTTGGTAGAAAGAAGCCCCAAACTAAATGAGGTTAGCAAGTAATTTGAAGGTATCCAAAGTCATTTTGACTTCTTGTAGAAGTAGAATCTCATATTTATACTCCTAAACATAGGTTTTTAGAGCATATTTTTGTGGGGGTTATTCAGTGCTCCCACATTTCATGAGAGGATCTTCATTTCCCTTTCTTAGAGGTTAGATCCAGGGTGAATTATTGATTTTTATAAATTTATGTTATCTTTTCTTCAAACTTTAAAAGTCTAGGAGATACACAGTTGATGCCACAAGGAGGTTTGGAAACATTCCTTCATTAGATAAAGTCAATGAGTCCCCTTTCCTTGACTTGGTGACCAGTTTGTTGTCCATTAACATTAGCTAGCCAACCTTATTGTTGGGTGGAGAGAACTCCCTTGAGTTTGTTGAGGAGCATGCTCCTCCCTTTTTAATCATAACTTTTGGCTGACCTTGCTTAGCAATATTGTTAGTATGAGACTTTTCTCTATTTAGGGAGCACCGCATACACTACAATGAATCAATGTCTCTATTTCCCAAGCCATATGTGGGAGAGTGGACTATTTTCTCTCCCTTAAGAACCCCAATGTGTAGAGTGAGAGCCTTAGGAGGACATGCATTCCCCTTTAAAGGGGAGAGGAGTCCAACAAAGGTGGACAAAGCTTCCTCCCCCATCAATCCCATAGGCTTAGCCTATGAGAGGGGAGGGACCATATTGCTAGGCCACAACTTGCAATCCATGAAGATGTGTCCAGGTTTGGCACATTTATGCTAGAAAATGACTACATTCTCAAACACCATTTCTTGGGTAATGCTACCATGCTTTGAGCACAATATGATAAAGTTTGGGAGAGGTTTACCCACCTCAACATAGGCATAGAATCTCATATAAACAAGCCTAGCTTTGTTCCTCGTAGTGTTGTTAGTGGAAATGAATCTCCAATCCACTTAAATACAAGATCATCCGACATTTTCAGAGGAAGACCAAGGAGCCTAACCCACACCAAAACCAATCTATTGAGATAAACTTTAGGGTCAAAGCTCAACTTCTACTTGCAAATGGACAGATGATGGTTCCTAAAGAACCATGCACCCTTTAGGATGGGAAACATGTCTTTTTCGAAGGTGAAGTTGAATAAGAAGAGACCCTCAAGGAGAGTTGATGGGTGACGTTTCCCTTAAGGTTCCAAGATCCCGATATCATTGTTGATACCATCATAGTAGTTGGTCTGAAAGAAACCATCTTTCCAATAAGTGCCCTATCCTAGGAGGAGAGTACAATCCACTACCAACTTCAGTTGTTTTAACACAATCTCCTTATCTCCATTGGGGTGACAGTCTGTGGCAATCAAAACAAGAGTATCCCGACACAATCTATTATTCACACCTACAACCAGAGGCAGACCGGGGTGGCTATCACTGGTTTGAAAAGGTTTTGTCGGCAAGAGGTCCCCTGTCGACAACCACCATGATTTTTTTTTGTTCAAATTCAAAAACTCTTAATTGCAGAACTAAACAAAGATTTTTACTAAATATAGTTATTAATTAAATTCTTAAAAAATAACATCTTTATATTTATACAATAAATTGTAACATTATTAAAAAAATATTTACATTAACTAAAATTTATTCTTTATTTACATTACTACATATTAAAAAACCAACTTAAAATTTTCTCATAATATCTTCTTCTACAATTTATTCCTCGCTCATTTTCAACATTCCATGAATAATTTCTTTCTAACTATAATTTCCTTTACATTTTCCTCCATACCCACTTTTCACTTTTCATTTCTTTTTAAGTGATCCACAATCTTTTGAATAAACTTTCCAATTTATACTTCATTCATGAACCTTGCGATACGTACATGTGATAAATTTAAATTTTTATAATATAAACTATGGTGGAACTGCTCCACTACTCACCACTCTTTCATTCATAATAGTGAAAGATTTGATAGAAAAATTTAGTCATCCATTTTATTTCTATTATTATGGAAAAATACAAATCTTGCATAATTGAAAAGCCCTTTTTAATATTTTTGTTATGCCCAATTGCAAATAGCGTCATCTAAATTTAGAAAACTCATTATAAAAATTGCTGATTTAGAAAACTCATCATGATAGTACTCATCATAATTCTTATCTCTCAAATCAAGAAATAATTATTTTTAAATCTTTTCATAGTTCATGATCTCAAGTTCAACTCTATTATCAGAGAATATGCCAAAGTTTCACTGTACATTGTTGACTACATATCCAATCCAACTTTATGATTTGTGAATATCTGTTGAGATGAGATATGTGATATGGAGAATACATGTGAGTTGGGTGTTGTGACAAAATGATTAATATCATATATTAAATGTGTCTATTATTATTATTATTATTTAACTTAATATTTTAGATTATAATGTTTAATTTTTGGTGGATATGAAAGTTTATTGCAGGGAAGTATAATAATCTTACTTTTATTTCAGTCAATTAAGTTGGAATACGTAAATAACAATTAGAAGAAAAAAACAATTAGAAAAAAAGAGTTTTAAGTTATAAATGGAAGTATAAATAAGATGAATAGATGAAGTTAGCTTTGTGAGATTTATGAGGTGAGAAAATAAAATGGACAAAATGTTTTGATTTAATAATTGAGAAGATTTATAGAATGTTTTTATCATGGATATCTAACTTAAATGTTAATATGAATGATTATTCTAGAAAATTAAAATTATTTTACAGTAATGTCATTAGGTTTAATGAATTGGCCTAAGTAAATAGTAGCTAGACTTAAATAAAGAGTTGTATTTGTACATGAATATAGAAATGAGATGCTTAGACTAACATAGCTTGATGAAATATACGAGATTAGATGGATGATATGGAGGAGACATTTGAGTTGAATGTTTTAATTTGATGATTAATAATATGTGAAATGTTTTTATAATAAATATCTAATTTGTAGATATGAAATATTATTATAAGGAGATAAAGTAACCTTACTCTTTTGTAGTCAAAAATTGGTATAAGAAAATAGTAGTTAGACTTAACTAACTAGTTAGATCACACATATACATAGAAATGAGATTGTTAGGGTAACATAGACCAATTTTATTAATCTTAGAGAATCGATCTATGAAATGCCATTAATGGCATGGAGAAGACATTTGAGTTGAATGTTGTGATGAGAATGATTCAACATATGGAATGTTGTGATTATGAATATCTAATATTAATGATTATTAAAGGGGAAAAAATATTTACACAAATTAAAAACTAATAAATTGACATATGTAAATAGTAATTGGATTAAAATAAAGAGTTCAATTTTAGTTGAAAGTAGAGATGAGATGGCTAGAGTAACTTAGCTTCAAAAGCATAAAGTGGGCATATTTGAAGGGGCAATCCACCACCACTACTATGATTGATTTTCCACAAGTACAATTCATACCACAATGATATGTGTTAGAATAAACTAAGAAAAATTCCTAATCAATTAATTAGTTAGGTACCATTTCTACTTTATTAGACTCAAGCATAAGATTAGGACACTTAGTATGATCTAATTTAATCCTTAACTAGGGTTCCATCTAGACTTCCTTTTTCTCAACTTGTTATTATCCAAATTTAATCCTCAACTAGGGTTCATCTAGATTTTCTTTTTCTTTTTATGGTTTGTATAAGGATTCATTATTATAAATTATAATCATTCAATTATCCATTCAATACAAAATCTATTTTTATTAATTAATTCTCAACATTGAATTGCAAATCAAGTATTTTGTTCTCTATTTGTGATAGACATTTTATTTCTAGATGTTTTTTGAGATTTGTGGGGTTCAAGAATCAACTCCAACAATATCCATAGGAATATCTATCTAAATACGAGTAGGAATGAGGTTGGTTGGAGTAAAATGAGATTTTCAACTATTTTGCATAGATCAATAAGGGGATGAGTGAAATACTCATAGGCATTGAAGCTAAATTAAATCAACAATCATTAACCATAAGTACTTCGGTCAAGTTAATAAATCAAATTAAGATGCTAGATTAATACTATTAGAAAACTTATTTCTCCAAGTGGAATCATGCAATAGTAACCTTATCCACTAAATAAGTGTTAATATAGATATTGAAATATCATTCATCTTAATAGAGCCAATTGATTGGATCAATATCATTAAATCAAGGAAAATAAAAGTTTAAGAAATAAACCATAAATTTAGAACCGCACTTAAATGGCAATTCATTATTGATTGACTATTGCGAGTTCAATTTTAGGCAGTAAGACCATGTATTAATAATATTGATTTAGAGATTTAAGTGTCTATTTTTTAAATTTGTATGTTCGTGTCATGAGTTTTGAAGCATGCAGACATCATCATGAGGAGGAAATATGTTGAAAAAGTTTCTAGTACATTTTATCAATATTGTCAATGATTAAAATTAGAGATCTATTACTTAACTAACATTATCTTCACTATCACATACTTTCCTAGAGAAGACCCTATTTTCTCCTAGATGTGGTTTCACATGATCTAGTGCTTATTACATAATTTAGCATTGGTGGTTTGGTTATGTTGCCTATTGTGTAATGAAATAATTTGTAGAAAAAAGAATATGATAGTAATAATATGACTTAATTAAGAGATAAAGTATCCAAAAGTTGAATCCTCATAACCCCCCCCCCCCCCACACACACACATGAGGATTATGGGTGAAACATATTGTTCTTAACTTTTAACATGTATTTACCTATCAGTTTACTCATGTTTAAAAACCGGTGGTACATTTAGAAGCACCCTTATAGGTTTATTATCGATTAAGGAAAACCATTATGAATTTATTAGTATTATTAAATAATAATTATAGACAAAACAATATGTGAAGGAATGAAAAGAGATAAAATGCCAATCTAATATATTGAAGTATAGTAGCTATGATGCAAGTGATGATGAAATATATCAATCTCTATGAGATAGAAAATAGTTGATATCCAAATCTAAGCCATCATTCAATAATGATTATTGTAGACACGTAAAATTGATCACCTTTTCTCAATTAAGCCTTATTTAATATAATTTGTCAATCATCTATATTGATTAAATAATATGCTAAAGTTTAGTTAATATTATCTTTTTTCATCTAATTTCCCTAATTCCTAACCCAAGGTAAATAATTATCATTAATTATTCACCCATCCATTGTCCTATTCTTCCAAACGATTAAATAAATATATCTATTTATCTAATTCACCCTTCACATGTCACATTTTCCTACATTCTCATTTTCACTCTAAACCTAATCATAATCCCCTCCTTGATCATGTGCACACACTTAATCCTTGATTAAGTTTGGTCAACTCCCCTATTACAACAACCAGATGGGTTTCTTACACAAGAAATGGTTCATATCCCTCCAAGTACCCGAAATACATTTTTAATTCCTTTATTCTTATCAATCACTCTCCACCATTTATCCTCATAATGCAATCTCAACCATCCATATCATTTCATCCCTAATCCTACATATCAAATTCTTAGCCATATTTTTACTATTTCTTTTCTCTCTCAATCTCTCACCTATTTTGATGAAGGGTCACACCACCCATACAAACTAATAACCAAATAAAAAAATAGAGACAAAGAGAGAATAAAAATACTTCAAACAGGATGAATTGATAATACTTGGAGATGATTACAGTGCTTCCAAATTCTTGAGGATTAAGATCCTTACAACTTCTTAAGAAAGAGATCATTACAACTTCTTACAATATGAGATCATTAAAACCTCTTACAATATGATATCAATAAAACCTCTTACAATATGATATCAACACAACCTCTTACAATATGAGATCACAAATCTTCAAGAAGAGATCCCATTTAAAATGCTCATATTCCTTGCTTATATAGGTCCCTACCACCCAAGAAATTACAATCACAACTAATGTGGGATAAATTTTGGAGAGAGTAGATATAACTACTTTGCTACAAATATTAAATGCAAGATGCATAATATTAAATGACATCTAATACTATTTTTTGAATTTATTTTTAAAAAATCACCCCTTTTTCTTTTCCCCTAATTTTCAACATTCATATTTTTTTGGGATTCCCTATTTTTTCGGATCCCCTACTTTTTCAAGAATTTTATTCTCTCTCTCTCTCTCTCTCTCATAATTTATTTATTTATTTGGTTGATGTATGATTTCTCTTACACCCTAGATGCTCCTACATCAGGCACCTGAGGTAATTTGAGAAGTGACCTTTTCACATATCAGATGTTTAGAGGAAAAATAAGGTGATTAACCTTTTCTTTTGATGGCCATGATGAATATTCAATAGGCCACGCTTTCCATTTGACTAGGAACTCTTCATATTGCATGTTTCTTGTGCTTTTAGCCATACAACTATCCAAGATATCCTTTATCTCTTCTCCAACTAAAGTAGGTGCTGAAATTTTCCACTGTGCTTATGTTATTTCATCTTTATTGCTTCCTTTGTGACACTTTGCCAAATCTGAAATATTAAACATAGGTGAAATGTTAAGTCCTATAAACTCTACCTCAATCATTTCTAGAATCTTGCTTCTTCAAAAATTTTCATGGTCCAAATTTCTTCATCTTTAACTTATTATATATTCTTATTGGAAACCTATATTTTTGCAAATGAAACATGACTTCATTGGTTGAGCACACCAAGATGGTGTGCAAAAAAGTGGCCACCTCCTTAAAAAAATCAAAACTTTTCATAATGCGATCAGGTTATTCAAAATTTGAAAAAACTAGACTTGGAAAAGCCGAGCCTTTGCCAAGCCATAAAAAATAATTAAAAAAAGCTTAAGTTTTGCAAAACACAATCACTTTTTGTAAAGAAAAAAATGCTTTACAAAACCCGATCGCATTTTGACTAGCATAAACTTTTTTTAAAAACCCATGTTTGACTATTATTTTTTCATGCCAAAACTGAGTCTAAAGGAGAGAGGAGGAAGGAAAAATGCCTAAACTCGAGCAGGTTCTTGTTGTTATTGGATTTTGTTTCCATATTGATCATTTTGCAAGCATGTCATTTCATCAAACATGATAGAATTTATTTTTCTTTAATTTTTTTTGTTTCAATTTTGATTGAGTAGGGTTTGTTGAAGTGATTTAAGCTTTTTTAATTAATTTGATGTTAGATTTAGAAAAAAATCCCTGACCATGAAAGAGACAAAAAAGACCTCTTCGAACACAGGAAAATATTGATAATGTTGGAAATGAGCAATAAGAGAACCCTCAAAATGTAGTCCCACAACAAGAAAACCCTCAGCAAAAACCAAATTCACTGCCAAACCCAAACCCACTACCAAACCCAAATTGAAACCCTTCATGTCCTCCAATAGGTCATGTTGATGCCACACAAAAGGACCTTATCAATTGCCTTCAACAAAATAATGCCCAAATTACCATATTGGTTAATAGGTTGAGGTCCTCTAGTTTTGAGAACCACTCATCCCTTGCCACTTCCTTAGAAAGAATGGCTAATAGTGAAAATGAGGTGTCTAGGGAAGTTATAGTATGGGGTTCATGAAGGGATAAATGTCATGCATTTTATGTCGACGGGTTGTCATATGATCAAGTGAAAAAAAGAGGATACTTAGACATGACATATCTGCTCTTTTCACTGATCCTATTAGTAGTAACTCCCTAGAAGTAACTATGAATCAATTTTCTATATATTGGTGTGTTCATAATATGATGAAAGCTATATTTTGATAGGTGGTATATATGGTCTTTGACCAAGAACCTTGTAATAATTGGGAGGTGCCTTTATATTTTATGAGAAAGCTATATTAATATTTTATCCTCGATGAGAAGTTGAATTACTTTGACACCTGACAATTCTAGGGTAGAGGGAGAGGCTCTGTGGAGGATAGAGTTGGGGGCTATAGGGTGGTAGAGATGCATTATAGGAGGTATCTGGCTAAAAAATTCATAGTTCATGTTGTGGTCCCAATAGTAGCAAAGGATTCTATGTATTCACGGACCCTTCAGGAATCTACATCATTGATGTCTGTCATTGTTGAGCATGGAACATAGTTAGTCAAGGAAGAGGGTGGATCAATACTTGCACTAGGGAAGGGCACCCAATGTAATAAAGGGGTTATTAAATAGAAATAAAGGATTTTATCGAATGGGATCATCCATGATGTAATCTATGACCCATTTGTAAGGCTAATAGGCTCTAAGGTATTTTATAAACCTAGAGTCTCATTAGGCCAAGGGGTATTTTAAAGGTTGTAATAAGGTCTTTAGGTGATTTGAAGATAGTTTTAGGAAAAAAGAGAGTCTTTGGAAAGGCTTAAAAACCTTCAAACTCTTTTTAAGAGTCTTAAGACATGAATTAGCAAAGTGATTAAAAAGATGTAAAGCAACATTTAAAAGTTGCTTGAAAAGTTGTAATTCGATCACCAAGGCCAAAACCATTTGGAAAATAGTTGTAGTAATTGGGAAGGATATTTGGGTCCTGTTAGTACTGTAAACTTTTTGGTCCTCATATTTCAAAGATCTGTCAAATTCTCATTATTTTGACCTAGCAAGGAGGAATGCACTGTAAACCCTAATTATCTTAAGACTTGTTATGTTTGAACATTAATTTTTCATTCATTAAAGGTGCAATAACACATGTGCTAAAATAAACCTTTAAAAGTTGTCCGCTCCATGTGTTTTGCGGTTAGGTTTTAAACGGGTCACCTTTTATTAAAATTTTTATGAAACTTTAGCCTTTCCCATTTTATGTCCTAACCGTCCGATTCATTTTGATCTTGTGGTCGTTGTTATTTCTTAAGACTCATGGTTGTCAGGTTTTGTAACTTGTGAAATTGTGACTACAAGACACCTGGTAGAGTGGGCCCGGTTTCAATTCTATGCTAACAGTAATAGGTGGATTGTATCGATGGCTGTTGCAATATCTTAAAGATAAGTTGGCCATGTTTTAATGTTTATGCTTCAGTGACAACCATACGATTGGATAAAGACTAACAACGAAAGAGCTCTGACATTTTAGTTCTGCGGCATTTTTCCTGGGTTGATGTCTATCCTTGGTGACATAATACGGTGGGGTCACGGTTTTACAAAGGTTAAGGCTTAGATAGATCTTGTGGCTGTCGTTATATCATTGAAGGAAGTTTCTTGGCATTTAATGTTTGTGAAAGTGCAACAACCATCCAACCTTCCATGTAGTTTCAAACTGTCAAGTGGGTCCTCGGTTGCCAGATCATGCTGAAATGGCCATTTTTTATTGGTTGAACTGGAATATGATGTGGAAATTTCCAGTTAGATTGGCGCTCAGTAAGAAAAGTGGTATGTCCACCTGCCGGATTTTGTGACATGGTCATTTTTTATTAGGTAAAGGACCGGAAAAGGTAGAGGTGGGGTAAAATTTCATAGATATGCAATGATCGTCCAATTGAGTTTCATCGACGGTTTCTGCATTCTGTTGACCTGACATACCCGACAGTTTTCTGCTTTGTGAAAATGTGACTAATTGACATCTATCCTTGGTGATATCAGTCACTAGTGGGTCTAAAGTTATCAAACGCCTCCACATGTTCACTTGCGAAGTGGGGTCACTATTTTCCAAAGGTGGTAAAGATCTATCAAATTTTGAGAAAAACAACGGTGGTTGCATTACCTTAAATCAAAGTTGCTCAGAATTTTATGTTTGCAAAAAAGTGACATGTCGACACCTGTCCATGCCAAGTAAGTTAAAGTAAGATATGGGTTTCTGCACATGGGTTAATTTGGAATGTTCTCATTGGTTGAGAACTAAGCTTGGAAAAGTGCTAAAAGTTATGATGTGGTTATTATTTACTGTTTGATGCACCAGAGGGAATTTAGATCAATGGTTCATATTCAAATTTAATTTTTTGACATTGTTTCACATCCTGTGAATGTTGTAGCTACCAGTAATGGAAAACTTAATGAGTTTCATGCGGGTTGGTTGTGATGGGTTGGCAACAATTACTAGTAAGATTTAATCATTGCAAGCAATACTTCTCATCCAAGTTTCTCTGCAGGCAATTTGGTTTTTTTTGCAAGTGTCAATGGTGGCTTTTTCTCAAGCATACGGTAAGTAATTTGAAGTCAAAAGTGCATAGAGTTTTGAAAGAAGAAAGTCTTAGCAATTAAAATCTTCTCTGCTATTATTGTGTGATATTTAGGTAATTTTTATTCTGGTATTTGTACACTTTTTCAAAACCCTAGTTGAAAATGCCACCCAAAAGAGAGCTATAAGGAAAGACGGAGTATAAAGATAGGGGAGTTTTTGAAGACTTGTTATAGCTACTACCACACTTAGAAAATGGGGCAGCTAAGATAAAGGATTTAGTTCCCCAAAACCCTAGGGATTTTGTCAATGAAGGATTGTATGATAGAGGGTTATGGACGAGGGATGCATAGGTAGGAAAGGATTACAATGGTTTGATCTTGTTCAAACTTGTATATTCCCAAAGAAATGTGTGTGCTCCTCTCAGTAATATATGGCAGTTTGACATAGGGAGACTTATTGTGCCCGAGGTTTTCATGGATGCCAACCTCCTCATATAGATTGCTAGATGTTACAACCCTATGACAAGGTGTGTCAAAGATATTAATGGAATGAACTTGGTAAGCATCACAGAGGATGAAATTAGATAGGTCTTCTCATTGAATGGTCCTTCTATTAGGCTTGAAAAAATTAACAAAATCTATGAGGAACATAGAGACTATCTAATATTTGGCCCTTTAAGGGATTTCTTTAGCCAAATTGGTGCCATGTGTATGGTTAGTCTGAGCACACCTGAGCCTTTTAGGTTAGACCTTTTTAGTTTGAGAGCACAAGGTGTATATAAGTCCTTAGCTCTGATTTTTGGACAAGATAAGGCTACACATATGCCTATCCCTTACATGTTTATGATGGTATAGTCCCTTCACCACCACTTGGCACTGATTTTTTATTTTGCCCCTTACCTTGTAGACCTAATCCATGAAGGATTAATGGGGATAAAAAATATGAAGGTGGGAAGGCCTTTTGGATGGTATTCTATGCTAATGCACATATTTTTATACAAAGGTGTGGATTTCTTCAGCAAAACAATGGATATTGTGAGAGAGAAGAATGGAGAGGCATTGCTAGTCTAGTTGTGGACCACAAAATTGTCATGGTATAGGGCAGAGGCTAGTTACCTAGTTTTTGATAGAAATTTTGCCTCGAGGCTTAGATCCTTGTTATTCTTTGAAAATCCCAGGATTCCCATGGAACTATTAAGGCTAATAAGGTCGAAGGATTTTTGTAAGGACATCACCATAGTGCACAATTTTGGTGATATAATTTTATATCCAGTTTCCATAGTTTTTAGGGTTTATGGTTGCAGAAAGGAGCCTTATATTTTGCCCTATCAAGTCCTTGTAAAATTAGGGTATGCTGAAATCTTGAGGCAGATAGGTGATTTGCAAGATGCAAATTTGAAAAATAGAGGAAAGGAAATGTTCTTCCCAAGTGTTACCATAGCCCACCAATACATCATTATCAAGACAGGATGGGCGCATTTGAATCAAGTCCTGCAACCTTATAGAATAACTACTGTTGTAGTGAGGTGTGCAGATAATGAAGCTTTCATCTCTGGAGTGTTTAGAGAGAAGGTAAAATGTGCTATCATGGAGTACCAATTTAACTTTCCAAAGGATATAATCATGAATGAGTTTGATCTCCAAGCTCAGGAGGTCAAAAAGGAGAAATGGATAATCTACAAGAAAACTGTAGATTTTATCAGGAATTTTGATAAAGAATATGATCCATTAAAAGATTTTCAGCCATGGGAAAGAAAGGTAGATGCCCTTATGGAGCACTTTGAAGGGGTTATGCAAGCAACAAATGAAAAGAGGGCTGCAATGAGTAAAATAGATCCTGATAGGGCAAGAAGGATTTTGAGCCAACTAGGGTACACAAAGCTGACCCCTAGAGGAATGTATACAATCTAGAAGAGGAAGGGATATAGTGTTCTCCTCCCAGCTCAACAAAAGGATAGGAGTCTTCCATCCTCCTCCAAGGGGAAGAGACCTATGAGTGACCAAATAGAAGAGGAGCCCTCTCCAAAGAGGCAGAGATAGGAGGAATCCCAACCAGGGAAAGAAATGTATTCTCCTTCCCAGTCCCCATTGCAATTGGATGAACATGGAGTTGCTCAACAACTGGTACACTTAAGCAATGAGGGAAGTATTTTTGTTTCAAATGATGAGATGCAAGAGGGGATGCTAGAGGCACCCAAAGGAATACAAATGGATCTCACAATGGAAGATTTTGAGGGTAAGGAAATAGACTTGATTTTGAAAGAGGCCAATGATTCCTTCATTTCAGATGATAATTTAGTTAAGACTAGGACTTTCCTTCAATTTTTGCGGAGGATGAAAATAAATCAATATAAGGAAATTTGCGAGAAGAGGAAAGAAGAATTCCCTGATAGGGATATAACTGAAATTGAAAATGAGACAAAGGGGGAAATGATGAAGAAATTTGAGAAGATAACCCCAGAAGAAGGAAGAGCCATGGTTCATACTGTAGGAGTGTTGATTCTCCCTGAATGGGATATTGCTGATGCTGTGATTTTTGATTCAGTCAGGAAGAGTAAAGTTATAGTCCTCTCTACTATGGAGTAGGCACAACAAGCTACCAAGGGTGTGGCTTTCTTTGATGATCATGATGCCCTAGTCATGTGGTCCCTTAAGAGGGGAGAAAATAAAGATAAGAAGAAGGCTTTCTCCTTTGAATATGCTGGTAATTTATTGGTACAAATATTTGGTGAGACTTTAGGTGTTGAAGACTTGAATATAATCTTGGAGACAACCAAGTTCAATATAAAAGTAGTAGAGAAGGATGCTAGAGAAAAGGAGTTAAGGATAAAATTTGAGACTATTCTTAAATCCTATAATGAGTTGAAGATAGAGTTGATCTAGAAGGACAAGTTGATTGCATAGTTGTTAGGACCGCAGGATCAAAGATCACCCCAGTTGATGATTGTTGATAAACTAGTGGTGGCTCCTTCTTCTAGCCCAATTATTGAGTTTCCACCATCTCCCTTCCTAGAAACAAATATAGATGCCAGAATCAGTTGGGAAAAGTAGCAATTACTTGAGGAAACAAATAAAATGAAAGAAAGCAGAGAAGAGCTGAATAAGAAGAGGGATGAGTATATAGAGGCTAAATGCCTTATGGATAAAAAATATGAAGAAAAGGTTACTGAAACTGTGATGTAATTTGCTACTAATTTGAATCCCACAATCTTGTTTGATCATGCCAGGAGACTGCAAATATTTCTCACATCTTTGAGTAGACATAATGAGGAGTTGGGTCCAATTTTGAATAAGTGGGTTGATAGATCCCCAAATATGAGGTTATTTCACTAGCTATCTAAGGGCCAAGTTGATCCCGAGCCATTGATCAAACTGGTGCATCAACTTATAAAAAGGCTTGTTGAATACAAGATAATTTTGGATGATTTTGAAAGGAAATCCAATTTGTTGAAGAGAGA
The DNA here is from genome assembly GCA_027943335.1 of Chamaecyparis obtusa. NCBI lineage: Eukaryota > Viridiplantae > Streptophyta > Pinopsida > Cupressales > Cupressaceae > Chamaecyparis > Chamaecyparis obtusa. Next base: position 23,069 of record BSBK01000955.1, read on the forward strand.
ATTGACACTCCCTTGCTGTGACCTGATTCCAGGAGCTTTCAAAAAAAATGGTGAGCTTAAGGAATTAATCAAATGGAGAGCAAGAATTGATGATGATTTTTTTGCTAGGATGACTAGCATTTTAACTTTGGAAAATACTTTGTTCTTCATACACACTATTGAAACATTAATATCTACCAAGTCCAAGTTTGACTTCATTCAATGTGAGATTAGTCAGATGGAGAATAAGTGGGAAAAATTGTCTGGTAGAAAGGTTGAAATTATCAAATTTGTGTTCCCAAGTGAAGAGGTATTTAATAGGTGGAGGTACTAGTACATTCCTCATGTTGAAAAGCCAGACTCTCCATCTACTTCTTGAGCCAAGCAAAGATTATTACTCATTGGTTTTAAAGTGGTTGAGATGTAAAGTGTATTTATTGTAAGAAGAACTACGAAGAAAGGGAAATCAAATTTATTCGAAAGGATCGAGGAAAGGATTGAATATTTCAAGAGAAGTGGCTCACTTACAGAATGTTGGTCCAAAATCTAATTGAGGCATTTATTGTAAACCCAGAGGGGTTGTTGTAATTTCTAGGTTAAATTTTTGTAAAACATAATATGATCGGTAGCTTGTTGCATTTCCTTGTATATAAAAGGAATTTCCATGATCATATTAGGCATTGAGAGTGTTAGGTGTTGAGAAGATAAATTTTTTGAAACCCTAACCCTCAGTCAAGGATTGTAATATTTTGTATTATTTCTTGTCAAGTAATAGAGAAAAAGCACAGGTTGATACTATTATCTACAGGCTTGCCACTTAGCATATATTGTATACAAATGATCAAAGGTTATACTTAATATAAATCTCAAGTCTTTACCTCTCCTTCATGTCAAATTTGTGAATTTCTGAGTCTATCAAAGACTTATGTGTATGTACTTTTGCTTTGAGTTCTGATCTAGGGTTAGATTAAATATTGCTCAAAGTGGGATACATGTTCATTTGGTTTGCATAAATATTACCTACAAGTAGGAAAGTGTTGGAGTATTTTTATTTATGTTCATGAACTAAGTTCTTCAAGGATCTTTGTATTTACTCTATTTTCTGGTGTTATTTGCCCAATGGATAAGGCACTTGTTAGAAAGTAAAGTCCACCAAGATAACTGAGAGGGGGGGGGAGGTGAATTAGTTATTTGATAATTATAACTTTTATCAACTTCAACAACATTAAACCATGTAAGCAATATAATTACCAACCATAGAAAGATATTCATACACAATAACACAATGACAGAAGATATGTTGACTAGGGAACCTCTTGATCAAAGAGTAAACCCCAGTTGGAATGATGCCCACAAAAGATGTACTAATATGAATATTCCTTGTGAAAGGATGGACTCTGTTAGGAGTCTTATGAAATACATTTAGTACATATGAATCCTTGTTAGGAGATTTTGAATCCCTGTTAAAAGATTCTAACCCTGTTAAAAGTTATGAAAGACAAAAGGACCCACTGCCCAAACAGCTTCAGGGTAAGATCACTGAACACACTGTCCAACTGATCTTTGTATTACTCAATAGAATAATAGAAAATATGTTACCTCCTTCCTTACTGTTCCAAACCGCACTCTTTGCTACACCAGATCTCAATTTTAGATCTTTGTACCTCGTATGTCTTCCTTCACAAATTCACTTTCACAATTAGCTCTTTTCTTCACTTCATGCATACATCAACACATCCAACCATATTACAACAAGGAAAAAAATTCCTTCCTTTATACCACACTCAAGTAATTACAAATGAGTCAGCATATAATTATGAAATAAAAGTTTCCACACGCTACATCAAAATTACATAAAACTGTTAGCTTCCAACTACAATAATTCTTCACTCGTGCGACCTCAAAATTTGCATTATCATCCACATCACTATCAATGTGTATTAAAATTCCCATTAACTACGCAAAACCAGATTCCATTCTGATTAGGAGATATCATCCGATTTCCACAAACTGCTACTCAGGAACACTGCCTGCATACTGCTTCCACCAAAATGCTCATAACTTTCATGAATAATTGAATTACTATCTACGCTCTTAACCATAAACATATAACATATCAAAGAGTATATCCTCAAAATCACATAGATCCAACTACAATACCCCACATGCGCTAATCCAAACACTATCTGCTTCTCTGCAAGTCTCTAGTAAATAACTGTGTTGACATCAATGACAATCATAGTCATGAATGCAAGAAAAAATACTACAGAATGGCTACCAAACATTTAGCATTCATTCCTAACAATCTCCCCCATTGGCATTGATGGCAACATAGATGAAAAAACATCCAATGTTCCAAAAATCCAATACTGCAACACTGCTGCTTCAAGAAAATATTTCAAGTTCTCTTCATCAATCAAATCTTGCTTCATTTTCCTATTCAGATAGTACAAATAGTTTTTTCATGTAAATTTCTCCCCCATTGACATCAATGATAGAAATCTCATCATTATGTCAACAACAACTCCAATGTCAAAAGACACTATTCAGAAAATACATTCACTAGAGTCCTCATGACTCAGCTCAGATACACATACTCCCCCATAGAGGAAGTACCAACATCCAGTCTAGAAGAAAAATAAGGCTTATATACCACTGGACGGATGCAACCAACTGCATCACTTTTGAAAATTAGGTTGGGGCATAACCCCAAGCATACATCTCAAATACTCAAATGTATCCTTAGGCAAAGGCTTTGTAAATATGTCTGCTATCTGCTCCTTTGTACTTATGTACTCAAGTCTAACTTCTTTCTCAGAAACTTTTTCTCTTACAACATGATACCTAATCTCTATATGTTTTGTCTTAGAATGTAATACATGGTTCTTAGACATACTAACTATGCTGGTGTTGTCACAAAGTATGATAATAGGTTCAACAAACTTTATTCCAATATCCTTCAGCATTTGCTTCATCCAAATTATTTGGTTACAATTGTTTGTTGTTGCTACATATTCTGCTTTTGCTATGCTTTGTGAGATACAATTCTACTTCTTGCTTAGCCAAGAAACCAATCTTCCTCCAAGGAAAAATGCTCCACCACTGGTGCTCTTCTTATCATCAACACTGCCTCCCCAATTAGTATCTGTATATGCACATAGGGTAAAATCATCAGATTTTTCATACCACAATCCATAGTCCATTGTGCCTCTTAAATATCTCAATATCCTCTTTACTACTACATAATGTGATTCTCTAGGTTCAGCTTGAAATCTTGCCACAATTCCAACTAAATGTGCTAGATCAGGTCTTGTATGAGTGAAGTACTAAAATCCTCCAATCATAGATCTGTATTTCTTTTGTTCAACTATCAGTGTTTCATTTGTGCTAGATAATTTACATCCAGTTACCATAGGTGTTCCAACTGGTTTATAGTTCTCCATTCCAAATCTTTTCAACAAGTCATTCAGGTACTTTTTCTGACTTACAAAGATACCATCATTGTTCTGTGTTATTTTTAATCCCAAAAAGTATTTCATTTCACCAATCATACTCATTTCAAATTCAGTCTTCATTTCATCGGCAAATTTGTCACTAGCTTCATCTTCTCCTCCAAAAATAATGTCATCAACAAAAATAACTATAACTAGCAAACCATTTTCAATTTCTTTTGTGTATAGATTGCTATCAGCTATTCCTTTTGTAAATCCCAACTTTAACAAATACCTGTCCAGTCTTGCATACCAAGTTCTAGGTGTTTGCTTTAGTCCATATAAGGCTTTCTTTAGTTTACATACCATGTCTCCTTGAGTCAAAGGAAAACCTTCAGGCTGCTCAATGTAGACTTCTTCCAACTCTCCATTCAGAAATGCTGACTTCATATCCATTTGATATACTTTGAACTTCTTATAAGCTACATAAGCCAAAAACATTCTTATTGCTTCAATTCTTGCAACAGGTGCAAAGGTTTCTTCATACTGAATTCCTTCTTGTTGTGAGTATCCCTTACATACCAATATTTCTTTGTTTCTTACTACTTCTCCTTGTTCATTCATCTTATTTTTGAATACCCATTTAGTTCCAATAACATTCTTGTCTTTAGGTCTAGGGACCAATTCCCATGTCTTGTTCTTTTCAATCTGATCTAGTTCTTCTTTCATAGCATTAGTCCAACTTTTATCTTCACAAGCTTCACTAGTAGTTTTAGGTTTAATTTGAGAAATCAAACATAACTATTCTTGTACCTTATTCTAAGTTAGAACTCCTCTTTTAATGCTTCCAATAATTTTCCCAATAGGATGATTTCTTGATAAACTCTTGTTAGGTGTCAATGTCTCAGATCTCACTTTAGGTGTAGGTTCTTCAATGACTTCACTATGGCTTTCATTCAAGAAGTCACTGTCAGCCTCATAAAATAATTCAGTAGATCTAGTGTTAGGTTTAGGATGAGCTTCTTCATCTGATTCATAATCAAGCATTATTTCCTGAATTTTGAACTTTTCATCAACTTTAACATTTGCGCTCTCAATAATAGTCTTAGTTCTTTTATTGTAACATCTATAGGATTTTCTTTTCAAAGAATATCCAAGAAATATACCTTCATCACTTCTAGGATCAAACTTTCCAAATCATCATCTCTTTTTATATAACATTTTCTTCTAAAATTCTAAAATAATTAACTGAGGGTGCATGTCCAAACCATAATTCATAGGGTGTCTTGTTTGTGTCTGCTCTGATTTGTACTCTATTCATTGTATACACTATTGTCTTCACTACTTCTCTCCAGAATATCTTCGCCAAATCATTCTCAAATAACATAACTCTTGTTGCTTCAGTCACTGATCTATTTCTTCTTTCTACAATACCATTTTGTTCAAGTGTCCTAGGGGTTGAAAACTGTCTCTTAATGCCATTTTCTTCACAAAAGGTGTTAAAATATCTAGAAATAAATTCTCCACCTCTATCAGATCTCAAACATTTAATCTTCATTCCAGATTCATTCTCAACTTTATTCTTAACGATCTTAAACTTATCAAATGCTTCAGACTTTTATTTAAGAAATGCAATCCACATCATTCTTGTAAAATCATCAACAAGAATCATAAAATACCTTTCTCCATAGAATCCTATAGTCTTGGTAGGACCGCTCAAATTTGTATGAACAATCTCCAACTTTTCTGCAGATGTAAACTTCTTACTAGGAAAAGAACTTCTCTTCTATTTAGCCATCACACATTCTTTGCAAATCATGTTAGTAGGCTTCATAATTTTAGGCAAATCCCTTACTGCAAGTGTACTACTTACTTTCACAATGTTGTCAAAGTTTATATGACAAAATGTTCTATGCGATAACCAACTGTCATCAATTTTAGTAATCAAACATGTCATCTCAGTAGGATTCAACTGAAATACATTAGCTCTAGTTCTAGATCCAGTTCTAATTAGATTTCCATCTTTATCCTTTATCACACAAGTTTTCTCAGTAAACCAAACTTGATATCCCTTATCAACTAACTATCCAACACTCAAAAGATTATGTTTCAATCCATCCACAAAATAAACATCATCAGTATTAGTCTTTCCATCAAGAGTAATAGATCCTATACCTTTAATCAAGCAAGGTGCATTGTTTCCAACTCTTACAACTCCTCCATCATAATCGTTAAACTTTATGAACTTTTTCATGTCTCCAGTCATATGATGTGAACAACCACTATCTATAATCCAATCAGATTTCTTTTCAACTTGAGAAACTAAGGCTTTTTCTTCCTTAACATCAATTTTAGGATTCTCTTCTTTAATTGCTACAAATCCTATGTCATCATTATTCTCAGTATCACTTTCACTTAAAGTTCTTTCTACACTAATTTCAAGATCTTCATCATTAGCATAATAACATTCCTTAGATCTTCTAGGTTTGAAATTGTTTCTGTACTTTTTAACTCTCTTAGGACACTTAGATGCAAAATGACCATATTCTTGACAAGTCCAACATTTAAAAAATTTCTTACCGTCTGGTTCTCTCTTCACAAGAAAGGAAATACCTTCTTCAATCTTCTTGTCTTCTTCATTTCTAGATCTGCTGCTTCCAGCATAATCTCTACTCACACTGATGCTTCTTGACAAAGTAGGGTGAACACTAAGAGCATTGAATGTTGTCTCCATTCTAGGCAAGTCTCCTGATAACCTTAGGTTCATCTCTACTACTTCCAATCTTCCAAGAAGAGTTTCTCTTGTAAAGTTTGTAGTACAAGGTATAACTTGTTCAATCATCTATGTTGTCTATTTAAATACAAGAGTCAATGTTCTTAGAATTTTCCATATCACTTCATTCTCTATCTTTGTTCCTCCACAAGATTTTATACTTGATACAATTTTTGACATTCTACCAATATAGCTTTAACATATTCATCTTCCATCATTCTTATATCTTCAAATGCACATATCCAATTATGTAATATAACTCTTTTTGCATGTTCATCACCTTCAAAAGTAGAGTGTAAAGCTTTCCAAATTTTATAATATTTTTTCAAACATTTTACCTGACTGTACTCATTCTTCGGAAGGGCTGTCAAAAGTGCTTCTCTTGCAAGTATGTTACACATGAATAGATCTTTCTCATTGGCAGTACATGTTTCAAGATTGTCCTCTTCAATGATAGTCTTATCATTCTTTTTAATCAGCCAATAACCTAGTCCTAAACGTAGTAGCTATGTCTTCATCATTTCTTTCTAGCTATCAAAATTTACTCCATCAAACTTAGGGCTTTCTTTTCTATGGATCTCCTTAAGCTATTAAACTTCTTTTTCAAGGACTTGCCGCTCTGATACCAATTGTTAGAAAGTAAAGTCCACCAAGATAACTAAGAGGGGGGGGGGGGTGAATCAGTTATCTCATAATTATAGCTTTTATCAACTTCAACAACATTAAACCATGTAAGAAATATAATTACCAACCATAGAAAGATATTCATACACAATAACACAATGACACAAGATATGTTGACTAGGGAACCTCTTGATCAAAGAGTAAACCCCAGTGCAAATGATGCCCATAGAAGATGCACTAATATGAATATTCCTTGTGAAAGGATGGAATCTTTTAGGATTCTTATGAAATATATTCAGTACATATGAGTCCCTATTAGGAGACTTTGAATCCCTGCTAAAAGATTCTAACTTTGTTAGGAGTTATGGAAGACAGAAGGACCCACTGCCTAATCAGCTTCAATGGAAAGATCACTGAACACACTATCCAACTTATCTCTAGATTATTTAATAGAATAATATCAAACTATTACTGATCTCAACAATATGTTACCTCTTCTCTGACTATGCCAAACCGCACTCACTACTGCACCAGATCTCAATTGCAGATCTTTGTACCTTGCATGTCCTCTTTTAAAAATTCACTTTCAAAACTTCATTCACTTCATCATTACATTCATATACCTATTACAACAAGGAAAAATATTCATTCCTTTATACCACACTCAAGTAATTACAAATGAGTTGGCATCCAATTACAAAATAAAAATTTCCACAAGTTACATAAAAAATACACAAAACTGTCAGCTTCCAATTAGAATAACTCTTCACTCGTGTGACCTCAAAGTTTGAGCTTTCATCCACATCACTATAAACATGTCTTAAACTACTCTCTAATTGTGCAAAACCAAATTTCATCCTGATTAGGAGATATCATCTGATTTCCACAAACCACTACTCAGGAACATTGCCTAAGTACTACTTCCACCAAAATGCTCATAACTTCCATGAATAAATGAATTACTATCTACGCTCTTAACCATGAACATATAACATAAAAAAGAGTAAATCCTCAACATTGCATAGCTCTATCTTCAATATCCCACGTGCGCTAATCCAAACACTATCTGCTCCTCTGCAAATCTTAGTAGATCATTGTGTTGACATCAATGACAATCTTAGTTATGAATGCAACAACAACTGCTACATAATGGCTGCCAATACTCCCATAGGATATATTTAGCATTCATTCCTAAAAATATCCCCCATTGGCATTGATGGAAACATAGATGAAAAACATCCAATGTTTCATAAATCCAACACGGCAACACTGCTGCTTTGAAAAATACTTCAAGTCCTCTTAATCAATCAAATATTGCTTCGTTTTCCTATTCAATTCTCTCCAAAAAATGGTACAAAAGGTTTTTTATGTACACTTCTCCTCCATTGACATCAATGAAAAAAATTTCATCATCATGTCAACAACAACTCCAATGTCAAAAGACACTGTTCATAAAATACATTCACTAGAGTCCTCATGACTCAGCTCATATACACATACTCCCCATAGAGGAAGTACCAACATCCAGTCCAGAAGAAAGATGAGGCTCATATACCACTAGATGGATGCAATAATTTGCATCAGTTCTCAAAGATAGGCTAGGGCATAACCCCAAGCATACCTCTTAGATACTCAAATGAATCCTTAGGTAAATATGTCTTCTATTTTCTCCTTTGTGCTTATGTATTCAAGTCTAACTTCTTTCTCAACAACTTTCTCTCTTACTACATGATACTTAATCTCTATATGCTTAGTCTTATAATGCAATACAAGGTTCTTAGACATACTAACTATGCTAGTGTTATCACAATGTATAACAATAGGTTGAACAAATTTTATTCTAATATCCTTCAGTATTTGCTTCATCCAAATTATCTGGTTACAATTGTTTGTTGCTACTACATATTCTTCTTTTGTTGTGCTATGTGAAATACAATTCTGCTTCTTTCTTAGCCAAGAAACCAATCTTCCTCCAAGGAAATATGCTCCACCACTGGTGCTCTTTTTATCATCTATACTGCCTCCCCAATCAACATTTGTATATGCACATAGGGTAAAATCATCAAATTTTGATGAACTGCAACTGATTTAGAACCTAATTGAAGATCTGTGATTAGAGATCACCGAGTTGTTGATTAGATATGTAATATGATTAAATCAATAATATGTTGTCATTGATGTCAACTAGTTTGACAGTACTTATTTTGTAAGTTACTATAACTAAACATCTGTAGAAAAGGAGTAAAAGAGATAATGTTTGTTACGAAGATCGATGGCTAGCATAATTCAAAGAAGATCTAAAGGATGAAATCAAAATGTGTTACAGGCACAACTACTAAGGAAGGTTTAAGTGACAAAATGGACAAAGGAGAATAAGTGGCAAAATCTTATGAAGGAAAAGAAAATAGTTTACTTGTCTATTTAAGAGATCAAAGTTTCATTATGAAACTCATGCCAGAAGAAGGACTATAGAATTATTGCATGAACAAGCTTCATGTATGCTTGATCAAACTAGTTAAGGAGAACCAAACTGTAGAGTTTACTGAGTGTTAGAAAGCTATTACAGAGCGACAATAAGTCATTGATTATTGTGATACAAAATTGAAATACTGATTAGAGGATTTGTATGGGCTAAACATAGATTTGATAATCTGAAATTGAAGTTGTATTGTAATCAGATCAAATGGCTATTACATTTTAACCATTGTAAACAAAGAAATCTCTTAACAAAGTGGACTTGAAAGTCTTATATGTGTCATTCATAGAATGAGCATTGTTATCTTGTCAACCCCATAGTGAATGCTGGTTGGATGATAACGATTGGTCTAAAATCCTCTAACAAGGTCACACCTAATAGTGTGTTTGTAACCTTTAATAGGGTTTGGTCTTCACTGACCTCACTTCAGAAGAGTGAAAATTTTTGGGTTGTCGGTCCTAAGTGGTTTTTCCCTTCATAGGGTTTCCACATTAAATCTTTTGTGTTATGTGTTCATTGTGGTGATTGTTTGTTATCATACTTTACATATTACATGTTAGATTTGGTCAGTAATCATTACTTGTTATTGACTGGTAATTGGTAAAAGAATAGATAGTATAGTATTTTAAGTTACCGAGCTGCAGAAGTTTAAGTAAATTATTTTGGATTATACATTTTGATTTAGGACTGTGGATAACTAATTTTCCCCCCTCTCAGCTATTCTAACAATTGGTATCAAAGTATTGGTTTCTTGGAATAGAGTTTTAAGGACTTCAGCACAAAGGTCTCAAAATGTTTAAGAGGGAAGTGCCAAAGCTAAACAAGGATAACTTCACAATATGGAAAAGTTGAATGAAGTTGCATATATCCGGGATTGAGAATTTTGCCCTAGATCTTATGACAAATGGATACCTTGCACCACCCACTGGTCCCTTGACCCTTGATCAACTAAGGGACAGGCATGAACATAATGTTACCATGATGGAGATTGGTGATGCTTGTTCAGATGCCAAATTTGAAGACATCAAGGACTGTACTACTACTAAGAAGATGTGAGATAAATTAGCTCAAGTTTATAGTGGTGATGTGAATGTCAAGAGAGCAAGAGCTGAAAGCTTAAGGGGGAGATTCGATGACATGAAGATGAAAGAAGGTGAAAACATTGTACAGTACACAAACAAAATAAAAGAGGTAGTTCATGCTATTAGAGCATTAGATGGAGTTATTGATGAAGACACTGTGGTAAGAAAAATTCTAAGAACCCTATTGCCTATCTATGCAATTAGAATATCTGCAATTCATGAAAATAGGTCAGCACCTAACAACACACTCACTCTTGATAGTCTGATTGGAAATCTTACAACATTTGAACTGAATAATTATGATAATAGTGTTGTACCCAATGTTGAATCTTCTTTTATGACTTCTCTGAAGATTGGTAAGTCTAGTAGCAAAAATAATAAGGATGATAGTGATAGCAATACTGATGATGAGCTTGATGAACTTGAAGCTCTTATGGCTAGAAGGTTACCTAAAGGTAAAGGAAGGTATAGAGGCAAGTTACCTTTAGCATGCTTTAACTGTAAAGAAGTTGGTCACATTGATGCTAGATGTCCACACAAGAAAGATGATGATAGAACCAAAGATCAATATGAAGGAAGCTATGGGAGGAGATACAAAAAAGGCTACTGACACTACAATAGAGATAACCGAGACAATAATGACAAAGGCAAGAAGGTTTGCTACATTGCTAAGGAAGTAGATATCGCCGATACCGACACTGATGTTGATGTGGAGGTAGTATTTGTGGCAATGAAGGATGATTTTGAAGAAGATGAAAGGTATGTAGAAACAACACTTATCTCTAAGGTTAATAAGAATGATACATGGATTATAGATAGTGGTTGTACCCATCACATGACTAGTGATGAAGAAAAATTTGATTATCTTGAAGAATACAATGTAGGATCTATAAGAATGGGAAATAATGCACCTTGTATGGTAAGAGGTAAAGGATCCCTGATGATAAATGATAGATTAAAATTTGAAAATGCTTATTGGGTAAAAGGATTGAACTATAATTTGCTAAGTGTGGCACAACTGAACAATTTAGGCCACTGAGTTGCTTTTGAGAGTAAAAAGGTGAAAATATTTGATGATGGAGGAAGACTTTTTGGAATTGGTACACAATCTAGAGGTAATATATTTTATCTTGATAATGACCAGTCTTCTTATTTATTGATGAAAGATGAAGATGCATGGTTGTGGCATAAAAGGTTATGTCATGTAAACTTTGATAACATGATTAAGATCAGTAAAAAGAAAAGAGTTAGAGGTATGCCTAACTTATCTAAGCTAGATCATGTTATGTGTCATGAATGTCAGAAAGGTAAGATGACAAAGTCTAGTTTCAAAAGAAAACACTATTCAACAAAGAAGATACTTGAGTTGGTTCATACAGACCTATGTGGTCCTATATCAGAGTTATTATGGAGATAGATATTTTATTCTTTTTGTTGATGATTATACTAGGTTAATGATTGTCATGTTCTTAAAAGAAAAAATCTGAGACATTCAAGATGTTCAAGTGGTATAAAGAAAAAGTAGAAAAAGAGACTGGTAAAGATTTGAAATGCTTGAGATCTGATAGAGGAGGTGAATTTATCTCTGATGAATTTACTAATTTTTGTAATGAGCATGGTATTAAAAGACGGGTCTCTACACTGAGGACACCACAACAGAATGGCATTGCTGAAAGGAGGAATAGGTCAATTGTTGACTGTGCAAGGACATTAATGATAGAAAATAATGTTGCTCAAACATATTGGAGAGAAGTCATTACCACTGCTGTTTATGTGCTAAATTGAGTACAACTGAAGGACACTAATAAGACACCCTATGAGTTATGGTTTTGGACACAAACCCATTGTAAGTTATTTTAGAATTTTTGGAAGCAAATGTTTTATTCTGAAAGATGAAAGAAATTGAAAGTTTGACTCAAAAGGTGATGAGGGGATATTTCTAGAATATTCTAGTAAAAGTAAAGCATACAAGTGTCTGAACAGAGTTACAAATAAAATGATTAAGAGTACTAATGTTTGAGTTGATGAGTTTGATGATAATAATGCAGAGGAAAGTAGAAAGGAACCTAAGGACTACAGTAGATTCACTTACATTGAACAACTTGAGTACCTACTGACACTGTAGATAGTGACAACTGGTCAGCAGGAAAACAATACCGAGGAACAGGAAAAAGAAACCAACAAGTAGGAAGTACCCACCGAGAAAGCAAATGAACCTACATAGGATCAACAAGAAAGAAGAAATTGGATACTAGTGATTTTTGTCAAAAGACACCAATCATTGGAGATAGACAAGATGGCATGCAAACAAGGAGTAAAGCAAGACAAGGTACATGTCTAGTTTGTGATTATGAACCGAATAATGTAAAAGTTGCATTAGAAAATGATGAATGGGTCAATGCAATGAAAGAGGAAATAGAATAGATAGAGAAGAACAAAACTTGGACCTTAGTACCCTGATCTAAAGATAAGAATGTTATTGGTACTAGGTGGATATTTAGAAACAAGTAGAATGAGAATGGAGAAGTAACAAGAAATAAAGCTAGATTTCTATGCAAAGCATATGCATAGGAGGAAGGAATTGATTATGGTGAAACATTTGCACCTATTGCTAGATTAGAAGGAGTCAGAATGTTACTTGCATATGCTGCACACAAAAAGTTCAAAGTTTATCAAATGGTTGTCAAGTCAGCATTTCTAAATGGAATACTTGAAGAAGAAGTCTACATAGAACAACCTGAAGGGTTCATTGATCTAGAAAATAAAGACATGGTATGTAGATTACATAAAGATTTATATGGTTTGAAGCAAGCATCGAGAGCCTGGTATGAAAGGTTGCATACTTATTTGTTAAGTATTGGATTTGTTAGAACAAGTGAGAACAACAATTTGTATATGAAAGGAGATACTGATGATACTATTCTTATTGCTGAAATATTTGTGGATCACATTATATTTGGAGGAAAAGATCAAATATGTAAGTCATTTGCTGATGAAATGACAAGCGAATTTGAAATGTCTATGTTCAGAGAGATTAAGTTCTTTCTAGGACTACAATTGATTCAGCAGAATGATGGTATATTCATCACACAATCCAAATATATCAAGGAAGTACTGAAGACATTTGGCATGGAAGATGCTAAACCTATGGGAACATGGATGGCTAGTGGATGTAAACTAACTAAGGAAGATGAAACTACAAAAGTGAGCCAGACACTGTACCGATCTATGATTGGTAAGTTAATGTATGTAGTGCATAGTAGACCAGACATAGCACATGTTGTGGGAATTGTTACAAGATTTTTTGCAAACCCTAGAGAGTCACACATGGTTGCTACAAAGAGAATCTTAAGATGCCTAAAGAAAACAAAAGATTATAGATTATGGTATCCTAAGGAAGGAAAGTTTTAACTCAGAGTCTATACCGATGCTGATTGGGCTGGAAATGTGGATGATAGAAAAAGTACCACCAGAGGAGCATTTTTCTTTGGTGAAAGACTTGTTACATGGACAAGTAAGAAGTAGGCTTGCATTTCTCACTCTATAGACAAAGCAGAGTATGTTGCTGCTACTACAAACTATTCAAATATTGCATATATTAAGCAAGTTCTGGAAGGTATGAATGAGACAATCACTAAGTCAGTGATTATATACTATGATAACACCAGTGCAATAAACATTTCAAAGAATCCATTGATGCACTCTAAAACAAAGCATATATCAATTAAGTATTACTACTTAAGAGAACAAGTATAGGAGAAGCAAGTTAAGCCAGAATTTATTACATCAAAAGAACAACTTGTAGACATATTTACAAAGCCTCTACCAAAGGATACATTTGAATACTTGAGGACTAGACTTGGGGTTCGTCCCCCATCTACCAATCACTAATGTGATCTAGATGTTGCACCAGCCTAATATTATGAGAAGATCATTCATGTTGATGCAACATAGTTCACACTTTGGATCATGTCTAAGGTTGTGAATAGTTTGGAGAATTGGAACAAATTGGCATATTAGTATACAAAGATATAGAGTATGCACCGGACAACAAAGAGCTACATGGCTACTATAGAGCTGTATGTTTATTTGTTTCTTTGGCATTGTTTTCAAAGGGAGAGATAAATAATATGAAACAATATGCACTGATGAGAATATTGAAACATCTATCTAAGGGAGAGACAAACTGAAAGAAAGGGAGAGAACTAAAGATCAGTTACTAAGAACAGAAGAAGAAATCTGAGAGCTGAAAAGATCATATCTATAGAATGTCAAAGATGCATTGTTAATGTTGTTGATTAACATAGTGATTAAAAATATTAAGCTAGGGAGAGCTTGTACAACATTTATTCATAGAGTTGTAGAATACATGTTTGGTATGTGTATGGTATATTTCATATTACTCGAGTTTCCATCAATTCCAAAGGGAGAGATTGATGAACTACAACTGATTTAGAACCTAACTGAAGATTTGTGATTAGAGATCATCGAGTTGTTGATTAGATATGTAATATGATTAAATCAGTAATATATTGTCATTGATGTCAACTAGTTTGACAGTACTTATTTTGTAAGTTACTATAACTAAACATCTGTAGAAAAGGAGTAAAAGAGATGAAGAATATAAATATCTATATGAGGAAGATGTATATGACAGATGAGGATAAGGATTACATTGAGTAACTTGTTGATGAGTTTATGACCTTATGTTATTGACTTGATTATGTTTCATTCATCTATGATGAGGAAAAGAGTTGAAAGACACAAGGCAGTGTGGTCGGTTGATGAAGCATTACAGTATACACCAAGTAGTGTAGTGTATACCGAGCATAGTATAAATTGAGCTTGTGTTCACTGACACATTTCTTTGTTAATCGAGCAGGAGAAAAGAATTAAATGATTACTTTAGCCGTTAAGGATTGATGAACTATAAAGTACATTGTAATCAGTGATGGAGATAATGTTTGTTACGAAGATCAATAACTAGCATAATTCAAAGAAGATCTAAAGGATGAAATCAAAATGTGTTACAGGCACAACTAGTGAGGAAGGTTTAAGTGGAAAAATGGACGAAGGAGAATAAGCGGCAAAATCTTATGAAGGAAAAGAAAATGGTTTACTTGTCTATATAAGAGATTAGAGTTTCATTATGAAACTCATGCTGGAAGAAGGACTATAGAATTATTGCACGAACAAGCTTCATGTATGCCTGATCAAACTAGTTAAGGAGAACCAAACTACAGAGTTTACTGAGCATCAGAAAGCTATTACTGAGTGATAGTAAGTCATTGATTATTTTGATATAGAGGCAACAGGACCATGAAGAATCACAAGAACAAGCAACAATCAATCCCACACCCAAGGAAGCAGTAGAGAAGCCACAGATTGAATCCATCTTTGCTAGTCTTGGACAGGAAGTTGATGATGATGATCAAATAGAGTTGATCTCATCCTTGAACAAAATCATTGGAAAGAATAAGAAGGTAAAAAGCCTTGAAGGATCATTGCTTGAAGTAATAGAGAAACTGTAGAACATTATAACTAGTTAGATAACTGAACCAGATCCACAGGTCAGAGCAAAAGAAGTTGTGAAAGAATTTGACAATGAATTCACAAATTTATCAAACATCACTATAGTCAAAGCTCAAGCAGCCTATGAAGCCAAGATATTTTAGGATATATGTTAGAATATGAGAAATGATATTGATAACTTGGATGTTGCATAAAGGAATTGAGAAGAAGCTTGGAAAGAAGAAAAACTCTGTATAGATATTGCACCAAATCAAAAGATCATGTATATGAAATAACATAGAAGATGAAAGCAAAAGAGGCACAAATTCAAATAGAAGCAAATCTCTTATCTAGTTTGAATGTGAAGATCTCAGATGTTGAGAAGAATATAAGTAAATTGTATGATGAAATAAGGATTCTAAGCGATGAAAAGGAAAAGAAATTGAGGAGATTCTCTCTATTAAGAGAGAATGTTTCAATTAAGATAAGTATTGTTGAAAGTCAATTGGAAGAATGTCTTACCTCTAAGACATCTTATGAGAAATTTCACTATGCAAATCTTCAGGCATGCGAAATAGAATCTTATGATTTATGTGCACTCCTTAGTGTCTTAGATGCCATTAAGAAATCATGGGAGAAGGAGATAGAGAGCATAAAGATAAATTTTGCAGATTGTGTTGCAAGCCTACCAGCTTTGCAATTTTGAATCCAAAGGTAAACTTATTTTGAACAGTTTTGGCACCCTTTTTTGTCATTGTTGTCAAAGGGGGAGTGATATCAAAAAATTACATAGACAATATGATATATTATACAGACAGTATGGAGGCATACTCCTAGGGGGAGTATAGATATTCTATAGATATTCAGAGATATAAGAATTTTTTGTTATGGCCACAAATTTGAAGTTTTTGTAAGACAACCAATTTTCTTATATGTTACAACCAATGACAAAGGGGGAGATTATTGGAAATTTGGCTAAGTAGGATATCAAGTTTTTGTCATTATGGCAACATATAATCAATATGAAGATCACATTATGATAGAAAGCATTTATGTTAGAGTTCAAGTAAAATTATCTAAGTCTAGCATCATTTTCCAGTCTAACTAGAGATAGTTTTGGATAGTGATGTTGATAGAAGTAGGTTCAGTGCATGCACACTTGAACATGGATAATTCTATGTATGATAAAGACACATTTGGAAGTGCAAGTCTGTATGACACATACGAAAGAAACTATTGCAAGAATACTAAGATAGATTCGAAGCCGACTGAGGACAGTATGAAGATAGAACAAGTATAATAGTTAAGGGATTATTTTTTTTATCAAAATAATGACTTAACCATATAAGGGATGACATCCTAGATGTTAACTCTTGGGAAGCAAAAGTTAGTTTTGTATTTTGTAAAGAGTTTATGTTTGTGAAGCCGACTACAAATTTATTATTCTTAATAACTTGTATAAATGTAAGATGTATGTAATGTGAAGAGATATGCATGATGTAATAAGATATTGTAAAGCTATGATGAAAAGTTGTATTTTGTAAAAGAAAAGAAAGCAGATTTTGTATATGAAAGAGAATAAGAAAGAAAGAAAAATCAGAATAGGAAAGCTATTTGGCAACAATAAAAGGTTATGTACTTTACCGTTTGTAATTATATATCATTGTACATTACATGTTTGGGCAATGAGCTCATCTTGTAATCATTCTATTCTGTAATACCAAATCCTAGTAGGGTTGAGGCTTCTAACAAGGCCTAGAGTCCTTTAATACAGATAAAGACACTATATGTATGTAATAGACTCCTAACAGGGTCAACATCCTTAACAAGATAATTTTGATTAGTCGATCAGTTGTGGATATCATCCCCACCAGGGTTTTCCCTTGGCCAGTGTTTCCTCGAGAATGAACATGGTGTTATGAGTTCATTTGCTTATTGCTTTGCATGTTATTTAGTTTACTTTTTTTTTCAAGCATCAATTTAATTTGTTATATCTATAATTGGGCAAAAGAAAAAGTTTGTAGAATACTGATTCACCCCCCCTCTCAGTATTCCCTATTTCTAACAATTGGTATAAGAGCTTAGTTACTTGGAAGAAAGTTATTCAAAGAAAGCCTAGCAACTTGAGTAAGATCTCTATGGATATGGATCAATTACAGAAGAATCCTGAAAAATCTCTTAAACAGATTCAAATTCTTACTAAAGAAAGAGATAATCTGAAAGGGAAATATGATGATGTGAAGAAATTCATTGAGAAGATAAAAGAAAAAGTGGAAGAACTAAAATCAAAGAAAGAATCTACAATTCAAATCAAATATTGTGATGAAATTTCAAATTTGAAGAAAGAAAATGAGATCCTTAAACATGAATTAAAGATTGTAGATCTGAAGTTAAGCTTGAAAGATGGAAATAGCAAGAATGAATCAAATCTAAAATCTGAAAATGAAGATCTGAAGTCTAAACTTTGTAAAGTGACATCTGAACTTGAGAAAACCAAATTGCAGTATGCTGAACTTGAGAAGTATAATACAATTGTGAAAGGTGAATTGACTTAGTCTAAACAACATCTTGAAAAACTACATTCCACCAGTGAGAAGATTGATGAACAGATGTCTTATCAAAAGCCATATTATGATACAATTGGTCTTGGATTTAACTCATCTAAGATAAGTGAAGAACGCAAGGAACTAGATTTGAAAATCTTTGAGAATAAAGATGAAAAGAAACCCGATGAAGCTAACAAATGTGAAGACATACCTAATCCACCTAAAGAAGATGAACCACCTAAAGATACACAAAGAGAATTCAAAGGTAGATGTTTTTCTTGTAATAATTTTGGACATATGAAGAAAGATTGCATAGGTAAAAAATTCAAACCTCTCAATGGTTATTGTTATAATTGTCATGGTTTTGGACATAGAGCTACTATTGATTATAAGAAACCTAGATCTAATGATAATAATAGGAGTATAATGTTTAGAGATACTAACCATGTAGATAAGAGACCTACTGAAGATATGAATAGAAGAAATGGAGTTGTATGTTATAGATGCAAAAAGATTGGACACCTTGCCAGAAATTGCAGATCACAAATCAACCGGACAGGTTTGAGATATGGAAACAATGGAGTAGTTTTCTAGATATGTAACAAATTTGGTCATACAAAAAGATTTTGTAGAATGAACAACATGAGAAACCTTAATCCTAGAAGCTATACAAGGAGAAATGAGAGTGCAAGGTGTTAACAATCAGAAAGGATGCTGTAGTAATTCAGAAGAACTAAAATTTGTTAAAGCCACAGATCAAGAAAGGATGTTGTAGTAATTAAGAAGAACTAAAATTTGTTAAAGCCATAGATCAAGAAGACACACTTTGTACACAAGGGAATTAGACAGGTGAATTATCTGATAGTAAGTGTGAATCTCTTCCTAACTCATCTCAAATCACTTAATTCATAAAAAATGCATTAGAATAGGAACTTAGGATAATTTATAAGTTAGAGTAGAATGAATTAAGTCTTGTGTACTTAATGTAAGGTAATATGTGATATAATGATGCTATGGTTAAGAGCACATGAGCTAATATGAATGTATGCGAGTTTACGAAGAGTATGAAGTTTTGCAGGAAAAAGAAAGAAGACCATATTCACACTAGTACAAAGAAAAGAATCTGAAGTAAAAGATGATGAAGAAGCTAGAAGAAGTAAAAATAAATGGAAACCAAAGATAGAGAAAGTAAATGCCTTAATCATTAATGAAGGATATTTCTCTAAAATGAATAAATTCTATGAGTTATACAATTTTTCTGAGAAGTTGATGTTAGAAAGAAAAGATTCCCAAGATAATTGAGAGGGGGGGGGGGGTGAATCAGTTATCTGATAATTAAACCATTTATCAAATTCAATATCAACTTCAACAACTTTGAACCATATAATCAATGCAGTAACCAACCATAGAAAGATAATCATACACAATGAGACAATAACACAAGATATGTTAACTAGGGAACCTCTTGATCAAAGAGTAAACCCCGGTGGGAATGATGCCCAAAAAATGATGCACTAATATGAAAGTTCCTTGTTAGAGGATGGATCCTGTTAGGAGTCTTATGAAATACATTCAGTACATATGAGTCCCTATTAGGAGATTTTGAATCCCTATTAAAAGATTCTAACCCTGTTAGGAGTTATGGAAGACAGAAGGACCCACTGCCCAAACAACTTCAAGGCAAGATCTCTGAACTCACTATCCAATAGATCTTAGGATTATTCAATAGAATAATATGAAATATGTTACCTCCTTCACACTATGCCAAAACCACACTCTCTGCTACACAAGATCACAAATCTAGATCTTTGTACTTCACATGTCTTCCTTCATCACTGAATTAGCTCTATTCTTCACCTCATGCATATATTCGCATCACAACTTTAAAAATTTCATATCATAACTATTACAATCCCATATTACAACAAGGAAAACATTCCTTCCTTTATACCACACTCAAATAATTACAAATGAGTTTGCATGCAAATACAAAATAATAATTTTAACATGCTACATCAAAATTACATAAAAATTGTCAGCTTCCAGATACAATAACTTTCCAATCATGTGACCTCAAAGTTTGAACTATGAACCACATCACCACCAATTCAAATGTCCCTTTAACTATGCAGAATCAGATTCCATTCCAATTAGGAGATATCCCCCAATTACCAGAAACCGCTACTGAGGAAAACTGCGAGAATACTGCTTCCACCAAAATGCTTATAACTTCCATGAATAAATTAATTTCTTTTTGCACTCTTAAACATAGGCTAATAAAACACCAAATAAAATACCATCAACTACACATAACTCAATCTACAATATAACATGTGCGCAAAACAAAACTGTGCCTGCTTCTCTGCTAAACTCTGGAATATCACTGTGTTGACATCAATGACAATCATAGTCATGAATGCAACAACCATTGCTATAGAATGACTACCAAAGGCTTCAGAATTCATTCCTAACAATCTCCCCCATTGGCATTGATGGCAACATAGATGAAAAACATCCAATGTTTCAAAAATCCAATCACTGCTGCTCAACTACTCTGTTGCTCTTCATCAATCAAATCTTGCTTCATTTTCCTATTCAATCTCTCCAAAAAATGTAGTTCCTCAATTTTTTTCATGATTCTCTCCCCCATTGACATCAATGATAGAAATTCTATCACTATGTCAAACAATAGCTTAATGTCAAAAGACACTGTTAAAAAAAAAAACATTCACAAGAGTCCTCAATGACTCAGCTCAGATATGTAATGCCTTGCTAGGGAACCCAGAAGAACTTAACCTAAACATGCGACTAAGTTTGCAGAATACATATATTTTTTAAAGTTAACAATCAACAATATCAAATTTTACAATGTGGAAGCAAATAAAAGCATAAACAACCAACATAGGTTACAACTCTCAAGGGTTCCTTGACATAGATTACAAAAGAGTTAATTAATTAATTTAAGATAAAGTTATGAATCCCAAGATTACATCTGAAAGATAAAAAAAACATCATATGCATGATTACATAAATACAATTGGTACCATAAGGTAACCATAATAATAAGCATCCATTGCACATGTCGCATGGTATGTGAATACAACAACTGAAAAGAAGAACAACATGAAACTCTAAGTATCTGATACAATGATACAAGAATAAGGAAGAACAAAAAGGAATAACTACAACATGGATCATCCAACCTCGGTGCATGAATGTCAGAATCTCAAATGGTAAAAGAATCACTACCACCCGACCTTGTGAACCTAAATGGTCCACTCCCACTGTGCTGAGGAGATAACATCAGAACCCACTCAGATAACAAACAACAACAATCCAAGGAAGAGGTCCTAAAAGATTCTAACTCAAGGATACCACAAGTACAACAAGGTATAACATACTCTACCAAAGGAAAATAGAACACGTAAGAAACCTAAGATGCATACAAGAAGTGTCATCACATAAGTCCAATCTAGGGTTATCCTAGTAGTCCCTTCAGACCCCGGTGCCCTAGTGACTCTATGTGGTTATAGTAACCTCTCATGTAGATGAGGTACTACCTATGCCATCTCTAGTCCATATAGGCGGCGAGCATCATCTCAACTCCCATCCTAGTCAAACTCAATTGGGAACTCAGGCATGGGCGAGGCACACAATATATTATTAGGTTCATTTTAGATTCCCAATGTTTATTAGTTATCACTTATTAAACCACTTGTAATTGGATCTCCTGGAAGCCACTTCTGAGCTTCGGCACCAATTCACAAGCCACTTCCTGATATACACTTAGATGACCTACTCTAGGGTTTCACATGAACACAATGATCTTTGAGTTAACATAACTCTTGAATCTCTACAACTAGATTCAACATGAAAAACCAGATACATAATAAAACAAGTTCACCAACACCACATAACATGCATGGCAATCAAACATGACAAAAAGAATATCCAAAACCCGCCTCTGGATTTTAACCCCAAAAATGACTACAACCTCTAAAAATCAATACAAGTCAAATTGACCAAGGGTGTCTATAGTTTTCATATAAAATTAATCAAATAAAAAAAATCATACTCAATAGTTTAACAAACCAATTACAAAATGATTAAAGATTGCATCACTAAATTTCACACAGGTATAAATACAATTCCAATCTGACCAAAGATCTAATATCAACATAATACTTTAATCAGATTCAATTGATTAAAAGAAATACAAATCAATCTAGCTTTCAAATACATCTAATATGTAAATAATCTGACAACAAAATTTATCAAATTAAAATTTATACAAATAGAGATTATACTTATACAAACCAATTGTAAAATGATAAAGTACGATGTAAGATCTATGATTATTCACCTCAAAATAAAACATTTAACAATACAAAAGTATTAAATTTAGAATTAGGTAAAACTAATTTATAAAAGAATTAATATTTAAAAAAATAACTAATTTAATAAATTAATATAACTATCATATAATAAAAATTCATTTATAATAAAAAAACAAGTTTAAAAAAAATAAGTAAATTTAACAAAGTTAATAACATTACAAAATTTATAAACAATGTTTAAAACAAAAATTAAATACCATATTAAAACAAAATATGCTAAGTGGGGAGCGCACGTGCCCCCACACCATAGCCACTGGCACAGAGCCCCCACCGCAGGGTCTGACATGTGTCAATACCTTGAAGTACTAGCGCACGACAGTCCCCTGGGGAATTGTCGTGCATCAGTACTCCAGGAGTACTGCGCACGGCTCCCTAAACAAATACACTTTTAAAATTTTTTTTGCATAAACAAAAACACTTTCCAATTTATTTAATTTTTAACATAAATAAAAAAAACAAAAAACAAATATCCCCTATAAGATATATTTACATATTTTAACAAATCCATTTTAATTTTTTTATATCTCTATTTTAATTTAATACATATAAAAAAAATAAGCTGATATTAATTTTATATATATATATATATATATATATATATATATATATATATATATATATATATATATATATATATATATATATATATATATATATATATATAATAACATGGACATAACCTCTATTAATTCCTCAACAAAATCGAAACCCTAACCACTTGGGTTTTCAATTAAACTACAACAAATTTCACTAACCTAGAGATTTAATAACAAATAGACAGGTTCAATTTCACATAATGGATTACATGCAAATTTCCTTTCTCTAACATCCAACTGATAACCACAACGCTCTTCTACTCAAACAATCAATACCAGCAAGCATGAGGAAGACACTTTCAACAAGTTCCTACAGGAATTCCAAAAAAGTTTAACAGTAATAAATTCAAAACCTACCTCAATCCAAATTATACAGATTCGATGATGACCAGAACGAAGAATACAGAATCCAAGCCTTTCAAAAATCTCTCCCAAATCTGTCACAAATCTGTCTCCAAAATTCCTCCTCCAAAACCTGTGTCCCTCCAATAATGGTCAAAACTCACAATACATAAAGGAATTACCTTCCCCATGCAAGAACTCGAACTCAACTCCAAAAGGGCTTTGCATGAAGATGAACTTCAGTTCACAGTTCAGTCTCAGTTGAACCGAAGTCCCTTTTCCACTTTGACTTGAGTTGAAAACACATAACCAAACTTCAACTTGAATTACTAATTCAATTTCATGCAATTATGAATGTGCAACATAATGCATTTAATTAAATAATAATTAAAACATTTAGTTAATCATAAATAACACATGCAAAAATAACCTTTAATTTAATAAATACATTTTAATTAACAAAGGTTAAATTTCATGATTAAATATTTCAAAAGTGAGGATATTTAATTAATTCACATTAATTAAATAATTCAACCACACTCAAATTAGCATAAAGTTAATTTCCAATTAATTAATGCATCAACCATATAATAATTAAATAATAATTAAACTAAATAAATACATTTATTTAATTGCCACTTAAATACTATGCCACAGCTAAAAATAGCATGATCTAAAAATAGAAATCACATCAAACCCCACAATCAAAGAATCAGAAAGACCTAAAGACCCACATTCAAACTCAGGACTTAGGTGTAAACTCTTGCCAATTGGACGAGTTTAGGAGGGTGGAAACATGGAATCTTGTCCCCTACTTTAGGACAATAATTGGCTTAGGTTAGGATTTGGAACTGAATATTATCTCCCCTCTTTTACCATTGAGATTAGTGATAGGGCACGCTCATCCTGACAATTCAGGGAAGTCGATGCCCGGTACTTGCAAACCTGCATAAGAGACAAGCATGTACATATATATAGAAATATAATAGACAATGGCGGGCATCGACCGATCGTGTGAATCTCACAAGCAAGTAACTATGACTTTGTCCCTCAACCACATCAAGCACATCAAGCAGAAATATAAAACAAACACATCAACCATACACATGCAAGTATGGGGTCAGTAAAAATCATAAGCATCAACTAATTCCTAACATATAATCTATCATCCTAGATTAATTACAACATTTATAAAATCAGACTAGGGGTGAGGTACTACAAGATACACATACTCCCCCATAGAGGAAGTACCAACATCCAATCCAGAAAATAGATAGGGCCATATTCCACTGGATGGATGCAACCAACTGCATCATTACTCAAAAGTAGGTTGGGGCATAACCCCAAGCATACCTCTTAGATACTCAAATGTATCCTTAGGCAAAGGCTTTGTAAATATATTTGCTATTTTCTCCTTTGTGCTTATGTACTCCAGTCTGAATTCTTTATCTGCAACTTTCTCTCTTACAACATGATACTTGATCTCTATATGCTTAGTTTTAGAATGTAAAACTGGATTTCTTGACATACTAACTATACTTGTATTATCACAATGTATAACAATAGGCTCATCAAACTTAATTCCAATATCCTTCAATATTTGCTTCATCCAAATTATCTGGTTACAATTGTTTGCTGCTGCTACATACTCTGCTTCTGCTGTACTTTGTGAGATACAATTCTACCTTTTGCTCAACCAAGAAACTAATCTTCCTCCAAGAAAAAAGGCTCCACCACTGGTGCTTTTCTTATCATCAATGCTACCTCCCCAATCAGCATCAATATATGCACACAAGGTAAAATCATCAGAAGTTTCATACCACAATCCATAGTCCATTGTGCCTCTAAGATATCTCAATATCCTCTTTACTGCTGCATAATGTGACTCTCTAGGTTCAGCTTGAAATCTTGCTACCATTCCAACTGAATGTTGTATATCTGGTCTAGTGTATTTCAAGTACTACAATCCTCCAATCATAGATCTGTATTTCTTCTGCTCAACTGCTGGTGTTTCATCTTTACTAGATAGTTTATGTCCTGTAACCATAGGTGTTCCAACTGGTTTACAATTCTCCATACCAAATCTTTTCAACAAATCATTCAAGTACTTTGTCTGACTTACAAAGATACCATCTTTGTTTTGTGTTATCTATAATCCCAAAAAGTATTTCATTTCTCCAATCATACTCATTTCAAATTCTGTCTTCATTTCATCAGCAAATTTGTCACTAGCTTCATCTTCTCCTCCAAAAATAATGTCATCAACAAAAATAACCAAAACTAAGAATCCATTCTCAATTTCTTTTGTATATAAGTTACTATCAGCTGTTCCTTTTGTAAATCCCAATTTTAACAAATACTTATCCAATCTAGCATACCAAGTTCTAGGTGCTTGCTTTAGTCCATACAATGCTTTCTTTAGTTTACATACCATGTCTCCTTCTTGAGTCAAAGGAAAACCTTCAGGCTGCTCAATGTAGACTTCTTTTAATTCACCATTCAGAAATGTTGACTTCACATCCATCTGATACACTTTGAATTTCTTAAATGCTGCATAAGCCAAAAACATTCTTACTACTTCAAGTCTTGCCATAGGGGCAAAAGTCTCTTCATAGTCAATTCCTTCTTGCTGTGAGTATCCCTTACATACCAATCTTGCTTTGTTTCTAATTACTTCTCCTTGTTCATTCATCTTGTTCCTGAATACCCATTTAGTTCCAATCACATTTTTGTCTTTAGGTCTAGGGACCAATTCCCATGTCTTGTTCTTTTCAATCTGATCCAATTCTTCTTTCATAGCTTTAATCCAATGTTCATCTTCACAAGCTTCATTAGTAGACTTAGGTTCAATTTGAGAAATCAAACATAAATGTACCTTATTTCTAGTCATAACTCCTCTGTCTAAACTTCCAATCACTTGTTCAATAGGATGATGTCTTGATATATACCTGTTAGGTGTCATAGTCACTGATCTTTCTTCAATTGTAGATTCTTCTCTATTTTCTTCAACATGAATTTCATTCAACAATTCATTGTCAGTCTCAAAAAATTGTTCAGTAGCTTCAATATTAGGCTGAGGGTTAGTTCCTTCATCAGATTCATAATCAAGCATTCTTTCCTGAATTTTAAACTTCTCATCAACTTTTACATTTGCACTTTCAACAATAGTCTTAGTTCTCTTATTGTAACATCTATATGCTTTACTTTTCAAAGAATATCCAAGAAAAATTCCTTCATCGCTTCTAGGATCAAACTTTCCTATATCGTCATCTCTCTTAATATAACATTTGCTTCCAAAAATTCTAAAATACTTAACTAAGGGTGCATGTCCAAACCACAATTCATAAGGTGTCTTATCTGTGTCTGCTCTAATTTGTACTTTGTTCATTGTATATACTGTTGTATTCACTGCTTCTCTCCAAAATGTCTTTGCCAAATCACCTTCAAACAACATAGCTCTAGCTACTTTAGTCACTGATCTGTTCCTTCTTTTTGCAATACCATTTTGTTCAGGTTTTCTAGGGGTTGAAAATTGTCTCTTAATACCATTTACTTCATAAAAAGTGTTAAACTCTTTAGATGTAAATTCTCCACCTCTATCAGATCTCAAACATTTAATCCTCATTCCTAATTCATTCTCAACTTTATTCTTCATGACCTTAAACTTATCAAATGCTTCAAATTTTTCTTTAAAAAATGCAATCCACATCATTCTTGTAAAATCATTAACAAGAATCATAAAATACCTTTCTCCATAGAATCCTCTAGTCCTAGTAGGACCGCTCAAGTCTATATGAACAATCTCCAACTTTTCTGTAGATGTGAACTTCTTGCTAGGAAATGAACTCCTTTTCTACTTAGCCATCACACATTCCTTGCAAATCATGTTAGTAGGCTTCATAATCTTAGGTAAATCTCTTACTGCAAGTGTAGAACTTACTTTCACAATATTATCAAAGTTTATATGAGAAAACCTTCTATGCCATAACCAACTGTCATCAATCTTAGTCATCAAACATGTCATCGCAGTAGGGTTCAACTAAAATACATTACCTCTAGTTCTAGATCATGTTCCAATCAGATTTCCATCTTTATCCTTAATCACACAATTTTCTTCAGTAAACAAAACTTGATATCCCTTATCAACTACTGTCCAACACTCAAAAGATTATGTTTCAATCCATCAACAAAGTAAACTTCATCAGTATTAGTCTTTTCATCAAGAGTAATAGATCCTATACCTTTAATCAAACAAGGTGCATTGTTACCAACTCTAACAACTCCTCCATCATAATTGTTAAACTTTATGAACTTTCCTTTATCACTAGTCATATGATGTGAACAACCACTATCTATAATCCAATCAACTTTCTTTTCAACTTGGGAAACTAAGGCTTTCTCTTCCTTAACATTAGATTCAAAATTTTCTTCCTTAATTGCTACAAATCCTATGTCATCAAAGTTATCATTATCACTGTCACTCAAATGTCTTTCAATTCCAGCTTCAATTTCTTCATCATTTGCATAATAAAATTCTTTAGGTCTTCTAGGCTTAAAATTGTTCCTATACTTCTTAACTCTCTTAGGAAACTTAGATGCAAAATGACCATATTCTTGACATGTCCAACATTTAAAGATTTTCTTACCATCTGGTTCTCTTTTCACAAGCAAGGAAATACCTTCTTCAATCTTCTTATCTTCATCAAATTTGGATCTGCTACTGCTGGCATAATCTCCATTCAAACTTGTACTTCTAGACAAAGTAGGTCTGATGCTAAGAGCACTGAATGTTGTCTCCACTCTAGGTAGTTCTCCTGATAATCTCAAATTCATCTCTGCTACTTCCAATCTTCCAAGAAGAGTCTCTCTTGAAAAGTTTGGTGTACAAGGTATCACTTGTTCAATCATTTGTGTCGTCTGCCTAAATACTAGTGTCAATGTTCTCAAAATCTTCCATATTCCTTCATTCTTTGTCTTTTCACCTCCACAAGACTTTATTCCTGCAACAAGTTATGACATCCTACCAATATAGCTTCTAACAGATTCATCTTCCATCATTCTTATGTCTTCAAATGCACAAATCCAATTATGTAACCTAGCTTTCTTTGCATGTTCATCACCTTCAAAAGTAGAATGTAAAGCTTTCCAAATATCATAAGATCTAGTTAAACCTTTTACCTCACTGTATTCATTCTTTGAAAGTGCTGATAAAAGTTCTTCTCTTGCAAGTATGTTATACATGAATAGATCTACCTCATCTTTAGTACTTGTTTCAAGATTGTCTTCTTCAATTATAGTCCTTTCATTCTTTGTAATCAACGAATAACCTGGTCCTAAACACAAGAGATGTGTCTTCATCTTTTCTTTCCAGCTGTCAAAATTTGCTCCATCAAACTTAGGGCTTTCTTTCTTGAAATTCACCATAGATCTCCTTAAGTTGTTAAACTTTCTTTTCAAGGACCTGCCGCTCTGATACCAATTGTTAAAAAGCAAAGATTCCCAAGATAACTAAGAGGGGGGGGGGGGTGAATTATTTATCTGATAATTAAACCATTTATCAAATTCAATAGCTTTGAACCATATAATCAATGAAGTAACCAACCATAGAAAGATAATCATACACAATGACACAATAACACAAGATATGTTAACTAGGGAACCTCTTGATCAAAGAGTAAATCCCGCTGGGAATGATGCCCACAAAATGATGTACTAATATGAAAGTTCCTTGTTAGAGGATGGACCCTGTTAGGAGTCTTATGAAATACATTCAGTACATATGAATCCTTGTTAGGAGATTTTGAATCCCTGTTAAAAGATTCTAACCCTATTAGGAGTTATGGAAGACAGAAGGACCCACTACCCAAACAGCTTCAAGGCAAGATCTCTGAACTCACTGTCCAATAGAAATTAGGATTATTCAATAGAATATTATGAAATATGTTACCTCCTTCACATTGTACCAAAACTGCACTCTCTGCTACACAAGATCACAAATCCAAATCTCTGTACTTCACAAGTCTTCCTTCATCATTGAATTAGCTCTATTCTTCACCTCATGCATATATTCGCATCACAAATTTCACAATTTCATATCACAACTATTACAATCCCTTCTTACAAAAAGGAAAAAAATCCTTCCTTTATACCACACTCAAATAATTATAAATGAGTTGGCATGCAAATACAAAATAATAATTTCAACATGCTACATCAAAATTAGATAAAAACTGTCAGCTTCCAGATACAATAACTTTCCAATTCTGTGACCTCAAAGTTTTTGCTATGAACCACATCACCACCAATGAGTCTCAAACTTCCCTTTAACTACATAGAATCAGATTCCATCCTGGTTAGGAGATATCCTCCAATTACCAAAAACCGCTACTTAGGAACACTGTCAGAATACTGCTTCCACCAAAATGCTTATAACTTCCATGAATAAATGAATTTCTTTTTGCACTCTTAACCATAGGCTAATAACACACCAAATAACATACCATCAACTGTGTATAACTCAATCTACAAAATAACATGTGCGCAAAAAAAAATTGTGCTTGCTTCTCTGCTAAACTCCAGAATATCACTGTGTTGACATCAATGACAATCATAGTCATGAATGCAACAACCATTGCTACAGAATGACTGCCAAAGGCTTCAGCATTCATTCCTAATAGTTGAACTTAAAAAATGTAGTTTTCAAGCATATGATACTAGTAGATAAAAGGTTTGATAGTATTCAAGAAAATTTTCCTGATGAACTCTTTGAAAAGTCAGTGAACAAAAAGAAAAGAGCATTTGAAGAAGATAAAAACATAAGAGAAAACTATGTGAGGAAGCTCTCTGACATTAAAAATAAAGATCATTTTAAAGAAATCATGAAAAATCTTAATACTCATTTAAGAATGAAAAGGAGAACCATCATGATAATGGGAGGAAACTATGAGGAAATAAATAAAGAAACTGAATAGGTAGTTATAAAAGTAATGTCCTCCGGCCCTAGTGAGCACCCAAGTGCATCAGATCAAGTATTGGAAATTGAGCATCAAAAAAGGCCTTCACCATCACTGCCACCATCAATTAACATTGAAGATGAAACCATGAATGTGGAAGGAACCAATATCATTTTGGACAGTGAAGATAACCCATTCAACAATCTTGATAACATTGTTGACAATTCAGCTCCTGAGCAGCAGGATATGACAGTTAATGAGGAAGAAGGAAAGGAAACAAGAAAAGAAGAAGAAGTAGAACAGACACAAGTAGAAACACAAGTTAATACAGAGGTAGCAGGACATGAAGAATCACAAGAACAAGTAGCAACCAATCCCACACCTAAGGAAGCAGTAGATAAGCCACAAATTTAATCCATCTGTGCTAGTCTTGGACAGGAAGTTGATGATGATGATCAAATAGAGTTGATATCATCCGTTGAACAAAATCATTGGCAAGAATAAGAAGGTTAAAAGCCTTGAAGGATCATTTCTTGAAGTAATAGAGAAACTACAAAAAATTATAACCAGTCAGATAACTAAAGAAAATCCACAAGTCAAAGCAAAAGAAGTTGTGAAAGCATTTGACAATGAATTCACAAACTTATTAGACATGGCTATAGTCAAAGCTCAACCAGCCTATGAAGAAAAGATATTTCATGATATATGTCAGAATATCAGAAATGATATTGATAACTTGGATGTTTGCATAAAGGAATTGAGAAGAAGCCTTGAAAGAGGAAAAACTCTGTATAGATAATGTACCAAATTAGAAGATCATGTATCTGAAATAATAGAGAAGATGAAAGCAAAAGAGGCAGAAATTCAAACAGAAAAAAATCTCTTATCTAGTCTAAATGTAAAGATCTCAGATGTTGAGAAGAATATAAGTAAATTGTATGATGAAATAAGGATTCTAAGTGATGAAAAGGAAAATAAATTGAGGAGATTCGCTCTATTAAGAGAGAATGTTTCAATTAAGATAAGTATTGTTGAAATTTAGTTGGAAGAATGTCTTACCTCTAAGACATCTTATGAGAAATTTCACTATGCAAATATTTCTTTAGGCATGTGAAATAGTATCATATGGTTTATGTGTACTCCTGAGTGTCTCAAATTCCATTAAGTAATCATGGGAGAAGGAGATAGAGAGCATAAACATAAATTTTGTAGATTCTATTGCAAGCCTACTGACTTTTCAATTTTGAATCCAAAGGTAAACTTTTTTTGAACAATTTTGGCACCCTTTTTTGTCATTGTTGTCAAAGGGGGAGTGATAGTAGAAAATTGCATAGATAGTATGATATATTGTATAGTGGAGGCATACTCCTAGGGGGAGTATAGATATTCTTTAGATATTTAGAGATATAAGAATTTTTTGTTATGGCCACAATTTTGAAGTTTTTGTAAGACTTAGCCAATTTTCTTATATGTTGCCACCAATGACAAAGGGGGAGATTGTTGGCAATTTGGCTGAGTAGGATATCAAGTTGTTGTCGCTATGGAAACATATAATCAATATGAAGATCACACTATGATAGCAAGCATTTATGTTAGAGTGCAAGTAAAATTGTCTAAGTATAGCAGCATTTTCCAGTCTAACCAGAGACAGGTTTGGATAGCGATGTTGAAAGAAGCAGGTTCATTGCATGCGCACTTGAACATGGATAATTCTATGTATGATAAAGACACATCTAGAAGTGCAAGTCTGTACGGCACGTACAGAAGAAGTTATTGCAAGAATACTAAGACAGAGTTGAAGCCGACTGAGGAGAGTATGAAGACAGAACAAGTATACTAGTTAAGGGATTATTTTTTTATGAAAATAATGACTTAACCATACAAGGGACTATTGGAAATCTAGCTGAGTTAGATATCTAGATGTTGTCATTATGGAAACATATAATTTACATGAATACTGCATATGACAGAGAGCAAGTATGTCAGAGTGCAAAGCAAAATTGTCTAAGTATGTGCAGTATTTTCCCAGTGTACCCAGGAGACAATTTTTATTGGCGATGCTGATTGGAGTAATTTCAGTGCTTGTGCACTTGAAAATAGATACTATGATGACTATTGAAGAATCACCTAAGAGTGCAAGTCTGTACGGCTTGTATGGAAGAAGTTATGGCAGTTTTACCAAAGACAATGTTAAGCCGACAGGACAAAATATGAAGATAGAATTGGTAAAGAGTTAAGGGATTATTTTGTTTATCAAAATAATGTATTAATAATATAAATGGATGACATCCTAGATGTTAACCCTTGGCTAAATATATATTTTGTGTAAAGCTTTATGTTATTTAAAGCCGACTGTGAAAGTTATTATTCCTAATAACTTGTATAAATGTAAGGCATATGAAATGTGAAAGAATTATGCATTGTAGTGACATATATGATATAGCGAAAGATATTGATGTGAAGTTGTGAAAGACAAGAAAGTAGTATAAGGTTATGTACCTTACTCTATTTTGTAATCAGTAATCATTGTACATTACTTGTTTGGGCAATGGGCTCATCTTGTAATCATTTGTAATCAGTACTACCAACTCTTAGCAGGGTTGAGGCTTATAACAAGGCCTATAGTCCCTTAATTAGGACTGAGACACTATATGCTTGTAATAGGCTCCTAACAAGGTCAACATCCTTAACATGATACTTTTGATTAGTGGATATTTGTGGGTACCATCCCCACTAGGGTTTTCCCTTGGCCAGGGTTTCCTCGAGAACAAATAATGTGTTATGAGTTCATTTTCTTTATAGCTATGCATGTTATTTAGTTTACTAAGTGTACACTAGGGAAAGTACCTTCATAGAATTAAGGTTAGTTAATAAATGAGAATAGTAACTAAATACAACCACGAAGCAATAGAGCAACTATTTAGCAAAATAATGACTAATTGAGCATCCTATGGCTCCCTAACTAAGAATGTTAATGAATAGCTCTCAGCAAGCTTCCATTAATGACAGTCCTAGAATGAGAATGATAAAGATAACAATGCTATTGCTAACATTAGATCAAAAGAAATGCTAAAATGCTTCTCAAATGCCTTTCTAAGCTCAAATTGCAAGAGGTTCAATGCAATTCTCAGATGTGTGGATGATCATTATGAAGGAATTAGGCATTCCCTTTATAGATTTTCCAATGGTAGGGGATGTAGTTGTATTTGATCATGGTTGAACCTTGGTTGAGTCCTTGGTTCCACCCTTTGAACACAAAGCAAAGTTTTTGTCCTCAAAGCTTGGGACAAGTAGACAAGATCAATGGTCAAGATTCCTTTTCACTTTGAGTGAATGAGATTGAATTTGGCTTGATCCATGTGAATGCCTTTCTTTTATTCTCATTGGTTGATTGATTTTCATCTCTTTGTGGTTGTTGAGAGTAATTGAGATTTATTAATTGATTTAAATGAATTTGTTTAGCCATGTACCCCTTGAATGGGTTGAATTTAATTTAATCCAAGACTATACAATTAATTGATTTAATTGTATTTTGATTTGATTACACTTGATTAAAATGCTCTCAATTTTGATTTATCGTGAATTAAGACTTGATTTTAATTTTGATTGGCTAATTATGCATTGTGATTCAATTGATTCAATTATATCCTTGATTTTCTTTTATTTGACTTGATTTTCATTGATTTGATCTTTGTCCATTTTTAGGTGATTACAAATGCCCCTCTTTGAGTTGATGTGCGAAGCATGTCAATTCAAAGAATACTCTGATCTTGCTTGATGACAGGTCCTGATTCAATGATGGTCAATCCTTGATGTTCATTTGATGTCTTTGATGGTTGATCTTGATTTTTGATAGGTTGATGTCGATATGATTGATATGAAACTCTCTTGATATGGTTCTCTGATGATCATTTTGATATGATGGTCGTTCTGATGATGAATCTTGATATGATTTTTGATTTGATGGTTGATTTCAATGTGATGATCCATTCATTTGATTTATGAAAAAAAATTTGATATAAGCTTTTGCTTTAATTTGATGATCAGTCTCTTGATTCAATGATGATGTTGCTGATTATCCAATGGTATGCCCCCTCAGGAAATGAATCAAAATGATTTTGGGTGACTTGGTTGAGATTGGGAAATTTTGATTTGTTTCCCGATATAGAAATTTGAAAATGCCCTGATCATGAGAGGATTTGTTGAGAAGAGATTTGATTGATAAGATGTTGATGCTCTAGATAAGTTGATGATGGTTTTGTATCATTTGAGGTTAGTCAAAATCACTTGGTTGATGTTGATGTCAATCTGATAAGATAAGTTGATGGGTTGATATTTCGCTCTCAAGATCTAGAGAGACAAAACAATGATTTTCCTTCCTCAAGATGTAGAGTTAGGAGATTTGATAGACTCAAGATGAGAAAATGGATGATAGGATAACTTGATTGACATTAGATGATCAATTGGATGATTTGACTGATTGATATTTGATACATGATATGATTAGATGTTCTCATGATGCAAAATAGGGATTGATAGAAGAGAAGGTGATGAACATGATTAGGTTGCCCCTATTTGATCAACATGATTGATTATTGATGATTTCCTTGATGGAGCATGAATCATTTTGATGGATCAAACATTTGAAGATGTATCTTGATGACATTGATGTACCTTTGATGATCAGATTGAGCATGATTTTTTATGATGGATACTTCAAGCATTGATGATGTTGATTGGGATTTTAATTATACATGGATGGACATTTGATGATGTAGATTTGAAAACATTTGATGATGTACCATTGATGATATTATTGATCATTTGATGTATCTTGATTTGGTCTTTTGATGATAATAAATCCACCCCCTTTCTATTTTCCTCTTGCAAATTAAGCTGAGAAAGGAAAAACAATATATACAATGCATTTAATCTAAGATGTATGTAGCTAACTATCATTATTCAAAATTTGGAAGCTTATTTTCATCATCGAGCTTTTGGAACATGAAATTGGTACAACCCTCACTAGTTCAACCATGATGATATGAATACTTTTTACCTCTTTGTTTGCTTTCCCATCGGTCTATTCGGTACGACTATCACTGATTGAAGCCAATGATGAGAGTGCGAATACTGATTTTGTTAGATTCTATGTTGCAAGTGGATTTTGGTATTATGATATTGAAGATCTGAATAGCCAAGGTATCTATTTGTGTAAACAAGCAGAAATCTTAGTTTTGTCGTATATACAAGTCCTCGATGATTTTTGATGATCACGTCCTTAGACAAATAATACATGATTTGAAACTTTGATTTTAAGATAGTCATTTAGAAAGCAAGAAAAAAATATCATTCTTTCCTCATAGCTTGTCTAGTCTAAAAATTTCATCGACTTGCTAGAAAGACATGATTTCATCAATTGAGTCAACACTTAGAAAATTTTGCCATTTTTTTCAAATCCATAGTTCAAGTGTAGTTCCATTCATTTCATACTTTTAATCTTGATAAAGATAAGGTCATTTAAGTTCTTGGATCAATTTTTCATTTTAGGCTCAAGTTGGATTGGGATGTAGATTTGATTAAGTGTTCCTCTTTTGAGTGTGATGAATTGATTCTCTGATTTAATAAAGCTTGCTTTGATGAATCCTTTCTCCTTTGGAATAAATTGCCCCCAGTTTGATATTGATTTCATTTGTGGGACTTAGGACAATTTTTCAATTAGGTGACCAAAATCTTGAGGTATTTGCAAATGCAACTGTGGGGTTTTATTATGCAATATGTACAAATTTGGCCAATGCAATAATTACAAGGTGACCTTCTAGGTATGTGACTAACTTGGACTTTCAATGGCACCTGTTTAAAAGGTTTTCACCGATTGAATGGATCTAGCTCTTTTTTCTATTTTTAAAGCTTTTCTCTTTTTTTTTTGCTACCAAGGTGCCTATTTGCTAGGTTTTCACCAAGACACTTTTCTTCTTTTCTTCTTTTTTGTATTTTTCTCTTTTTCAATTTTTTTTCTTTTCTTTTTTTTTAGGATCATATATGAATGTTTTTGCTTTCTTCATGCTCAATTTTTCATTGTTTTTGATCTTTTCTTCTTTTCAAATGTTTTGGTATTTTTCAGGATCTCTTTTCACTATGTACAATAAATATGATGCTCCCCATCTGATACTCTTTATACTCTTTCATCTACCTTATGTATAGAAATTATTGAGATGTATACTATTGATTAGCTCTTGTAGCTCCTCTCCATCACAATCTGCTAGCTTGTATGTACCGGTCCCAA
Source organism: Chamaecyparis obtusa (assembly GCA_027943335.1). Classification (NCBI taxonomy): domain Eukaryota; kingdom Viridiplantae; phylum Streptophyta; class Pinopsida; order Cupressales; family Cupressaceae; genus Chamaecyparis; species Chamaecyparis obtusa. The sequence continues at coordinate 60,065 of BSBK01000955.1, forward strand.
AATCTTCAACAATGAGAAATGGTCCTAACCAGTTTGCTTCCCATTTTCCTTTCTTTTCTCATTCTGCTTGGTTCTTGGGATTTTCTCTCAACACTAGGTCACCTATTTGAAATGTCCTTGGCTTGATGTGTTTATTGTAAGATCTTGACATCTTATTTTGGTAAACCTTCAAGTGATCAAATGCTTGCTTTTGTTTTTCATCTAAAAGTTCTAGTTCTTGTAGCCTTGCAACCCTATAGTCTTCTTCATTAATCAACCCATGCATAGATATTCTCAAAGATGGAAGTTCTACCTCTAAAGGCAATACTACTTTTGTGCCAAAGACTAAGAAGAAAGGTGTAGCTCCTGTTGGCATTTTGATACTAGTTCTATAAGCCCACAAGGTTGGGTTTATCTTGATGTTCCAATCCCTTCCTAAATTATCCACTGTTCTCTTCAAAATTTTCAAGATATTTTTGTTTGTTGCTTCAGATTGTCCATTACCTTGAGGGTAATAGATTGAAGAGGAATGATGAATCATGTGAAACTTAGTGCATAATTCTATTAAGTCTTTGTTCTTGAAATGTCTTGCATTATCCGTTATGATGGCATGAGGTATGCCATATCCATAAATTATGTGATTAAGGATAAACAAAGAAATTTTTTTGCCTATTGTAGTTGATTGGGGTACAACTTCCACCCACTTAGTAAAATATTTAGTTGCTATGATGATAAATTTATGACCATTCGAAGATGGTGGATAAATCATCCCTATTAGGTCTAACCCCCACTGATAAAATGGCCATGGTGTTGTCATAGGATGAAGTTCTTGTATAGGTTCATGTATCAAATTCCCATGGAATTGACATTTCTTACAAGTTTTTGCAAAGTTACATGAATCTTTTTCCATGGTAGGCCAAAAATATCCTATCCTTAGAAGTTTCTTGGCTAGGGATAATCCGTTTGAGTGTGAGCCACATATTCCTTCATGGATTTCTCATAAGGCTAAATTTGATTCTTCCTCTTCTAAACACCTAATGAGCATTCCGTCAAGACTTTTTCAATACAATATTTTAGAAACTATAGTATATTTAGTGGCTTGTCAAATGAAGCTTTTCTTTTGGTTTTTGGTATGGTTTAAGGGAAGGATTTGATCCTTAAAGTAAGTATAAATTGGGCCATACCAGGGTGATTCATTTTTAGTTAGCAAGAAAATGGTGTGAGGGTGGGTTGGGTCAAACACGGGTTGAATCACTTCTTCTACCAAGAACTCGTATCTAGCACTTTGATCTGACATCTGTAAGAGTGAGGCCAAAGTTGCCATAGCATCTATTGCTTTGTTCTTTTCTCTCAAAACTTGTTCAAATGTGATGAATATGAAATATTTCTTGAGATTTTTCACCATGGTTTTGTAGGGTACCAATTTTTCATCCTTTGTTTGATATTATTCATTAACTTGATTTATGACCAATTTTGAATCTCCATAAACTTTTAATTCTATCAGTTTCCACTATAATGCCAGCTTGATTCCAATAACCAATGCTTCATACTCTGCTATATTGTTGGTGCATGGAAATAGAAATTTGTAGGATTTTGGGATAGTAGAGCCCTGAGGAGTGATGAGAAGTATGCCCGCTTCTAATCCATGATGGGTGTAGGAACCATCAAAATAAAGTTGCCATGTTTTTGCCTCAACATTCACAATCTCTGAATCTGGGAATTCAATTTGTATAGGATGATCATCATGAAGTGGTGCTTCTACTAATTGGTCCACAATGACTTGTCCTTTGATTGATCTTATATCAACATATTCTATGTCGAATTCACTTACTATCATCACCCACTTTGCTAGTCTTCCATTCAATGTTGTTTTGCTTAGTAGATACTTCAAAGGGTCAATCTTAGCAATGAGCCTTATCTTGTGGGCTAGCATATAATGGCATAATTTTTGTGAAGCAAAAACTACAGCCAAGCATGCCCTTTCCACAAATGGATAGTTTAGCTCATATTTGACTAAGGTTATACTAATGTAGTAAATTGCCTTCTCTTTTCTTGTTTCATCTTCTTGTGCTAAAAGTGCCCCCAATGAATTCTCCATTGCTGAAATGTATAGGATCAAGGGCTTACCTCTGATAGGTGGCATCAAGATTGGTGGGTTCGTAAGATATCTCTTTAATAGATTAAAGGCTTCTTCACACTTTTCATCCCACTTAAAGATTGTATCTTTATGCAAGAGTTGGGTGAAATTATGGCATTTTTCTGCTAATTGGGAGATAAATCTCCTAATGGATTGGATCCTTCCTTGTAAAGATTGCATCTGGCTAATGTTCTTGGGTGCTTCCATTTCCATTATAGCCTTTACTTTAGTGGGATCCACCTCTATCCCTTTGGCAGATACAATATAGCCTAAGAGTTTTCTGGATTGAACTCCGAATGCACATTTCTTTGGGTTAAGTCTTACTTTGAATTCCTCTAGCCTCTCAAAATTTTTTTCTAAGATTGGTAGGTGTTCTTTCCTTGAATGTGATTTGGCTAATATGTCATCCACATAATCCTCCATGAATTTATGCATCATATCATGAAATATTGTGGTCATTTCTCTTTGATAGGTTGTTCCTGCATTCTTTAACCCAAATGGCATAACATTCTAGAAAAATGTACCCCATGCACATGTAAAAGTGGTCTTATCTTGGTCTTCTGGTGCTATCTTTATCTGATTATACCCACTAAATCCATCCATGAGTGAGAACATAGAGTGCCCCACCGTTAAATCTACAATGGCATCAATACTCAGAAGTAGAAAATCATCCTTAGGACATGCCAAGTTTAAGTCTCTAAAGTTTGTGCAAATTTTGATGGATTTGTTTGCTTTTGATACTAGCACAATATTTGAGATCCATTGTGCATAATCAATGGCCCTTATAAATCCCACTTTCAATAGTTTTTCTAACTCCACTTTGACAAGTAGGGCTATATGAGGATGCATTTTCCTTAGTTTTTTCTTAACAGGTTTGGCTCCTTCCTTGATATTGAGATGATGCATTATCAGATTTGGGTCTAAACCTAGCATATTGTCATAAGACCATGCGAAGTTAACTTGTCTTTCCTTAAAGAACTTAATGAATTCTATCCTTTCTTCACTAGATAGGGATGTTGCTAAGTGGATGAACTTCAGCTCTGTTTCTAATCCAATGTTTATCTTTTATGTTGGTTCGATTAAGATCGGAGATCTTTCTTCATAGTTTTCTGGTAGAACATCCAAACTCCCTTCCATAGGTGCCTCAGTTGGGTTTTCACCTTTGGAAACATCCTTTATTTCTTCATTTTTTTCTTTATCTAATGTTGCCACAAAGTGGTTTTCAACACTTGATTCTTTTCCTTTTCTATTTTTTTTATTTTTCATTTTTTCTTGGATTAGAAGTTTGGATGCTCCCTTTGATCATTTCTTCCTAATATTCTCTGATAGAAGAAGGTTCAACTACGTTGAGGTATTGGGACACCATGTTTTCATTCAAGAAAATTGGCAAGGTAGTTGGTTCAATGGCATTCCATTCAATTAGGTCCGGATGAATGAGAGTTAATGGGTCAACACTTGGGTTTGTCTCGATTGGGTTTAAGGTGTAGATCTCATTATTGGAGGTTTCATACATTTTATCTTGAAAATCTCAGACATGGGCTTCCTCTAAATGTTCTAAAGAAGAAGGATCAAAGTCCCCCTCATTAGAGTCCTCTCGGGTTTCTATGGGATAGAACTCATGTGGATTAAACCTAGCGTTTGATTCTTCCATAGTAGGTCTCCATGAATGAATGTATGGTTCACCTACCCACTGATTGATTTCTATCTCTATACTTGGTACATCATTTAGAATCACTTGGCTAGAACTAGATGCTTGATTTGAAGTCGATTATATCATTGGTCTTTTATTTTTGGTAGAAGCATAGGTATGAATAACATCAATACCCTTGTCTTGGCATGAATCATCTAATAGGGTCTCCCATTCCCATTCATTAGAATCCTCATCACTATGAGAATCTAATTGTAATATTTGGCTATAAAGTTGGGGATGATGTTTTTGAGTGTATCCTTCTTCAAGATACCCTATTCCTTCTTTCTCCTTAGAATCTCGCCATGTACTTTCTAAGGGTTCAATGATCCCTTCATTCTTTGTACCTAGATGTCCTTGACCTTTGTATCCCATCTTTTGCATGATTGTAAACCCTTTCCCATATTGATGTGTGGGAATGGTTATATTTTGGATACGTTTGACATGGGCACTTGATTCTTCATCTTTGTATAACTAGTTCAAAATTTCATTGTCCTCTTCATCCATGGAAGATGATGTACTTGCCCTCACAAAGTTATCATTATATCTATGAGGTAGATTTGAGGGTTTCCCAAAGGACTTGGGTGATAAAGGTAGATCCATCATAGATGAGGAGTATTCACCTACTCCCTTTTGTTTAATCTTACATTGCTTATCAAAAATTTTCATCATTTGGTTCATATTTTGATAATGGGCCTCTTTGGTGAATACTTGAATAGATTTGTTAGGGTCTTCTTTTGGTTATTCAATAATATTATCCTCATTAACCTTCTCTTTTCCTTTAGTCGATGTAGCTAGGTTAATGAGTTTTGGTGTGTCTTCAATAATAAATTCTTCTTCCATCTTTGCCTTTCCCTTCAACCAAGAAGTGTTCTTAGAATTTTGACCTTTCTCTACTTGCTTAGGTATGGACCCTTCAGCATTGTGTGGAACCAATGAGTCATTGATAGGCTTGACATTATTACAATATTGGAATGGCTTTAGATCTCCACTTACCATTATCTCTTGACCTAGATATGGGAATTTTAAGCATTGATGATAAGTTAAAGGAACGACTTGCATTTCATGGATCCATGGCCTTCCTAAAAAAATATTGTAAGTCAAATTTAAGTCTAACACTTGGCATATGGTCTCTTTTTGCATGGGACCAACTCTTATGGGTAAGACTATAACTCCTCTTGATGCTCTTTCTTCATCATCGTAGGCTTTTATGGTTATTTTCTTCTTTGGGTCAATAGCCTCCTTAGAAAATCCTAGGGCTTTTACCAAGATAAGGGTACAAATATTTAGGCCAACACCTCCATCTATAAGGACTCTTTTCACCCTATGCTTGTGGATCAACACTTCTATGTGTAAGGGAAAATTTTGATGATGGTTAAGGGACTTGTCATCTTGTTTGGAAAATGATAGGCAATGAGGTGCGATTAGGTGCCCTCGCATATTTTGGAATTTGTCTACCTCCAAATTTAGAGGCACATTTGTTTCCAACAAGGATATTTCCAAGATATCCTTATGAATTGGTGATAGTTTGAGCATCTCAAGAATAGAAATTTGAGTGGGAGTTCTTTGCAATTGATCTACCAAGTTGTATTACTTTGATGATGATGTTGAAGCTTGGTTTGATATCACCACTTTTGGAGCATTGGTAGGTAGGATAATTTTTTATGCTTGCCCCGTAGTGACAACATTTGATGATACTTCCCTTGACTTATCTTTCACTATGATAATGTTTATGGTTTGATCCTCTTGTAGGGTGTTTATCATGTTATCATATGTGTGAGAAAAGTTCACTTTCTCATTACCCTTCTTTTGATTTTGATTAGATGACTCACCCTTTTCATGATTCAAAAAGGGATTCTTGTAGGCCGTGTGATCCTCATTGTTTTGAGGCCCTTCAATTTTGATGGTGTTATTATCAATTATATCTTGCACTAAGTGCTTCAATCTCATGCATTCATTGGTTGGATGACCTCTTTTTTGATGGTATTCACAATGATGGGATGCATTCCACTAATAAGGTTTGACTTTAGGTTCATAACTTGATATGTCGGGTAATGTGATAACTTGATTGGCCAACAAGGTTCTTAGTACATTCTCCAAAGGTTCACCTAAGTAGGTGAATTTCATTTTGTTATAATTGGAGTTTGATTTTTACTTATCCCAAGTCTTATTGTTGGAAGTGTTGGGATTGTTGTTGGAATTATTGGAATTAAATGGAGCTTTACTTGATTGATTAACATTATTTGAAGAATTAGCTCCATATGGTAGTATAAAAGGGGTAGACTTTAAGTTGTGTGCTTCCACAACTCCATCATTTACAAGGTTTTTATTGTTATTCTTTGTCCAATATTTAGATTTATCATTATTATTATTTGACCCTTGATTATTGAAATACTTAGGCACATAATTATTGCTGTTGTTGTTGTTGTTGTTGGACTTGTTATCCTTAAATAATTTAACTTCACCTCTTTTGACCAAGACATCTTCAATCTTTATCCCATTTTTGATGAGTTTCTCAAATGTTGGGGGACATTGAAGTTGTAATCTATAATTCATTTCCGAGGTCAAATTGTTGGTGAAGATTTCCATCTTCTCTTTCTCTGGGATACTTCATCGATACCTTGTGAAAACAGTCCTCCACCTTTGTAGGAATCCTAAAAAGGACTCTCCATCTTTCTATTTGTTATCGCATAACTTGAGCATTGTGATTTTTTGCTCAATGTTATAAGACTAATGGGTTACGAACTTGGAGGCTAACTCCTCAAAGGACTTTATTCTAGGGGTTAGTTTTGAAAACCACTCCATTGCAGGACCTCCTGAGCTCCTAGGAAAGAGTCTCATTAGATATGTATCATTGTGCATGAACTCTATGCTTAGGGCACAAAACTCCCTTAAATGGTCATGTGGGTCTATTTTACCCATGTACTTATCAAATTTAGGAAAGATGGTATTGAAAGGAAAAGATACCATTGATAAACTTTTGTTGAAAGGAAAATGACACAAAGCTTCTATGGAAAATGCCTTAGGTTCGATTGCCTTCTTCATGGTATCAATTTTCTCATGGAAGGCCTTTATTTTCCTAGTCATAACATTCATAGGGTCATCTTGGTGTTGATCTTTCTTGAGTTGGTCAATATCAGAATCATAGGGCAGCTTTACCCCCTTTTGTGCTAGGTTTAGGAAGAAGTTTTCCCTATCTTTGTCTATTAATTTCTCCATGACCTCTAGGAAATCATTGTCTTGGGCAGCTTTCTCAACCCGTTCTTCAAGTGTCTCCTTAGGATTATAGTTGGCATTGTTGATATTGTGATTATGATAGGCTAAATTTCTATCACCCATCTCTTCAAGTCTTGGTTCAAACAGGTTCATGAAAATTTATTCTTGATTAGGATCTTTGAAAACACTTTGGTACTCAAATTCTTGCCTTGGGTTTGCAAAAATAGTGCTATCTCCTGGTAATGATACCCTATGTGTTTGGGACCGTGTGGAAACCGGCATCCAACAAGGGTTCATTTTGGAATGATCCTTGATGTGAGAATTGTTGATTTATATTGAAGAGATTTAAAAATATAAGATGATTTTCAATGGATATCTCTCACTCATTTATGTATTGCAAACACAACAATCATGCATTCACTTGTCTCTTTTTACCCACTTAAACACAAAATGTTTGATTTGAAGAACATTATCATGGATTTTTCACAAGAATGCACTTCAAGTACCTACCTAGCACAAGATTTGGTTCGTAAACATGGCTCTAGAAGGTGGTCTTGCTATTTTATCAAGGATTTAGTATTGATTCCATTCAAATAGAATTTAATCTCTCATCCCCTAAGTATGTTAAGGGGCTTCCCACACGCATCGAGGTATGATTTTGTGCAATCCATGAGGACTACTAGAGGAAGGTTGAAAAATTAAAATCTGTTTGTCACACACCCCATTAAGGATGCATGCATTTCATTTTAGAGTGGGTTGGATTCCCGTGGAAAAAAATGAGTGTATCCCACTTTGGGTTATCCCTCACACTGGCCTCATTAAGGCAAACTTGGGAGGTGAGCCCACTATTTCTCTAGCATGTATATGGAAAACAAGAAATGAACTTAGGCCGACAAGTTTGGGAGTTTGATTCACTCAAAGAGTGAAGAGCATATCCCTATTGTCTTTCTTTGTTCCACACACTTAAACAAACGCTTGTTCTTTCCCAATCTCTTAACAAGGAGATTCTTAAAATTGAAGTGTGTAATTCATTTCCTATTTTATCTTAAGCTATGTTCAAAGAATGCCGCAATTTGATCAAGTGCAAGCTTGAATAGAGAAATACCTTTCCTTGTAGCTAGCTTAAGCTAGGGGCATTTTTGAAAGATTTTTGTCATTGTTTTTCAACTCACCTTGGCAATATCCTCCTCCAAATGTGCTTGTCCTCCAACAAGTTAGTCAACACCAACAATCACAATGAGGAAAAATCAAAGCAAAATGAATGAAGCAACTAAAAATGTATTGAACTTTTGAACACCTTAATTGAAAAGTTTTTAAGGAAAACTTGAACTTAAGGACTAAAAATCCAATTTAAAGATACAAATTTTGATTTGTATGGTTCAATAACAGCAAGATATTTCTGATATACCTGATTGTCTTCTTCTTGTGTTGTTTCAAGAACCTCTTTGATATGAGCTATGTTCTCCTTCTTGATCTTTTAAGCTAAAGCTTTGCCCTCCTAATTGAATTTTGTCTTTGGCTTTCTCGCCTTTTTATGCCCCATCATCCTATAGAATATAAGTCATTTTGCCATAGATTAATTAATTCATAAAATTCTATAAAAGTACACCAGAATTAATTGAAAATGCTATTTTATTGCTCAAAAGCATAACTAATCTGATTGAAAGGGCTATTTGATTCTATTAGTAAAGTGTAAAAGAACACAAATAACTCTTAAAAGTGCTACTGGAATAAGAAAAGGCGGTAAAATTTATGCAAAAGCACTAAGAAAACTAGTGAAAGTGCCTAGTAGTCAGGAGCAAAGCACTCTTTTACAATGCAAAAGTGTTGAAAGATAAGAAAACTGAAGATAAGAATCGCAAAGGCACTGCAGATCAATGCAAAGGTGCACAACTTTTCCGTAGAAGTGCCAGAACAGTGATTGAAAGCATTGTTTCCTCTCGCAAAAGCGCTGCTTAAATTGGTAAAAGCACTACTTCCTGAAAAAGCCGAGGGTTAAACATGTGCAAATTTGGAAATAATGAATTTTTTTGTATGATTAATAAAGTAGAGCATTCTGCCCCATGGTGGGCACCATTTTGTACACTAGGGAAAGTGCCTTCATAGAATTAAGGTTAGTCAATAAATGAGAATAGTAACTAAATACAACCATGAAGAAATAGAGCAACTATTTAGCAAAATAATGACTAATTGAGCATCCTATGGCTCTCTAACTAAGAATGTTAATGAATAGCTCTCAGCAAGCTTCCATTAATGACAATCTTAGAATGAGAATGATAAAGATAACAATGCTATTGCTAACAATTAGATCAAAATAAATGCTAAAATGCTTCTCAAATGCCTTTCTAAGCTCAAATTGTAAGAGGTTCAATGCAATTCTCAGATGTGTGGATGATCATTATGAAGGAATTAGGCCTTCCTTTTATAGATTTTCTAATGGTAGGGGGTGTAGTTGTATTTGATCATGGTTAAACCTTGGTTGAGTCCTTGGTTCCACCCTTTGAACAAAAAGCAAAGTTTGTGTCCTCAAAGCTTGGGACAAGTAGACAAGATCAATGGTCAAGATTCCTTTTCACTTTGAGTGAATGAGATTGAATTTGGCTTGATCCATGTGAATGCCTTTCCTTTATTCTCATTGGTTGATTGATTTTCATCTCTTTGTGGTTGGTGAGAGTAATTGAGATTTATTAATTGATTTAAATGAATTTGTTTAGCCATGTACCCCTTGAATGGGTTGAATTTAATTTAATCCAAGACTATACAATTAATTGATTTAATTGTATTTTGATTTGATTACACTTGATTAAAATGCTCTCAATTTTGATTTATCTTGAATTAAGACTTGATTTTAATTTTGATTGGCTAATTATGCATTGTGATTCAATTGGTTTAATTATGCTCTTGATTTTCTTTGATTTGACTTGATTTTCTTTGATTTGATCTTTGTCCATTTTTAGGTGATTACACTATGTTATGCATGTATTAAGATAATTTGTTATATCCATAATTGGGTGAAAAAAAAAGTTTGCAGAATACTGATTCACCCCCCTCTTAGTATTCCCTATTTCTAACAATTGGTATCAGAGCTTCATTACTTGGAAAAGAATTTTTTAGAGAAAGCCTAGCAACTTGAGTAAGATCTCTATGGATATGGCTCAGCTATAGAAAAATCTTGATGAAGCTCTTGAACATATTGATTTACTTACTGATGAAAGAGATACTCTAGAAGGAAAATATGATGATGCAAAGAACCTCATTAAAAAGCTAAAGAATAAGCTGGAGGAACTGAAATCAGAAAAAGAATCTACAATTCAAGTTGAAGATTGTGATGATAATCTGGAAAAAGAAAATGAGATCCTTAAACATGAACTGAAGATAGTAAATCTAAAGTTGAGTTTGAAATATGGAAATAGCAAGAATGAAGCAAATCTGAAATCTGAGAATGAAAATCTAAAATTTGAGAAAGAAGATCTAAAATCTAAACTTTGTGAAGTGACATTTGAACTTGAGAAAACCAAATTGCAGTATGCTGAACTTGAAAAGTACAATACTATTGTGAAAGGTGAATTGACTCAGTCTAAGCAACAACTTGAGAAGCTATATTCTACTAGTGAGAAAATTAATGAACAAATTTCTTATCAAAAGCCATTCTATGATAAAACTGGTCTTGGATTTAACTCATCTAAAGTGAGTAAAGAAAGCAAGAAAGTAGATCTGAAAGTTTCTAAAAACATAGAAGAAAATAAATCTGATGAATCTGAAGATACACCTAAAGAAGAAGAACCACGTAAACAAGAAGAATCACCTAAAGGTATGCAAAGAGAATTTAAAGGTAGATGTTTTTCATGTAATACTTTTAGTCATATGAAGAAAGATTGTATAGGTAAGCAATTTAAACCTCTTAATGGTTATTGTTATACTTGTCATGGTTTTGGACATAGATCTATTGAATGTAGGAAGCCTAAATTTAATGAGAATAATAATGGTAGTAGAATGTTTAGAGATACTAACCATGCAAATAAGAAACCTATTGAAGATATGAACAAAAGAAATGCAGTAGTGTGTTATAGATGCAACAAGGTTGGACACATTGCCAGGAATTGCAAATCACAAATCAATCAAACTAGACCGAGATATGGAAACAATGGAGTAGTTTGTCAGATATGCAACAAATTTGGTCATACATCAAATTTTTTTTGAATGAATAACATGAGAAACCCTAACCCTAGAAGTCATGCAAGGAGAAATGAAAAAGCAAGCACCAGTCATGGAGGTTGCTATAGTAATCCAGAAGAAGTGAAGTTTACTAAAGCCATAGATCAAGGAGATACATTCAGCACTAAAGGTAATCAAAAAGGTGAAGTATCTAACGATAAGAGTGAATATCTACCTAACCCATCTCAAAGTACTTAATTCATAAATAAAATATAGTAGAATAGGAACTTAGGATAGTGTAGAAGTTAGTATAGGATGAATTGAGTCTTATGCAGTTAATGCAAGATAGTATATGATGTAGTGATACTATGGTTAAGAGCGCATGAGTTAATATGATGTTATGTGAGATTGCAAGAAGTTTTAAGTTTTGTTGGTAAGAAGGAACAACTTTTTGGAAAGAAGCAGCAAGATAATTCTGAGTAGAATACATAATGGAAAGTTTTGGTTAGATGAAAGAGTGATAGAGATCACAATAGACCTAATTCATGAAGTAACTAGTTTGTCTAAATCTAGAGTCATACCATTTAATGAAAATAATGTGAAGAAAATTATGTTAGACAACACTAAATCATCTTACAATGGCAGAGGTATAGTGATTAGCAAGATACAATAGGATGATGTTAGGTATTTGTGCAAGATCCTTATAGTTAAATTTTGTGCTAATTCAAGAGAAGATGACATGGCAAATGGAATGATTCATGCAGCCTATTTGATGTGTGTTGACAAGATACAAGTAGACATGTGTGAAATCTTGAGAATTTAGTTATTTGAGAACTTGGAGAAGATAAAGAAGACTAAGAACTCCCAGTTTAGATTCTCATCATTGATCACTTATATGTTTTTTCATTTGTTAAGAAGATTTCCATTTACAATTGGTGATGATTGGAATGATGGAAAGACCACAATGGAAAGGATAAACATAGTATTTAGGAGACATCTTATTGACAAGGTCAATGAGAGTGCAGTTTTAGTAATTAAAACATTTTAGAATTTGATGAAAAATAGATCAAGAATCCCTTAGTCAATTTTTGAAAAGTATAAGAATGAGATATGTTTTATGGTTGACACCAACTTTACATTTATTGAAGCAGTTGAACCTAGAGTAGAATTCATAGACCCTCTTGGCTATGAAATTTCTAAAACTAAACCAGAAGAATATGTGAACAGATTGCTTAAAAGCAAGTTGGATATTCGCAGCAATAGGTTTGGGACTTTTGAGGAGAACTTCAACTCCGCAAAGTCTATTCAGGAAGAGAAATAGTCTAAGAAAAGAGTAGAAAGTACAATTAAGAAAATTATGAAGGACACATGATTGATAGAACATGAGTTTATGATTGCAAAAAATACAAAAAAAACACTTAGAGACATTGGACAAAAGGAATTGTTTTCTGTTCCACCCCTATTAGCGGTTGAAAGTGGAAATTTGAAGCATAAAGTGAAAGTAGAGCAAGAAGAACAAGAAGTTAGGAAATCTACAAGATCAAATCCACTAGGGAAAAGAGTGAAAAATAGCTATTGGACTAGGTAAGCGATAGAAGACAATAGTGCCACCAGTACAAAGGAAAATAGCAGAGATAAAAGATGATGAAGATATTCAAGTGAAAAAGAAGACATGGAAACCAAAGATTGAGAAGGTAAATGATCAGATTATTCATGATGGATATTTTTCTAAGATGAACAAGTACTATGATCTTTATAACTATTCAGAAAGATTGAATTTGGAAAATGTAGTTGTGAGGCACATGATCCTAGCAGATAAGAAGTTTGACACAATTCAACGTAAGATACCTGATGATTTATATGAGAAGCTAGTTAACAGGAAAAAGAGAGCAACTGAAGAAGACAATAAAACCAGAGAAAATCTTGTAAGAAAACTATATGAAATTAGAGATGAAGATCACTTTAAAGAAATAATGAAAGAACTTGGAGCCCATCTAAGAACAAAGAAAAGAACCATTCAGATAATGGGAGGAAACTATGAATAGATAAACAAGAAAATAGAGCGAGCAATAGTGAAGGTAATGACATCTAGTGTTGAAAAACACTCTAGTGCAGCAGAGTTATCAGAATAGGTAGAGGAAGTTGAGCATTAGAAGAGTCCCTCTCCACCATCAATTAACATTGAAGATGAGTCAATGCATGTGGAAGGAACTAAGATTACATTGGATAGTGATGATAATCCTTTTCAAAATCTTGAAAATATTGTTGACAATTCGGCCTTAGAAGAACAAGATAGATCTATTGTAGAAGGAGATAAAGAATCAAGGAAAGAGGAAGAAAAGAAAATAGAGAATCAAGAAAACACAAAAATTCAAGGACAGAAAGAGGTCCCTAACAAAGAAGAAATCAGTCTTACACCTGAGATTACAAAGAAATCACAGATTGGATCAATATTTGAAAGTTTTGGGAAAGAGGTAGATGATGATGATCAAATGGAATTGATCACATCCCTAAACAAAATTATTGGAAAGAACAAGAAGGTGAAGAGACTTGAAGGATCTTTGCTGGAAATAACAGAGAAGTTACAAAGTGTTGTGACTAACCAAATAACAAAAGAAGACCCACTAGAAAGAGCTAAGAAATTTATGAATGCATTTGATAATGAATTCACTAACTTATCAGATATGGCTAAAGTGAAGGTTCAGACAACCTATGAGGCCAACATGTTTCATGATATAAGTCAGAATATCAAAAATGATATTAACAATCTAGATGTTTGTATAAAAGACTTGAGAAGAAATCTGGACAGAGGTAAAACTTTGTATATTCAGTGTACAAAATTTGAAAACCATGTATTTGAAGTAGATGAGAAGATTAAGGCTAAAGAAGAAGAAATTCAGTCAGAGACAAATCTTTTAGTCAGTCCTAATGTGAAGATATTGGATATTGAGAAAAGAATAAGCAAACTAAATGATGAAATAAGGATTCTCAATGATGAAAAGGATAGGAAATTGAAAAGATTCACTCTTCTAAGAGAGCACGTTTCAATAAAAATAAGCATTGTTGAAGGACAATTGGAAGAATGTCTTGCATCAAAGACATCTTTTGAGAATTTTAGTTTTGCAAACCTTCAAGCATGTGAGATCACATCTTATGGATTATGTGCACTACTCAGTGTTGCAGATTCCATTAAGAAGGCATGGGAGAAGGAGATAGAGAGAATCAAAGTGAATTTTGTAGATTGTGTTGCAAGCCTACCGGCTTTGCAATACTAAATCAAGGTATATAACTTTTTGAACATAGTTTTTGGCATCCTTTTTTGTCATTATTATCAAAGGGGGAGAGATATATAGCAAAAAATTGATGTATGTATGATAAGGAAGTATATTATTAGGGGGAGAATAGAATATAGATAAGATTTATGGAGTTATAAGGACAACAGATATTTTTTTTTGCTATGGCCACAATTTTGATTTTTTGAAGTTTTGAGACTTAGCCAATTTTATCATATGTTGCCACCAATGACAAAGGGGGAGATTGTTGGCAATTTGGCTGAGTTAGATATCTAGATATTGTCATTATGGAAACATATAATCTACATGAAGACCGCATATGACAAAGAGTAAGTATGACAAAGCACAAAGCAAAATTGTCTAAGTATGTGCAGTATTTTTCCAGTGTACCCAGGAGATAGTTTTGATTGGCAATGTCAATTGGAGTAAGTTTAGTGTTTGCACACTTGAACATAGATACTATGATGACTATTGAAGACTCACCTAAGAGCACAAGTCTATATGGATTGTACAGAAGAAGTTATGGTAGTTTTACCAAAGACAATGTTAAGTCGACATGACATAATATGAAGACAGAATTGGTAAAGAGTTAAGGGATTATTTTTTTTATCAAAATAATGTCTTAATAATATAAAGGGATGACATCCTAGATGTTAACCCTTGGTTAAATATGTATTTTTTTGTAAAGCTTTATGTTATGTAAAGCTGACTGTAAAAGTTATTATTCCTAATAACTTGTATAAATGTAAGAAATATGAAATGCGAAAGAATGATGCATTGTAGTGACATAGATGATATAGTGAAATATATTGATGTGAAGTTGTGAAATACAAGCAAGCAGTATAAGGTTATGTACCTTACTCTATTTTGTAATTAGTGATCATTGTGCATTACTTTTTTTGGTAGTGGGCTCATCTTGTAATCATTTGTAATCAGTACTACCAACTCTTAGTAGGGTTGAGGCTTCTAACAAGGCCTATAGTACCTTAGTCAAGACAAAGACACTATATTCTTGTAATAGGCTCCTAATAGGGTCAACATCCTTAACAAGATACTTTTGATTAGTGGATCTTTGTGGGTACCATCTCCACTAGGGTTTTCCCTTGGCTAGGTTTTCCTCGAGAACAAATAATGTATTATGAGTTCATTTTCTTTATTGCTATGCATGTTATTTAGTTTACTATGTTATGCAAGTATTAAGATAATCTGTTATATCTATAATTGGGTGAAAGCAAAAGTTTGTAGAATATTGATTCACCCCCCCTCTTAGTATTCCCTATTTCTAATAGGGACGACATCCTATATGTTAACTCTTGGGAAGAAGAAGTTAGTTTTGGATTTTGTTAAGAGTTTATGTTTGTGAAGCCAACTATAAAGTTATTATTCTTAATAACTTTTATAAATGTAAGAATTATGCAATGCGAAGAGATATGCATGATGTAATAAGATATTGTAAATCTATGATGCGAAGTTGTATGCTGTAAAAGAAAATAAAGCATATTTTGTCTATGAAAGAAAAGAAGAAATAAAGCTAAATCAGAATAGGAAAGCTATTCGACAGTAGTGAAAGGTTATGTACTTTACCTTTTGTAATCAGATATCATTTTACATTACATGTTTGGGAAGTGAACTCATCTTCTAATCATTCTATTATGTAATACCAACTCCTAGTAGGGTTGAGGCTTCTAACAAGGCCTAGAGTCCTTTAATCAGGACAAAGACACTATATGTATGTAATAGACTCCTAACAGGGTCAACATCCTTAATATGATACTTTTGATTAGTGGATCAGTTGTGGGTATCATCCCCACTGGGGTTTTCCCTTGGCCATGGCTTCCTCAAGAACAAACATGTTGTTATGAGTTCATTTTCTTATTGCTTTGCATGTTATTTAGTTTACTTTATTTTGAAAGCATCATGTTAATTTGTTATATCCATAATTGGGAAAAGGAAAAGTTTTAAGAATACTGATTCACCCCCACCCCTCTCAGTATTCCCTATTTCTAACAATTGGTATCATAGCTTAGTTACTTGGAAGAAAGTTATTTAGAGAAAGCCTAGTAGCCTGAGTAACATCTCTATGGATATGGATCAATTATAGAAGAATCTTGAAGAAGCTCTTGAACTAATTGCTATTCATACTGAAGAAAGAGATACTTTGAAAGGGAAATATGATGATGTGAAAAACTTCATTGAGAAGCTAAAAGAAAAAGTGGAAGAACTGAAATCAAATAAAGAACCTACAATTTAAATCAAAGATTGTGATGAAATTTCAAATCTGAAGAAAGAAAATGAGATCCTTAAACATGAATTAAAGATTGTAGATTTGAAGTTAAGCTTGAAACATGGAAATAGAAAGAATGAATCAAATCTAAAATCTAAAAATGAAGATCTGAATTTTAAACATTGTAATGTGACATATGAACTTGAGAAAACCAAATTGAAGTATGTTGAACTTGAGAAGTATAATACAATTGTGAAAGGCGAATTGACTCAGTCTAAACAACATCTTGAAAAACTGTATTCCACCAGTGAGAAGATTGATGAACAAATGTCTTATCAAAAGCTATATTATGATACAACTAGTCTTGGATTTAAATCATCTAAGATAAGTAAAGAATGCAAGGAACCAAATTTGAAAATCTCTGAGAACAAAGATGAAAAGAAACATGATGAAGCTAACAAATATGTGTTAGGAATAGTCCCAAGAGATAACTGAAGGGGGGGGGGGGGGGGGGGGTGAATCAGTTATCTACGAGATTCAATTCTTTATCCAATTAAGTATACTTAAACATAAAGCATAAACACAATGAAAGAACACTTGAACATAACACAATATTTTGGTTATGGGGAAACCCAAATAGGTAAAAACCCCAGTGGGAATTGACACCCACTAATATTCTGCACTAGTGTATAATGATCCTTAACCCTATTAGGAGTTGCTTTACAATATGTTTAGTATAGTAGACCTAGTCAAGGTTCGGACCCTATTAGGAGCCTTTTATAATTGTCCCTGTTAGGGGAGAGGACACACTATTCGAGAGCTCATTACTCAAAGGGGTGAAGGCTACAACCTTCTGAATAACAAATACACACTATATTTGGATCTTGGTGAGCTGTGCTTTGACCTACTATCTAGATTAGTTCCAATGCATAGCACAAATACTTTACTTGGTCACACAGACCTTCTTCTGATGGCTCAACACTTCATACACTCTTCTCTGATCTACTTAATCAACCATGAACCACACTCAAGCAATCACAAATGACTGCCTATAAATATATTTCCTCTAAATGATATAATCAAGTTGGCCTATTAGAACCACATTGAAATCATATTAGAGAAACCATAAAAAACTCCAATAAACATTCTTTTAGCTCTACTATGCACGCAACATAATTTGGGACCTGTCTAATAAGATAATTGTAGACACAAACTACACACTGTCAACTCTACCAAAACAATTGGATCTTTCTCCTCAAGTTGAATTACTTCATGCACTCTTAACTAAACATCAATAAATCTTCTCTAAGCTTAACTCCAAGGGTGCATACACTAAAGATAGGTGCAACTCAAGAACCAATAAAATCTTTGTCGGCTCTTCTAAATAAACACAGGAAACTACTACTGGCGAATAGCGACTGCATATCTTCACTTCTACTAAATATCAAACTATGTGTCCATGACTAAAACATCACTAACATGTCTTCAACATATATCCAAGCACACAAGGCTCCATGATAACTATATGGACAACCATACATAGAACACTTCCTGTTACCCTATCAAGAACACTACTGACATAAGCTACTATATAACTATATGTACTAATAGTTAACCTCTACGCCCATGATATCATGCTGATATCATGTCCATGCTACATATACTGAAGGCTCACTACATAAGACTTCCACAAATGCTACTTTCCATATGTTGTCATCAATGACAAACATACAGTCAATACTGGCCTGCTGGCAAATCTCCAACAATCTCCCCCTTTGGCATTGATGACAACATGTGGAATGAAAAACCACCACCAACCCAAATGAACATTTCTTTCATAGCATTCTCCATTTCCTCATCAAAACTCCCCCAAAGATGAATCCTCCATCTGCTACAATATTTTCCAATATTCTCCATTTCCTCAATTGAACTGCTTTCATAACTAAATATTGCTCCCCCTTAGTATATTACTCCTCCTTTGACTTCTATTTTTCATGAATTTATATATTACTCCCCCTTTGACATCAATGGAAAAGGGCACCATTAATTTTAAGCACCGGTACTACTCCTGAGGTAGAGTAGTCAACCTTCCATCAGTCCCTTTGGACTGATGCCTTCCCTTCTTTCTTTTAAGCAAAATCAGGGAAGGGAATTACTCCCAAATTCTCCCTAAGATACTCAAAAGTATCCTTAGGCAAGGGTTTTGTGAATATATCTGCCAACTAATCTTTAGTACTCACATAGTCTAACTTGACTTCTTTCTCTACCACTTTCTCTCTTAGGAAGTGATACTTGATCTCAATGTGCTTTGTATTTACATGCATCACAAGGTTCTTTGACATATTGATAGTGCTAGTGTTATCACAGTGAATAACAATAGGATAATCAATCTGACTTCCAAAGTCCTTTATCATCTACTTGATCCAAACAATTGTAGAACAATTTAGGGGTGCTACAACATACTCCACTTCTTCTATTGAATGAGAAATACAATTATGTTTCTCACTTGTCCAAGTGACAAGTCTATCACCAAGAAACACTTCTCCACCTGATGTACTCTTTCTGTCATCAACACATCCTGCCCAATCTGCATCAGTGTACACATGAAGCTCAACATTTTCTGAATTAGGATACCATAGACCATAGTCTATAGTGCCTTGCAGGTATCTAAATATCCATTTTACTACCATGATGTGACTTTTCTTAGGTTCTACTGCAAATCTTACAACTATGCCAACTGCATAGGAAATATCAAGTCTAGTCTGAGTAAGATATATGAGTTTACCAATCATAGACTTGTACAATGTTATATCTACTACTAGTGAGTCATTTTCTTTTGTAATCTTGCATCCAGTGATCATAGTGGTTCCTACTGGCTTGCAATCATCCATCTTGAATTTCTTCAGTATCTCTTTCACATACTTAGACTGATTAATGAAAATACCTTTCTCTGTCTGCTGCACATTTAGTCCCAAAAAGTATTTGATAGGACCAATCATACTCATCTCAAATTCATTTTCTATTTCTTTGGCAAATTCCACACTTAGTTTTTCATTACCTCCAAAGATAATGTCATCAACAAATATAGCTACAAGTAGTAGACCTTCAGATGTCTCTCTAATGAATAGATTACAATCTTCTATTCCTTTCTTGAATCAAATCTTTGTTAGATATCCATCTAGTCTCTCATACCATGCTCTAGGGGCTTTCTTAAGTCCATAGAGGGCTTTCTTCAATCTACATACCATATCAGGTCTATCTGATAAGGTGAATCCTTTTGGCTACTTAATGTATACTTCTTTCAAATCTCCATTTAGGAATGCTGACTTGACATCCATCTAATAAACTTTGAAGTTTTTGACTATAGCATAAGCTAGAAATAACTTAATAGCTTCTAATCTACTCATAGGTGCAAATGTGTCTGAATAATCAATGCCTTCTCTTTGCACATATCCCTTAGATACTAATCTTGCTTTATTTCTTACCACTGTACCATCTTCATTCATCTTATTTCTAAATATCCACTTTGTTCCAATCACATTCTTATCACTAGGTCTTGGGACCAATTCCCAATTGTCATTCTTAATAATCTGATCAAGTTCTTCTTTCATAGCATCATCCCAATCTGAATCATTACAAGCATCTTCAACACTTAAGGGTTCAATCTAAGATACTAAACATACCGCTTCACTACTAGTTGAGTTCTTTTCTTGTGATCTTGTCAAGACTTTGCCGCTCTGATCTCCAATGATGTCTTTCTTGGAATGATTTCTAGATGTAAACTTTGGAACTTTAGGTGATGTGGACTCATCAGCCTTAGGAGTACTTTCTTCACTTGTCTCAGGGTCATTGAATAATACATCATTACTATCAAACATTTCCTCAATGAGTGTCTCACTAGTGGAGGGTCTAGGTTCTTCTTCAATCATGGGTGAGTAATCATGATATCTTTCTTGAATCATAAACTTTTCATCAATCTTAACATGAGTACTTTCTATGATCTTTTTCAATCTTAAATTGAAACATCTATAAGCTTTAATTTTAGTAGAGTAATCAATAAAAATACCTTCATCACTTCTTGCATCAAACTTGCCTACTGCTTCATCCCTCTTGATGTAGCACTTGCTTCCAAAGATTCTGAAGTATTTTACTATGGGAACATTCCCAAACCATAGCTCATATGGTGTTTTGTCAGTGCCAGGCCTTAATTGAATTCTATTAATGGTATAGATTGTTGTATTGACCGTATCTCTCCAATAGGTGTGTGCAACTTTTCCTTCTATCATAATGATGTGCACTGTATCAAGAATGATCCTATTCCTTTTCTCTACAATTCCATTCTACTGAGGGGTTCTAGGTGCACTTAACTGTCTCTTTATGCCATGTTCTTCACAGTACTCATAGAATCTGTCAGGGGTGAATTCTCCTCCTCTATCCGATCTCAAACATTTTATCTTTAGTCCAGATTCATTCTCAACCTTAGCTTTGAATATTTTGAATTTCTCAAATGCTTCTAAATTATCTTTTAAGAATGCAACCCACATCATCCTAGTATAATCATCAACAAACAAAATGAAATATCTTTCACCATAGTATGATCTTGTTTGAGTTGGACCACATAGGTCTGTATGAATTAGATCCAACTTTTTCTCTGCTAAATTTTGCTTGCTCCTAAATGAATTTCTCATATGCTTCCCCATCACACATTCCCTTCATATAGTATCAACTAGTTTTTCTATGCTAGGTAGATCTCTTACTGCCTTTACATTTCTTATCTTTACAATGTTATCAAAATTGATATGACATAGTCTTTTATGCCACAACCAACTGTCATCAACTTTAGCAACAAAACAACTTGCTTCTAAATTGAGTTGAAAAACATTACCTCTTGTCTTTGAGCCTGATGCAATCATAACACCATCCTTGTTGTTAATGATGCATTTTTCATCTTTGAACTCCAATTGATATCCTTTTCCAAGTAACTATCCAACACTAAGAAGGTTATGTTTCAAACCATCTACATAGAGAACATAATCAGTACTATTTTTTCCATCCAAGGTGATGGCTCCTCTACCAAATATTGGTTTAGGAGTGTTGTCTCCAAATCTAACCATCCCACCTATCATGTGATGTGAACAACCACTATCTATAATCTAGTCTGTCCTTATGTCAGCTTGTGAAATCAATGCTAGCTCTTGATTCTCTTTCTTATCTTCATGAACTATCTTATTATTCATTTTGTTTACAATAGCAATGAATCCAATTTATTCTTCACCTAATGCATCATTTGAAAATCCATCTCCAGAATAGTAGCATTCCTTAGAGTACTTAGGCTTGTAATCCTTTTTGAACTTTCTAGCTCTAGTAGGACACTTAGATGTAAAGTGACTGATCTTATTACATGAAAAGCACTTAAATGGTAATTGACCTTCATATTTTACTTTTCCTTTCTTTTCTCTTTTTGAAATCATAGCAATGAAATCATCTAATGTTTTCTCTTCGTCATCATCATCAAAATTACTAGAAGTGTTTGCAGATTTATTACCATGAACTATTGATTTGAAGGTTGTCTCACTCTATGGTTCTGTCTTCAATCTTGAAATCTCAAAAGATGAAATTTTGTTGATTAAGGTCTCTCTCTTGAAATTAGATGTAAGCTACATGGTCTCATCAAGGATGTTGATCTTGCTTTCATATTCAAGAGTGAGAGTAGTCATTAACTTGTCCATAATGTCCTCCTCTGAAATCTCTCCACCATTCTTTCTAATTCCAGCAACTGCTTCATTTATCCTTTGATTGTAAGCTCTAATATTTTCTTCAGGAAGAATCTCTAATGCATTGTATCTTTTCTTCCATGTCTTTCTGCATGCATCTTTTCTTGTTTGTCTCCTTCAAATATGTCTTCTAGGTGCTTCCATATTTTGTGGGCTATATCTACCTTTTTTATTTTTGAAAATTCACCATTAGATAGGGCACTAATAAGAGCTTCTTTAGCTATAGCATTCTAATGAAATAATTCCTTTTGCCTATAATTAGCATCATCCTTTGCAAGGTCTTCTAAGGTGGGAACCTTGGCTTCTTTGATAGTTACATCAAAAACTTCAAAAGCAATGCACTGCAAATGGGTCACCATCTTGTTCTTCCAATCAAGATAATTCTCTCCATCGAACTTAGGAATTTCTTTCCTAAAGTATGCCATATAATCAACCTCAAGTTGTTAAACTTTCTCTCTGAGGCACTTGGCTCTGATACCAATTGTTAGGAATAGTCCCAAGAGATAACTGAGAGGGGGGGGGGGGGGGGGGGTGAATCAGTTATCTACAAGATTCAATTATTTATCCTATTAAGTATACTTAAACATAAAGCATAAACATAATGAAAGAACACTTGAACACAAAACAATATTTTGGTTACGGGGAAACCCTAATAGGTAAAAACCCCAGTGGGAATTGACACCCACTAATATTTTGCACTAGTGTATAATGATCCTTGTTAGAAGATCCTTAACCCTATTAGGAGTTGCTTTACAATATGTTTAGTACAGTAGACCTGATCAAGGGTCAGACTCTATTAGGAGTATTTTATAATTGTCCCTATTAGGGAAGAGGATGCACTATTCGAGAGCTCACTTCTCAAAGGGGCGAAGGCTACAACCTTTTGAATAACAGATACACACTATATCTAGATCTTGGTGAACTGTGCTTTGACCTATTGTCTGGATTAGTTCCAATGTATAGCACAAATAATTTACTTGGTCACATAGACCTTCTTCTGATGGCTCAACACTTCGCACACTCTGCTCTACTCTACATAATCAACCATGAACCACACTCAAGCAATCACAAATGACTACCTATAAATATCTTTCCTCTAAATGATATAATCATGTCAACCTATTAGAACCACCTTGAAATCATATTAGAGAAACCATAAAAAACTCCAATAAACATTCTGTCGGCTCTACTATGCACGAACATAATCTGGGACCTGTCCAATAAGATAATTGTAGACGCACGCTACACACTGTTGGCTCTACCAAAACAACTGGATCTTTCTCCTAAAGTTGAATTACTTCATGCAATCTTAAATAAAAATCAATAACTCTTCTCTAAGCTTAAATCCAAGGGCCCATACCCTAAATATAGGTGCAACTCAAGAACCAATAAAATCTCTGTCGGCTCTTCTGAATAAACATAAGAAACTACTACTGGTGAATAACGACTGCATATCTTCACTTCTACTGAATATAAGACTATGCATCCATGAATGAAACATCAATAACATGTCTTCAACATATATCCAAGTTTGCAAGGCTTCTATTAGGAATGGGAACACTGAGAGGGGGGGGGGTGAATCAGTGTTCACTATATTTTAACTTTTCACTTTAATCTTTATGCTGAACTTAAATGCTTAAGTACTGAAATAAACATTCACATAAAAATGAAACATGAAATCAACACATGACACCAATATGATTATGGAGAAACCAAAATAGGTAAAACCCTGGTGGGAATTGATACCTGCTAATATTCTGCACTAGTGTTTTGTGATCCTTGTTAGAAGATCCTTTAACATGTTAGGAGTATCTTTATAATGATTTAAGTATAGTAGAACTTGTTAAGTGTTGGACCCTATTAGGAGTCTTTTAAAATCATCCCTGTTAGGGGAGAGGATGCACTATCCAAGAGATCACTACTCAAGTGGTGAAGGCTACAACCTTTTGATATCAGATACACACTATATTTGTCAGGTGAATTGTCACTATGACATTGCTTGTTAGATCAGTTCCTTTGATGTGCTGATGCTTTGACCTCTAGAAAAACTCTAATACATCTTCTAGTGTCTTCACACACTTCTTCTCTACTTCTTATAACTCTCTTTCCACTTCCATACCAAATACAATGGGCACACCTTATATTTATGCACTCATACAAAATACATAATTAGGTCGACCCTATAACTAATTACAAACAATGCTTCCAAATGAATTGGCTTAATCGTGCTTACAATTATACATATAAACATGTTAGAAACCTAAATAAAATGGTTTCATAGCCTTAACAATATTACATTACAATCGCAAACCAAAATATTGACTGTCAGCTCCATGCTCTATTCTCTGCTGGCACACACTGGCTGCACAACTTCAACTAACTGTAACTTTCACATCTTTTCATATCTACTTATGTGCTCATAGACTAGGAATAATTATAGTCTAACAAACTTAACTTCCAAGGTGCATACCATAATTTATTCATACACACGTGCGCTGATGCTCTAAGCTGCAGGAACTCTGTACACTGTCCTCTCTTTAACACTTAACCAAATTTTGATCTTTACATCAAGTGTGCTGACTCCAAATTGCTATATGACTTTGTTGCCATAATGAAAACACTATATCTAGTCATATACCTTAGTATAGTCGACTTTCCAACAATCTCCCCCTTTGTCATTGATGGTAACAAAGGAATATGGCCAAGTTGCTAATTGTCCCTTAACACAAAAACTTTTGTCTTCTATACATTTTTATACATAATCTTATATCTCCCTATACACATATATACTCCATATTCTATACAAAAATACCCCTTTGACATTAATGAAAAAGGTGTAGAAAAAAATTGTATCTGCACATACTTAGGGAAAACATCCAGATATGCTATCTTGAGATTCTGGATCTCCTTCTTCGAAAAAGTTATCAATGAGTTAACTATCTAGAGATGGGCACATAAAGCATATTGAAGCTTCTCCATCTTCTTCAAATCTATGCTCAGACCTTGATCATAGGTTATCATGGTGGCATCAATCTCCTTTATGTTTTGATTGAGAATGCCTAGTGAGGGCACAAGAGCATTCCTCAATTGAGTCTGTCTAGACCTTATCTTTTCCATCTCTTTCTCCACCTTCTCAATTTTGTCCATATAACCTTGGTAGATATTGTTACACATGTTTACATCAGTGGATGTGTCTATCACTGAACTCTTCACTTGCTCAATCATAGCTTCTATTTCTTTTATTTTCTTGAAATGGGCATTAGTAAGCTTATCCTAATCCATGTAGTCTACAATGAATTTCCTTCCTTGATCAGCAAATTCTTTTTAAAGATTCTTGTCCTATCTTGAGTGAATTCAGATCTAGAGCAAAGTTGCTCATCAACTCATTTAGTCTCTTCTCTAGATACTTCTCTTCTGCAACCTTGGATGCAGATTCTTCAAGGCTTGAAAAATTACTTTTGAACTGTGAGATAACTATACTCACATCATCAACCGAGTGTACCTTATTCACTTTCATGTTTGTAGGAAATAAACTATTCAGTATGTTCACTGATTCCACAAGGAGAGGATTTCTCATTACTTGTTTCTCCTTTTCCTTCTCCATAGCTAGGATGCTAAACTTATGGTCCTCTTCTTTCCAGGAGTCCAAAATGCTTGTGTCAGGTGTTAAACTTGACAACAATGCCAAGGAAGGAGTGATGGGAGTGCTATCCATCACTTCTTGTTTCACTGTGACCAGTTCAATAGAAGATTCATTTTTATGTTTACTTTCTTTTTCCTCTTCTCCTTCTTTCTTTTGTTCTTCTTTTTCATTCGATATGTCTTCAATAAGCACTTCTTCTTGATGAGTGGGAGGTGAGCTGCTACATAAAATCTCAGCTTCTTGTGTGCTCACAAAAGCTTCCTCAAACTTGTCCAATTTTGTGTCAGTGGTTGCCATGGCTATCTCCACATTATCAATGATAATGGTGTTTTCCTTGAGTGCTTCTGACATGGGTGTAGATTTATCTAACTCTTTTTGTACTCCCACTGTAGGGGCTGAATCCTGAGGACTTGTAGACTATACCTTGATAGTCTCTATTCCTTTGTCTTGCTTACTAGGTACTTGAGAGATGGGCGCAGACATAGGTTTCATGTGTTTTTCTAAGAATACCTTCTCAAAGGCCTTCTCTATTTCCTTTGTGATCAGCTCATAGTCTTTGTTCATAATCTATAGAGTCCTCATCTTTGTCCTTAAGTGTGGTTTCACTCAATTTAATATCAGTGCCTTTTCTTCATTAGAACATACTGGCAGACTATCTTCTAATACCTTTTCTCTGATCCTTAGATCCTCTTCATTTGCTTGTCTATTTTGGGATTCTAAAATATCCCATACTTTATCTGGAATTGTTGTTTTCAATTCAAGTACTATCTTCTTGAACTTTATCATATGTTTGACAATCATATCATGTATTTCTGATTTGTCAATCTCACTATAAGTTTCATAAAACTTCCCTACTTGATAAACTCTTCCCTCATCAACAATTCTTGTGCCCAATACTTTAAGGCTAGGTCTGAATCTTGCCTTAGGAGGTGCTTGAATGTTTTTCCTACTCCTTGTAGCTCATGAGGATGGATGAATAGTGTTGGTTTCTATCTTCCTTTTGATTATTGGATTATACTCCAGAGGAGCATCATAATAACTGGTTTCTTTGGGTGCAGAAGGAGTGTCATCAGTCATATCCTTCTGACTGTCATCTTTTTCAATTTTTATTTTCTTCATCTTAGGATCTTCTTGTTCTTTTTATGCTGTTGCCCTCTTCAATTCCAAAGCAATCTTCTCTTCCCTTGCCTTGTCAAGGTCTCCTAACATTCAGCATGTGCACTCTTGCATGAAGGTTCCTATACACTCCAAAAGCTTAAGTCCAAAGGCATATACTCTGAAGATGAGTATACCAACCACGTAGGGGTCTAGAGCTAAATTAGCTCCCCCTATGACCCTGAGGGCCATTTATCTAGATGTAGAGGGTGCATCCACTGCAAATACATCCAATACATTCTCATCAGTTGTGTCCTTCTTTTTCTCTAACAAAATCATGCTCACATCATCTAAGGCTTTGACAAAATTAACTTCTCCTATGGGATCCAAAACTAGTTCTATGACCTTTTTAGGGCTTCCTTGACCTTGCATCCTTGATCTACAGAACCTTGAGATATGTCTAGCCTTGTTACAGGAGTGACAAATGACTGGAGGTCTTATATTCCTCGACGCATTGACATGAGTCATCATTCTGCATTGTTTTGCTGTGTGACCATTATAGTTACATATCTAGCATGTAACATTCTGAGAACTTCTTACATTTGTCTGATTCTAATTTCTATGATCTTGCTAAATCCTATTCTACTTTCTAGTCTTGCAATTCATAGCTCTATGACCAAACTTGTTTCATGAATAATAGTAGCCATTAAAAGGTCTTACCTTTGTATAGTTCCTCACAATGTGTCCATTCTTGTTACATGCAAAACAAGTGCATTCTACTTGCTTGCGCTCATTCTTAGGTGGTCCACCATTATCTTTGGTTTGATCTTCAGTCTCCTTAGCATCAGTAGTGTCCTTTTGTGAATCCTTTCTTGCTCACATATTGTCAATATGATTTTGTGCTTCATTGTATCCAATACAGCTAGTGTCTCCTTTGGCTCTTCTTGCATACAACTGAGATTCTACCAAATCAGCATTGGTGTGTAACTTGTCAATATGATCCTTTGCCTTTTTTTAATTCAGATTCCAAGCTTTCTTTGATATTGCTTAGCTCCAAGACTTCCAAGTTAGCTTCCCTTAGTTATTCATTGAGTTGAAGATTCTCCTTGACTTGTTCATTAGTTTGTCATCAAATTCTTCAAGCTAATTTAATAAGGATGCATTTTCTTCCCTCAACTTTTTGACTTTTTCTTCAAGATCACTATTAGAGCATCCTTTCAAATCCTTCCTTAATTTTTTGATAACTAATTGAGCATCGCTGAATTTTTCTTTTAGTTCTTCAATTTCTATTTTTGAATTGTCTAGGTCTTCAAGAGAGGCTTCAAGATTTTTCTTTAGATGTTTCATTTCTTCTTTGTCCATGATCTCCTCAAGTGGTTAAACTTCTTTGCTAAGGACCAGAGCTCTGATACCAATTGTTAGGAATGGGAACACTGAGAGGGGGGGTGAATAAGTGTTCACTGTATTTTAACTTTTCACTTTAATCTTTATACTAAACTTAAATTCTTAAGTACTGAAATAAACATTCACATAAACATGAAACATGAAATCAACACATGACACCAATATGATTATAGGGAAATCCAAATAGGTAAAACCCTGGTGGGAATTGATACCCACTAATATTCTACACTAGTGTTTTGTGATCCTTGTTAGAAGATCCTTTACCCTGTTAGGAGTAGCTTTACAATGCTTTAAGTACAGTAGACCTTGTTAAGGGTCAGACCCTATTAGGAGTCTTTTAAAATCATCCCTATTAGGGGAGAGGATGCACTGTCCAAGAGCTCACTGCTCAAGTGGTGAAGGCTACAACCTTTTGATATCAGATACACACTATATCTGTCGGGTGAACTGTCACTATGACACTGCTTGTCAGATCAGTTCCTTTGATGCGTTGATGCTTTGACATCTAGAAAAGCTCTAATACATCTTCTAGTATCTTCACACACTTCTACTCTACTTCTTATAACTCTCTTTCCACTTCCATACTAAATACAATGGGCACACCTTATATTTATGTGCTCATACAAAATACATAATTAGGTCGGCCCTATAACTAATTACAAACAACACTTTGAAATGAAGTGGCTTAAGCATGCTTATAATTATACATATAAACATGTCAAAAACCTAAATACAATGGGAGCATAGACTTAACAATATTACATTACAATCGCAAACCAAAATACTGACTGTTGGCTCCATGCTTTGTTCTCTACTGGCACACACTGGCTATGCAACTTCAACTGACTGTAACTTTCACATCTTTTCATATCTACTTATGCACTCCAAAAATAGGCATAATTATAGTCTAAAAAACTTAACTTCTAGGACACATACCATAATTCATCCGTACACACATGTGTTGATGCTCTGAACTGCAGGAACTTTGTACGTTGTCCAATCTTCAACACTTAACTGAATTCTGATCTTTACATCAAGTGTGTTGACTCCAAACTGCTATATGACTTTGTTTCCATAATGAAAACACTATATCTAGTCATATACCTCAATATAGTCAACTTTTCAATAGCTTCATGATAACTATATGGACATCCATACATAGAACATTGCCTGTTACTCTATCAGGAACACTGCTGACACAAGTTGCTATATAACTATCTATACTAATAGTTAACCTTTGTACCCATGATATCATGCTCATATCATGTCTATACTACATATACTAAAGGCTCACTACATAAGACTTCCACACATGCTACTTTCCATATGTTGTCATCAATGACAAACATACAGTCAGTACTGGCCTGTTAGCAAATCTCCAACAATCTAAAGACATACCTAATCCACCTAAAGAAGATGTAAACCTAAAGATACAAAAAGAGAATTAAAAGGTGGATGTTTTTCATGTAATAATTTTTGACATATGAAGAAATATTTCATAAGTAAGCAATTCAAACCTCTCAATGGTTATTGTTATAATTGTCATGGTTTTGGATATAGAGATATTGATTGTAAGAAACCTAGATCTAATCATAATAATAGTAGTAGAATGTTTAGAGATACTAACCATGTAGATAAGAGACCTACTGAAGATATGAACAAAAGAAATGGAGTTGTATATTATAGATGCAACAAGATTGGACAAATTGCCAGAAATTACAGATCACAAATCAACCAGACAGGACTGAGATATGGAAACAATGGAGTAGTTTGCCAGATATGTAACAAATTTGGTCATACAACAAGATTTTATAGAATGAACAACATGAGAAACCCTAATCCTAGAAGCTATACAAGGAGAAATGATAGTGCAAGAAACAGTCAGAAAGGATGTTGTAGTAATTTAGAAGAAGTTAAATTTGTTAAAGCCACACATCAAGAAGACACACTTAGTACACAAGGTAATCAGACAGGTGAAGTATTTGATAGTAAGTGTGAATCTCTTCCTAACCCATCTCAAAGCACTTAATTCATAAAGAATTCATTAGAATAGGAACTTAGGATAATTTAGAAGT
Source organism: Chamaecyparis obtusa (assembly GCA_027943335.1). Lineage (NCBI taxonomy): Eukaryota > Viridiplantae > Streptophyta > Pinopsida > Cupressales > Cupressaceae > Chamaecyparis > Chamaecyparis obtusa. Next base: position 90,747 of record BSBK01000955.1, read on the forward strand.
TAGAGTATAATGAATTAAGTCTTGCACAGTTAATGTAAGGTAATATGAGATATAATGATGCTATCGTTAAGAGTGCATGAGCTAATATGAATCTATGCGAGTTCGCGAAGAGTATGAAATTTTGCAAGAAAAAGATAGAAGACCATATTCACACCAGTAAAAAGAAAAGTATCTAAAGTAAAAGATGATGAAGAAGCTGGAAGCAGTAAAAAGAAATGGAAACCAAAGATATAGAAAGTAAATCCCTTAATCATTAATGAAGGAGATTTTCTAAAATGAATAAATTCTATGAGTTGTACAATTTTTCTGAGAAGTTGAACTTAAAAAATGCAGTTGTCAGGCATGTGATATTGATAGATAAAAGGTTTGATAGTATTCAAGAAAAGATTCCTAATGAACTCTTTGAAAAGTTAGTGAACAAAAAGAAAAGAGCAGCTAAAGAAGATAAAAACATAAGAGAAAACTATGTGAGGAAGCTCTATGACATTAAAGATGAAGATCATTTCAAAGAAATCATGAAAAATCTTAATACTCATTTAAGAATGAAAAGGAGAACCATCTTGATAATGGGAGGAAAATATGAGGAAATAAGTAAAGAAACTGAATAGGCAATTATAAAAGTAATGTCCTCTGGCCCTAGTGAGCACACAAGTGCATCTGATCAAGTATTGGAATTTGAGCATCAGAAAAGTCCTTGACCATCATTGCCACCATCAATTAACATTGAATATGAAACCATGAATGTGGAAGGAACCAATATCATTTTGGATAGTGAAGATAACCCATTCAAAAATCTTGAGAACATTGTTGACAATTTGGCTCTTGAGCAGTAGGATATGATAGTTAATGAGGAATAAGGAAATGAAACAAGAAAAGAAGAAGAAGCAAAACAGACACAAGTAGAAACACAAGTTAATATAGAGGCAGTGAGATAGGAAGAATCACAAGAACAAGAAGCAATCAGTCCCACACCCAAGGAAGCAGCAAAGAAGCCACAAATTGAATCCATCTTTGCTAGTCTTGGACATGAAGTTGATGATGATGATCAAATAGAGTTGATTTCATCCTTGAACAAATCATTGGCAAGAATAAGAAGGTAAAAAGCCTTGAAGGATCATTTCTTGAAGTAATAGAAAAACTGCAGAACATTATAACTAGTCAGATAACTGAAGTAGATCCATAGGTCAAAGAAAAAGAAGTTGTGAAAGTGTTTGACAATGAATTCACAAACTTATTAGACATGGCTACAGTCAAAGCTCAAGCAGCCCATGAAGCTAAGATATTTTAGGATATATGTCAGAATATCAGAAATGATATTGATAACTTTGATGTTTGCATAAAGGAACTGAGAAGAATATTGGAAAGAGGAAAAACTTTGTATAGATAATGTACCAAATCAGAAGATCATGTATCTGTAATAACAGAGAAGATGAAAGCAAAAGTGCCAGAAATTCAAACTACAGCAAATCTCTTATCTAGTCGGAATGTGAAGATCTTAGATGTTGAGAAGAATATAAGTAAATTGTATGATGAAATAAGGATTCTAAGTGATGAAAAGGAAAAGAAATTAAGGAGATTCTCTCTATTAAGAGAGCATGTTTCAATTAAGATAAGTATTGTTGAAAGTCAATTGGAAGAATGTCTTACCTCTAAGACATCTTATAAGAAATTTCACTATGCAAATCTTCAGGCATGCAAAATAGAATCTTATGGTTTATGTGCACTCCTTAGTGTCTCAGATGCCATTAATAAATCATGGGAGAAGGAGATAGAGAGAATAAAGATAAATTTTGTAGATTGTGTTGCAAGCCTACTGGCTTTGCTATTTTGAATCCAAAGGTAAACTTTTTTTGAACAGTTTTGGCACCATTTTTTGTCATTGTTGTCAAAGGGGGAGTGATAGAAGAAAATTGCATAGACAATATGATATATTGTATAGATAGTATGGAAGCATACTCCTAGGGGGAGTATAGATATTTTATAGATATTTAGAGATATAAGAATTTTTTTGTTATGGCCACAATTTTGAAGTTTTTGTAAGACTTAACCAGTTTTCTTATATGTTGCCACCAATGACAAAGGGGGAGATTGTTGGCAATTTAGATGAGTAGTATATCAAGTTGTTGTCATTATGGAAACATATAATCAGTATGAAGATCACACTATGATAGTGAGCATTTATGTTAGAGTGCAAGTAAAATTGTCTAAGTATAGCAACATTTTCTAGTCTAACCAATGACAAGTTTGGATAGTGATGTTGACAGAAGCAGGTTTAGTGCATGCACACTTGAACATGGATAATTCTATGTATGATAAAGACACATCTGGGAGCGCAAGTCTATACGACACGTACAGAAGAAGTGATTGTAAGAATACTAAGATAGAGTCAAAGCTGACTGAGCAGAGTATGAAGATAGAACAAGTATAATAGTTAAGGGATTATTTTGTTTATCAAAATAATGACTTAACCATACAAGGGAAGACATCCTAGATGTTAACTCTTGGGAAGAAAAAGTTAGTTTTGTATTTTGTAAAGAGTTTATGTTTGTGAAGCTGACTGTAAAGTTATTATTCTTAATAACTTGTATAAATGTAAGAAGTATTTAATGCAAAGAGATATGCATGATGTAATAAGATATTATAAAGCTATGATACAAAGTTGTATGTTGTAAAAGAAAAGAAAGTAGATTGTGTATATGAAAGAGAAGAAGAAAGAAAACTAAATCAGAATAGGAAAGCTATTCGGTAGTAGTGAAAGGTTATATAATTTACCTTTTGTAATAAGATATCATTGTACATTACATGTTTGGGCAGTGAGCTCATCTTGTAATCATTCTATTCTATAATACCAAATCCTAGTAGGGTTGAGGCTTCTAACAAGGCCTAGAGTCCTTTAATTAGGATAGAGACACTATATGTATGTAATAGACTCTGAATAGGGTCAATATCCTTAACATGATACTTTTGATTAGTGGATCAATTGTGGGTATCATCCCCACCAAGGTTTTCCCTTGCCTAGGGTTTCCTCGAGAACAAACATGGTGTTATGAGTTCATTTTTTTATTGGTTTGTATGTTATTTAGTTTACTTTGTTTTGTAAGCATCAAGTTAATTTATTATATCCATAATTGGGAAAAAGAAAAAGTTTGTAGAATAATGATTCACCCACCCCTCTCAATATTCCCTATTTCTAACAAAGAGTACGTAAAAGTGAGAAGGAAAAGTTGGCAAGGTATATAAATGGCCTTAGATACAATATTTAGGATAAACTTAGTCTCTTCAATCTTGAGACAGTTCATAAGTGTTTCCAAAGGGCATTGAAGATAGAAGAGAAAAAAGAGAGGAAGGGAGATAACCATAATAGAGGAAGAGGAGGAAACTTAAGAGGAAGAGGTAGATTTGGTGGAAGAGGAACATCTCCTAGACCACAAAGAGAGTCAAATAACTAGGACCAAGAGGGATAGTCAAGTCATAGAGGTAATTCTAGGGGAAGAAGGTCCAATGGAAGAGGAAGATTTGGAGGTAGAGGATCAAATGTGTTCATCAGAAGATGTTTCACTTGCAATCAGGATGAGCACCAGTCTTTTAGATACTCTAAGAAAAAAGGGTCGACCAATTAAAGAGGAGAAAGAAGGATCCATTTGGCCCAAGAAGAAGATGATCAAAGAATTCAATAAAACTCAAGACTTCTAGGATGAGAGCAAGGGGACTGCCTAATGTTTAGTAGGAACCTTTTGAAGGTGTTGATCACAAAGGAGCCCCCATAGAGAAAATCTCTCTTCAAAACCACATGCAAGGTAAGTGGAAAATTTTGTAAGGTTATAGTATATTCAGGATCAAGAGATAATATTGCATTAATAAAAATGGTTAATAAGCTTGGTTTGAAGAATATTCCATACACTTATTCCTACAAAGTCTCTTGGTTGAATAAGTAACAAGCCTTGATAAATGAACAAGTTTGGGTAGAATTCCAACTAGGTGAATATAGGGACAAAATCTATGTGATGTGATTGAGATGGATTCTTGTCACTTAATTCTAGGGATACCTTGGCAATATGATATTAGTACACAACATGATGGTAAAAAAAATGTCTATAATGTGACTAAGGATGGTGTGAGTTACTCTATGACCCCACTCCCTGATGATGGTAAGGATAAACACATAGTAACCACATATTTCTCCCTAGTAGTGAAACCAAAGGAAGTGGTAAATAAGAAGATTGAGAACAAGATACAAGAGAGAGGTGTAGGTCCCAAGGAGGTCAAGGAATTGTTAGACAAATACAAAGGGATAGTTATAGGAAGTATATTGGAAATATTGCCACCCCATAGATATGTTAGCCATTGCATAGAAATTTTACTTGGGTCTACATTGCCCAACAAAGAAGCCTATAAGATGACACTAGATCAAAATGAGGATATTGCAAGATAAATACAAAATTTGTTAGACAAAGGCTTCATAAGAAAGAGTATAAGTCCTTGTGTTGTCCCTGCAATTTTGGTCCCAAAAAAGGAAGGGACATGGAGATTGTGTACAAATTCTAGAGCCATAAACAAGATTACCATCAAATACATGTTCCCCATGCCAAGGATAGATGATTTTTTGGATTGTCTAGGAGGGGAAAAGTACTATTTTGAGGTGGATTTGAAAAGTGGATACCACCAAATAAGAATAAGAGGGGGAGATGAGTGTAAGATAGTTTTTAAAATAAATGAAGGCATTTATGAATGGCTGGTTATGCCATTTGGCCTTTCCAATGCCCCTAGTACATTCACGAGGCTCATGAATGAAGTCCTAAAACCTTTCATAAATTATTTTGTAGTAGTATATTTAGATGATATACTAATTTTTAGCAAGGATAAGGATGAACATTTAAGGAATTTGGATTTGGTATTAAAAACATTGCATGAGGAATAGTTAAAGATAAATTTGGAAAAGTGTATCTTCTTGTAGGAAGAATTGATATTTCTTGGCTTTTTGATCTCCAAGATAGTCTCAAGATGGATCCTGATGCAGGAGCATCTTGGGTCCTTGGCAATCATGTGTTAGAAAAAACATTTTGGAGTTTGTTTGTGTTTCTTGGTTCTTTCTTTGAATGAGTTGGTTGGTAGTTGGTTGATTTTCTTTGGTTACCGAGTATGGTCAGTTATCTCCTCGGTGGTTGGTTGTTTCTCTGGCACTCAACATTGCTTGTTTGTTGCTCGGTCATCCTTTCTTACCAAGTATTTTCTTTTGAGTTCCTATTGTGCTAACTTGTGCATTTATTTTGGGTTACATATTTAATGTTGGAATCCACCACTGGGAGGCGTGTGGTCCCAAATTTGACCGTTCCTTCCATTGATTGTGAATCTAAAGGCCGACTCAGTTTGATAGACTCTTGTATAAATGTAGTTGTTTGGTTGTAGTTTAGGCAAGTAGTTGGATAGAAGAGAGAAGATAGGAAGATTAGAGATTATTGGTAGATCCTTGCATGTTTGATGACTTTTGTAAATCATTATAATATCTAGCCCTAATCAGGAAAGAGGAGATTGTTGTATAAAGATGTTCAGAAATTTGTGAAAAGTTATGGAATTTTTGAAATTGCAAAAGGAGTAAGTTAGAATACTAGATTGTATGTACCGATTGTTATTCCTAAGAAACCTTGGATTGACATCAGTATGGACTTTTTTCTTGGCTTACCGAAGACAGTAAGAGGTAATGATTCTATATTTGTTGTTGTGGATAGATTTTCTAAGATGGCACATTTTATACCTTGTAGAAAGACATCAGATGAAGTACATGTAGCGGATCTTTTCTTTAAGGAAATTGTCAGATTGCATGGATTACCGAGGAGTATTATCTCTGATCAGGATAGTAAATTTGTTGGATACTTTTGGAAGACCCTTTGGAAGAAATTTGGAATTGAATTGAAATATAGTTCTACATTTCACCCACAAACCGATGGACAAACTGAAGTTGTGAATAGAAATTTGGGAAATCTTTTGAGATGTTTAGTTGGAGACACACCGAGTAATTGGGATTTTGTGTTGGCACAAGAAAAATTTGCATACAATAATTCAATGAATAGGAGTACTGGAAAGACACCACTTGAGATTCTGAATGGCACACAATTGAGAGGTATATCCGATTTGAGAGACATTGCTGATGATAATAAGAGAAGTGTTGAAGGAGTAAAATTTGTTGAGTACATGAAGACATTGCATGAAGATGTGAAGCTAAAGCTGGAAGAAAGTAATAAAAAATACAAAGACAGAGTTGATAGATCAAGGAGACATAAAAATTTTGATGTTGGTGATGAAGTGATGGTTCATTTGAAGAAAGGCTGATTTCCCGTTGGAACATATGGGAAACTGAAAATGAGGAAGTTTGGACGTTGTAATATTTTGAGGAAATTTGACAGTGGAAAGGCATATGAAATTGAGTTACCTGATGACATGGACATATCACATATTTTCAACATTGCTGATTTGTATGAGTATCATGAACCTGATGAAGAAGTGATAGTACTGACAGAATATCCTAAGAAGTAGAATGAAGAAATTGAACATATTTTGAAGGAAAGAGTTGGCAAGAGTACAAGAGAAAAATAGTATATGGAATATTTGGTAAAGTGGAAGAATAGACCGATGGAAGATAGTTCATGGATTTCACAGTCTAAGTTGGATGCATCTCAGATCATACCTACCAAATGATTTAGAGAATCATTTCAAAATAACCCCAGGTGTCTGATGCAGGAGCATCTTGGGTCCTTGGCAATCCTATTTTATAATTTTTTTTTTGGAGTTTGTCTATGTTGCTCGGTTCCTACTTTGAATCAGTTGGTCAGTAGTTGGTCAATTTCCTTTGGTTACTGAGTGTGGTTGGTTATCTCCTGGGTAGTTGGTTGTTTCTCTAGCGCTCGGCGTTGCTTATCTATTTCTCGGTCATCCTTGCTTACCAAGTAGTTTCTTTTGAGTTCCTGTTGAGCTGGCTTGTGCATTTATTTTGGCTCATGGATTTAATGTTGGAATCCACCATTGGGAGGTGTGTGGTCCTAGATCTAACTGTTCCTTCCATTGATTGTGGATTTGAAGGCCGATTCAGTTTGGTAGACTCTTGTATAAATGTAGTTGTTTGGTTGTAGTTTAGGGAAGTAGTTGGATAGAAGAGAGAAGATAGGAAGATTAGAGATTGTTGGTAGATCCTCACATGTTTGAGGACTTATGTAAATCATTGTAATATCTGGCCCTAACTAGGAAGGCCTTATAGCTTGGCATGTATCATTCTATTTGATGAAAATATATGAAAGCTTCTCCATTCTCTCTCTCACTGTTGTGTTTATTTTCTTCTGTGTGTGTTGAGAAGGCTTGGATCATTAGGATGTGCCATTTTTTGTCCCCTCTTGGCCCCTACCCTATGTTAGATCCCTCCAAGGTGGAAGAAATCCTTAATCAGCCAACACCTAGAAATTGAAGTGAGGTAAAGAGCTTTCATGGCCTTGCAAGATTTTACAAGAAATTTATTAAAAACTTTACTAGTGTATGTACACCTATGATTGACACCTTAAAAGGAGGTAGAAAATGTCAATTTTCTTGGACTAGTGAGGTAGATGAATCTTTGTAGTATTTAAAGAATAAGGTAGTAGATCAACCCATCTTAGCGTTACCATACTTCTAGAAGGTCTTCACAATTAAATGTGATGCAAACAACATGGCTATAGGGGGGGTTTTGAGTCAAGAGGGTAGACTTGTGGACTTTTTCAGTGAAAAGTTCAATGAAGTAAAAAAAAAGGTACTCAACATATGATCTAGAAATGTATGTAATGATGGAGTCTCTAGGAAAATGGAGACATTATTTATTGCCCAAGGAATTTGTAATTTATACTGATAATCATGTTGTGAGCTTTTTGAATAGGTAGGAGAAGTTAAACCACCAGCATATGAAGTGGATGGAGTATCTATATGTTGGAATTTGGATTGGAATTGTTGTATTCCAATATGTTTGGGAGATTGTTGGAAAACTATCTGGATGCTGGCACTCAGTGTTTGTCATTAATGTCAACATATGTTACTAACCAATTATTCAGAGAAGCTTGTAGAGAATCCTACATACACACTACAATGAATTAGCACATGCAAAATTAGATGGAGAATCTACATGATAACTTTGGTCACTGATTGTGATCACACATGCTTATGAATTGATCTAATAGAGTTATGATTGATTTACTGATGACTATTTTTTTGGAGATAAAAACTATGATTCTCACAAAGTTGATTGCAGAACTTTGTGGATAGCATTCATGGTTGTTTAACTCATGATGAGTGAACATAGGTTCATGTTGGACACTTTTTGGAGATCTTATTGTGATCATATGGAGTTATAATCATACAGGTGATGTCAACTATAGTGTGTGTATTGCAAATGAACTATTTGGAGGATGACTTGGAACACGTTTCAAGTAATTTGATGAACAAGCTTAATTTATGATTCTAAATGATAAATTGATGTAATTATTATGTTGTAACATTGTAAGAGATTCTGTGTACATCTTAGCATGGGTCTATTTATATTTTGTAAATAGGATTTATCTTATGTAGGACAAACCTGATTTAAATATTGTAACTTGTATATAAGGAGTGAGATCCTTGGAAAATATGTAAGAAGTGTTAGGAATAGTCCCAAGAGATAACTGAGAGGGGGGGGGGGGTGAATTAGTTATCTACAAGTTTCAATTCTTCATCCAATTAAGTATACTTAATATTTAAGCATAAAAAAAATGAAAGAACAATTGAACACAACACAAATATTTTGGTTACGGGGAAACCCAAATAGGTAAAACCCCGGTGGGAATTGACACCCACTAATAAACGGCACTAGTGTCTAATGATCCTTGTTAGAAGATCTTACAACCCTATTAGGAGTTGATCTTTACATTGTAATAAGTATAGTGACTTGGTCAAAGGTCAGACCCTATTAAGATTCTTTTATGATTGACCCTGTTAGGGGTGAGGACACACTGTTCGAGAGCTCATTGCTCAAAGGGGTGAAGGATGCAACCTTCTGAATAAGAGATACACACTATATATGGATCTTGGTGAACTACAAGGTAGACCTATTGTCTTGATCAGTTCCAATGAATAGCACACTCTATCTTCTCTATCACATAGACCTCTTCTTGATGATATAATACTTTGCACTCTCTGCTCTGCTCTAATCTTTCATCTTCATGCCATTCTTCTAGTGATCACAAATGACCGACTATAAGTATCTTTCCTCTAAATGATATAATCAAGTTAGCCTATTAGAAATACCTTGAAATCATATTAGAGAAACAATAACACTCTCCAATAACATCTTTTTCAGCTCTACTAAGCACGCAACACAAACTGGGACTTTTCCAAATCAATAAGTGTAGATGTGTGCTACACATTATCGGCTCTACAAAATTAACTGATACTTTCTCCTCAAGCTAAATTACATCATGAGATCTTAACCAAACATTCTTAATTCTTCTCCAATCACTAATCCAATCATGCATACAAATATGATAGGTGCAACTCCTATACTAATATAATCTCTATCAGCTCTTCTGGATAAACATAGGAAACTCCAACTGGTGAATAGAAACTACACAACTTCACTTCTATTGCACATTAGACTCTATGTCAATGAATGAAGAAACAATAACATGTCTCCATCATATATCCAAGTGTGCAAGGCTCCATGATAATTGTAGGGACAATCACTTACAAAAAACTACCTATAGCTCTATTAGGAACATTGTTGACACAAGCTGCTACATAACTATCTGTACTAACAATTAACCTCTGTGTCCATGATATCATGCTAATAACATGTCCATACTATATATACTCAAATCTTACTACATAAATCTTCCACACATGCTACTTACCATATGTTTTCATTAATGACAAACATACAATCAGCATTGGCTTGCTAGAAAATCTTCAACAATCTCCCCCTTTGGCATTGATGGAAATATATGGAATGAAAAACACCACCAATCCAAATGAACAATTATTTTATAACATTATCGATTTCCTCATCAAAAATCCACCAATGATGAATCCTCCATCTACTGCAATATTTTTTAATATTCTCCATTTCCTCAACTAAACTGCTTCCATGGCTGAATACTACTCCCCCTTGCTGTTATCTATTACTCCTCTTTATTTCTGTATGAAATCCCCCTTTAATACTATTTTTCATGACTTTATACTACTCCCCCTTTGACATCAATGGCAAAGGGCACCAAACAATTAAGCACTGGTACTACTCCTGAAGTAGAGTAGTCAACCATCCATCAATCATTGAGGACTGATGCATTCTCCACCTTTTCTAATCAGAATCAGGGAATGAAATTACTCCCAACTTCTCCCTCTGATACTCAAAAGTATCCTTCAGTAAAGGCTTTGTAAATATGTCTACTAACTGATTTGTAGTACTCACATAGTCCAATTTGACTTCTTTCTTTGCCACTTTCTCTCTTAGGAAGTGATACTTAATCTCTATGTGTTTTTTCTTTGCATGCATCATAGGATTCTTTGACATGTTGATAGTGTTAGTGTTATCACAATGAATAACAATAGGATAATCAATTTGAGTTCCAAAATCCTTTATCATCGACTTGATCCAAACAATTTTAGAACAATTCAAGGTTGCTGCAACATAAGCTTCTTTTGCTGTTGACTAAAAAATACAATTATGCTTCTTGCTTGTCCAAGTGACTAGTCTATCACCAAGAAATACTACTCCTCTTAATGTACTCTTTCTATCATCCATGCATCCTGCCCAATCTGCATTTGTATATACATGAAGCTCAACATTCTTTGAATTAGGATACCATAGACCATAATCTATAGTGCCATGTAAATATCTAAATATTCTCTTTACTACCATGAGGTGACTTTGTTTAGGCTCTACTGTAAATTTTCCAACTATGCCAACTACATTAGAAATATCAGGTCTAGTTTGAGTAAGATATATGAGTTTATCGATCATAGACTTGTACAATGTTATATCTACTACTGGAGAATCATCTTATTTTGTAAGATTGCATCCTGTTATCATAGGTGTACCCACTAGCTTGCAATAATCCATATTGAACTTCTTCAATATCTCTTTCACAAATTTAGACTGATTAATGAAAATACCTTTCTCCGTATGTTGCACATTTAATCCCAAAAAGTATTTGATAGCTCCAATCATGCTCATCTCAAACTCGCTCTATATCTCCTTAGCAAATTCTACACTAAGTTTGTCATTACCCCCAAAGATAATGTAATCAAAAAATATATCTATAAGTAGTAAACCTTTAGATGTCTCTCTTATAAATAGATTACAATTTGTTGCTCCTTTCTTGAATCCAATTTTTGTTAGATATCCATCAAGTCTCTCATACCATTCTCTAGGGGCTTGCTTAAGTACATAAAGGGATTTCTTCAATATGCATACCATATGAGGCTTGGTTGATAAGGTGAATCCTTCTGGCTTCTCAATGTATACTTCTTCCTTTAAATATCCATTAAAGAATGCTAACTTAACATCCATCTAATAAAATTTGAAGTTTTTGAATGTTGCATATGCTAGAAACAACTTAATGGCTTCTAATCTACTTACAGGTGCAAATGTGTTTGAATAATCAACATCTTCTCTTTGTGCATATCCCTTGCATACCAACCTTGCTTTATTCCTTACTATTGTACCATCTTCATTCATCTTCTTTCTGAATATCCACTTGGTTCCAATCACATTCTTATCACTAGGTCTTGGGACCAATTCCCAAGTATCATTCTTAATAATTTGATCTAGTTCTTCTTTCATAGCATCATGCCTATCTGAATCATTACATGCATCTTCAAGACTTAAAGGTTAAATCTAAGATAGTAAACATACTGCTTCATTGCCTACTGAACTCTTTTCTTTTTATCTTGTTGTGACTTTTCTACTCTGATCTCCAATGATGTCATCCTTAGAGTGATATCTATATGTAAACTTTGGAACTTTCGGTGATACTATCCCATCTAATTTCTGAGTTTCTTCTTCACTTGTTTTGGGGTCATTGAATAATACATCAATACTATCAAACATCTCTTCAACAATTGTCTCACTAGTGGAAGGATTGGGTTCTTCTTCAATCATAGGTGCATAGTCATGATATCTTTCTTGAACCATAAACTTTTCATCAATCTTAACATGAGCACTTTCAATGATCTTCTTCAATCTCAATTTAAAACATCTATAAGCTTTTCTTTTAGTAGAGTAACCAAGGAAAATACCTTCATCACTTATTGCATCAAAATTGCCTATTGCTTCATCCCTCTTGATGTAGCACTTGCTTCTAAAGATTCTGAATTATTTTACTATGGGAACATTACCAAACCATAGCTCATAAGGTGTCTTGTCTGTGCTAGGCCTCAATTGTAATCTATTTATGGTATAAAATATTGTGTTGACCACATCTCTCCAATAGGTGTGTGAAAATTTTCCCTCAATCATGATGGTGCACGCTATATCAAGGATGATCCTATTCCTTCTTTCTGCAATCCCATTTTGTTGAGGGGTTCTAGGTGCACTCTACTGTCTTTTTATGCCTTGTTCTTCACAGTACTCATAGAATATGCCAGAGGTGAATTCTCCTCCTCTATCCTATCTTAGACACTTTATCTTTAGTCCATATTCATTCTTGTTAATGAATTATAGCTTTAGTCGGATAACTACTATTAAGAATAGTAAATAATTTTAATTATTTATTATTTATTAATTATTGGTTAATTATGAAATATAAATGTTTTATATAATATTTATATTTATGAAATATAAATTTATTTTATTGATTATGTTTTATATATATATAAATATATATATAACTATATAACTAACTAACTAACTATATATATTAAATGTCTAATTTCTTGTTGACGGTGTGATTAAAGTATGTAAGAGACACCGCTTAAAAGTTAGGGTTCCTGCGTGGAGGCATGCCCATGAAGTGACATGACTCCACGGGAGTAAAGCCACGTCCACCTGTGGACATGTCTCCTCGGTGGACTTACATTATATATACATCAAGACTGCCACGATGATATTAATATATGAAAAACAACAAAACAAAAAAGGCTGCATCTAACGCTAAGACAATATTCAGCGACTGCAACTTGCATATTTAATATATAAATATTTGGTGCAGTCACCTTTATTTATTATATTATAATTTGTGCAGTAATTTCATTGGTATTTATATATATGATAAATATATCATTGCATGATAATTCGAGAGGTCATATATTTAAGTAAGAATATTTGAAAGAATTAAAACGATCACATAATCTACTCAAATTTAACAATTCTCAACCTTAACTTTGAATATTTTGAACTTCTCAAATTCTTTAGACTTATCTTTCAAGAACACAACCCACATCATTCTAGAATAATCATCAAAAAACAAAATGAAATACCTTTCACCATTGTATGATCTTTTTTCAGTTGGTCCACATAGGTCTTTATGAATCAGATCTAATTTTTTCTCTACTGAATTATGCTTGCTTCTGAATGAATTCCTCACATGCTTTCCCATCTTACCATGTACTAATGCTTTGAAGGATGTTTCACTTTTAGGCTTTGTCTTCAATCTTGAAATTTGAAAAGCTTAAATTTTACTGATCAAGGTCTCTCTCTTGAAATTTTTTGTGAGTTGTGTGGTCTCATCAAGGATGTTGATCTTGTTTTCATACTCTGCTATAAGAGTAGTCATCAATTTATCCATAATGTCTTCCTCTGAGATCTCTCCACCATTGTTCTTGATTCCAGCAACTGTTTCATTAATCCTTTGGTTGTAAGCTTTGATGTCTTCTTTAGGTAGCATTTCTAATGCATTGTATCTTTTCTTCCATGTCTTTCTGCTGACATTCTTTTCTTATGTATCTCCTTCAAACATGTCTTCTAGGTACTTCCATATCTTGTAGGCTGTGTCTACTTTCTTTATCTCTGAAACTCACTATTAGATAGGGCATTGATAAGGTCTTTGGCTATTGCATTCTGATGGAACAAATCCCTTTTCATGCTAGTAGCATCTTCCTTTGCAAGACCTTCTAGAGAGGGGATCTTAACTTCTTTGATAGACACTTCAAAAACTTCAAAAGAAATGCACTGCAAATATGTTACCATTTTGCTCTTCCAATTGGGATAGTTCTCTCCATGAAACTTAGGACTATCTTTTCTAAAGAATTCCATCTGATCAACCTCAAGCTATTAAAATTTATCTTCGAGGCACTTGGCTCTGATACCAATTGTTAGGAATAGTCCCAAGAGATAATTGAGAGGGGGGGGGGAGATGAATGAGTTATCTACAAGTTTCAATTCTTCATCCAATTGAGTATACTTAAACTTTAAGCATAAACAAAATGAAAGAACACTTGAACACAAAACTAATATTTTGGTTATAGGGAAACCCAAATAGGTAAAAACCCTGGTGGGAATTGACACCCACTAATAAACTATACTAGTGTATAATGATCCTTGTTAGAAGATCTTACAAACTTGTTAGGAGTTTATCTTTACAATGCAATAAGTACAGTGAACAGGTCAATGGTCAGACCTTGTTAGGATTCTTTTATGATTGACCCTATTAGGGTTGAGGATGCACTGTCTGAGAGCTCACTGCTCAAAGGGGTGAAGGCTGCAACCTTCTGAATAACAGATACACACTATATCTAGATCTTGGTGAACTATGAGGTAGACATGCTATCTTGATCAGTTCCAATGAATAGCACACTCTATCTTCTCTATCACATGGATGTCTTCTTGATGACACAATACTTCACACTCTCTACTTTGCTCTAATCTTTCATCTTCATGCCATTCTTCTTATGATCACAAATGACTGGCTATAAGTATCTTTCCTCTAAATAATCAAGTTGGTCTATTAGAACCACCTTGAAATAATATTATAGAAACAATAACACTCTCCAATAACATATTTGTTGGTTCTACTGAGCACGCAATAGAAACTGGGACCTCTCCAAATCAATAAGTGTAGACGCATGTTAAACATTGTCGGTTCTACCAAATTAATTGATACTTTCTCCTCAAGCTGAATTACATCATGCACTCTTAACCAAACATTCTTAACTCTTCTCCAATCACTAATCGAAGCATGCATATCAAAATGATAGATGCAACTCCTGTACCAATATAATCTCTGTTGGCTATTCTAGATAAATACAAGAAACTACAATTGGTGAATAGCGACTGCACAAATTCACTTCTACTACACATCAGACTATATGTCCATGAATGAAGAAACACTAACATGTCTCTATCATATATCCAAGTGTGCAATGCTCCATTATAACTGTACAGACAATCACTTACAGAACACTTCCTGTAACTCTATCAGGAACACTGCTAACACAAGCTGCTACATAACTGTTTGTACTAACAATTAACCTCTACATCCATGATATCATGCTGATAACATGTCCATGCTACATATACTCAAAGCTTACTGCATAATTCTTCCATGCATGCTACTTACAATATGTTGCCATCAGTGACAAACATATAGCCAACACTGGCTTGCTGGCAAATCTCCAACAAGAAGAACATTTTGAAAAAATTGCATATGTGAATTATAGAGTTGAATGCAAGCTTGAGGCTACACTTTTTCTATTTGGAGAACAATAGTTGTGCATTTGGGCACAAGATGAAGCTTTCTAGGCAGTGGTTGAGTGATGGTAGCAGTTTTAGATCAAAATATTCTATGGAGAAAGGTATTTTATGATTCTTGTGGATGATTTTACAAGAATGATGTGGATTGCATTTCTTAAAGAAAAATCTGAAGCATTTGATAAGTTCAAAGTAATTAAGAAAAAATTTGAGAATGAATTTGGAATGAAGATTAAATGTTTGAGATCAGATAGAGATGGAGAATTCACTTCAAAAGAATTTAACACTTTTTGTGAAGTGAATGGTATTAAGAGATAGTTTTCAACCCCTAGAAAACCTGAAAAAAATGATATTGCAGAAAGAAGAAATAGGTCAGTGACTAAAGCAGCAAGAGCCATGCTATTTGAAAATGATTTGGTGAAGATATTCTAGAGAGAAGTAGTGAATATAGTAGTATATACAATGAATAGAGTATAGATCAGAGAAGACACAAATAAGACACCTTATGAATTATGGTTTGGACATGCACCATCAGTTAAGTATTGTAGAATTTTTGGAAGTAAATGTTATAGTAAGAGAGATTATGACATTGGAAAGTTTGACCCTAGAAGTGATGAAGGTATATTTCTTGGTTATTCATTGAAGATCAAAGCTTATAGATGTTTCAATAGAAGAAGTAAAACTATTGTTGAGAGCACAAATTTTAAAGTTGATGAAAAGTTCAAAATTTAGGAAAGAATGCTTGATTATGAATCAGATGAAGGAACTCATCCTAGAACTAATCCAGAGAATGTTGAATTATTCTTGGAAACTGACAGTGATTTGTAGAATGAAGGCTACATTGAGGAAATCATAGAAGAACCTATAGCTAAAGCAAGAACCGAGACAGTGACACCTAACATGAATCTATCAAGAAATCATTCCGTTGAGTAGATTATTGGAAGCATAGATAGAGGAGTTCTAACATGAAATAAGGTACAAGAGCAATTGTATTTAATTTCTCAAATTGAACATAAATCTACTTGTGAAGCCTATGAAGATGAACATTGGATTAAAGCTATGAAGGAAGAACTAGATCAAATTGAAAATAACAAGACTTGGGAGTTGGTCCCTAGACCTAAAGATAAGAATGTTATAGGAACTAAATGGGTATTCAAGATCAAGATGAATGAACAAGGAGAAGTTGTAAGGAATAAAGAAAGATTGGTATGTAAAGGATACTCACAATAAGAAGGAATTGACTATGAAGAAAATTTTGCACCTATAGCAAGAATTGAAGCAGTAAGAATGTTTTTGGCTTATGTAGCTTACAAGAAATTTAAAGTGTATCAGATGGATGTGAAATCAGCATTTTTGAATAGAGAATTAGAAGAAGAAGTTTAAATTGAGTAGCTTGAAGGTTTTCCCTTAACTCATGAAGGACACATGGTATGTAAACTAAAGAAAGCTTTATATGGACTTAAACAAGCACCTAGAACTTGGTATGAAAGACTAGATAAGTATTTGATAAAATTAGGATTTACTAAAGGCATAGTAGAAAGCAACTTTTATATGAAAGAAATTGAAAATGGTTTGTTGGTTATAGTTATTTATGTTGATGATATTATCTTTGGAGGAGAAGATGAAACCAGTGATAAATTTGCAGACAAAATGAAGACTAAATTTGAAATGAGTATGATTGGTGAGATGAAATATTTTGTAGGATTGTAGATAACACAGAATAGTGATGGTATCTTCTTAAGTCAAACAAAGTACTTGAATGACTTATTGAAGAGATTCAGAATGGATAATTGTAAACCAATTGGAACACCCATGGTAACTAGATACAAGTTATCTAGCATAGATGAGACTCCTATAGTTGAACAAAATAAGTATCTATGATTAGAGGATCACAATATTTAACTCATACACGACTAGAAATATCACATGCAGTTGGAATTGTTGCAAGATTTCAAGATGATCCCAGAGAATCACATTATGTAGCAGTAAAAAGGAAATTGAGGTACTTAAGAGGCACAATTGAATATGGATTGTGGTATGAAAAATCTATTGACTTTACGGGCTATGTGCATATACTGATGTAGATTGGGGAGGTAGTGTTGATGAAAAAAAGAGTATGAGTGGTGGAGCATTTTTCCTTGGAGGAAGATTGGTTTCTTGGCTAAGCAAGAAACAAAATTGTATCTCATAGAGCACAACAGAAGAAGAGTATGTAGCACCAATAAAAAATTGTAATAAGATAATATGGATGTAACAAATGTTGAAGGATATTGGAATAAAATTTGATGAGCCTGTTGCTATACACTGTGATAACACCAGTACAGTTAGTATGTCTAAAAATCCTATACTACATTATAAGATAAAGAATATAGAAATAAAGTATCATGTAGTGAGAGAGAAAGTTACAGAGAAAGAAGTCAGACTTGAGTATATAAGTACAAAAGAGTAGATTGTAGATATATTTACAAAGCCTTTTCCTAAAGATACATTTGAGTATCTGAGAGGTATCCTTGGGGTTATGTCCTAGCCTACTTTTGAGAAGTGATGCAGATTGTTGCATCAGTCTAGTGGTATAAGAGCCTTATCTTTTTCTAGACTAGATGTTGGTACTTCCTCTATGGGAGAGTATGTGTTTTTGAGCTGAGTCATGAGGACTCTAGTGAATGTATTTTTTTGAAAAGTGTCTTTCAACATTGAAGTTGTTGTTGACATAGTGATGTAGCATTTTTCATTGATGTCAATGGGGGAGAAGGATACATGAAAAATCATCTATTGAAGATAATTTGAGGGAGAAGGATACAAGCAATATAAAATGAAAAACTAAAAGAATTGAATGGGAAAATGAAGCAAGATTTGATTGATGAAGAGGATTTGAAAACATTTCAGAGCAGCAGTAAAAAGGAAATTGAGAGATGATCCCAGAGAATCACATTATGCAGCAATAAAAAGGAAATTGAGGTACTTAAGAGGCACAATTGAATATGGATTGTGGTATGAAAAATCTGATGACTTTATGGGCTATGTGCATATACTGATGTAGATTGGGGAGGTAGTGTTGATGAAAAAAAGAGTATGAGTGGTGGAGCATTTTTCCTTGGAGGAAGATTGGTTTCTTGGCTAAGCAAGAAACATTGCCATCAATGACAATGGGGGAGATTGTTAGGAATGAATTCTGAATATATCCTATGGGGGAGTATTCACAACCATTCTATAGCAGTTGTTGTTGTATTCATGACTGTGATTGTCATTGATGTCAATACAATGATCTACTGAAGATTAGCAAAGAAGCAAAAAATATTTGTATTAGCACACGTGGGATATTGAAGATCAAGCTATGTGGAGTTGAGGACTTAATCTATGATTTTTTATAAGATCACGGTTAAGAGCTCATATAGAAATTCATTTATTCATGACAGTTATGTGTAATTTAGTGAAAGTAGTATTCAGGCAATGTTTTTGAGAAGAAGTTTATGGAAATTAGATGATATCTCCTAATTGGGATAGAATCTAAGCATGTGAGGTTGTACAAATGATGAAGACATGATGATTGTGATGTAGACATGATAGAAAGGTTAGAGGTCACACGAGTGAAGAATTATCTTAATTGGAAGCTGATAGTTTTATGTAATTGTGGAATTTTTGTGTAATGTGTGGAAGATTTTATTTTGTAATTTGTATGTCAACTCATTTGTAATTATTTGAGTGTGGTATAAAGGAAGGAATTTTTTCCTTATTGTAATGTAAGATTGAGTAATATTTTATGAAAGTGAATTGTGGAATTGAGCAATACTTGTTGTAAGAGGATATGCGAAGTATAGCGATTTGGTTTTTAGATCTGATGACGTAGTTGGTGCGGTTTGGAATAGTTAGAGGAGAAGTGATAAGTTGTTGAGATCAATAATCTTTTGGTATTATTCTATTGAGTAATACAAAGATCATTTGGACAGTGTGTTCAGTGATCTTTCCCTTGAAGTTGTTTGGATAGTGGGTCCTTCTGTCTTCCATAACTCCTAACAGGTTTAGAATCTTGTAACTAGGATTCAAAGTCTCCTAACAGAGATTCATATGTATTGAATGTATCTAATAAGACTCCTAATAGATTCCATCCTCTCACAGGGTACTTTCATATTAGTGCATATTTTGTGGGCATCATTCCCACTGGGGTTTACTCTTTGATCAAGAGGTTCCCTAGTTAACATATCTTGTGTTATTGTGTATGTATATCTTTCTATGGTTGTTGATTACATTTATTACATGGTTTAAATATATTAAAGGTTATAAAATTTTATTTATCTGATAATTGATTCACCCCCCCCCCTCTCTCAGTTATCTTGGTGGACTTTATTTTCTAATAGTTCTTTGAGAAACTTTGTGGGAAAGACCAAAATAGTGGCCAGAATTGACTGGTGAATACCCTGTCTAAGGAGACAGTTTTGAATAGGTGTGATAATACCAAGTGTGTTTTGGGTTGGCCTATGAAGTGTCAATAGGGTTGAATTTATTTGGGGGGAGGATCCAAAGGCCTAAGTAAGAGATTGGCATAGTTTAAGTGATGATGAAACGTAGGGTACATGTAGGTGCAACAGTCGAGTAGGAGCATGACACAAAACTTAACTTAGTGTGGAGTTATGGGGGTGTTAAGAGGAAGAATTAGTGATTAGATTTTTAGAACTTGAAGGTTTCGAGCATTGGTAGGGGGTACTCCTAAAAAAGGAGTAGAGAGTTTGAATTTACAAATAGAGACTAGTAAGGTACACCAAATTCACTAGGATACCAAGGCTTTGCATCAAGTGGTATCAAAGAAAGAAAGATCCTTAGGATAAGGATTGAAAAACATGTCAAAAAATGAAGAAGATATAGAGATCCCATCAAGGATCACTAATGTTGAACTTGCAAAGATTGTGAATGAGAAGATGGCCCAAAACAAAGATTTGAGGAGAGAAATAGAAAGACTCAAAGGAAAGGTTGATAGGAAGGGTGGTGGAGACTCTAATGTAAATGAAGAAGGGAGTGAAGAAGATCCATTTAAGAAGGAAGAGGAAGAGGTTCCTGCAGATCAGAGACTACTCTTAAAGACCTTGAAGTCCATGGAGAGAAGGACAATGGATACCAAACTAGATCTGCCCATGTATAATGGAAAGATGGATCTAGAAGTAGTAATGGATTGGGTTAACACTCTCACAATTTTATTTTACTGCAAAGATATACCTAAGAATGAGAGGGTAAATATTGCTAAGTCAAAATTGAAAGGACCTGAACTCACATGGTGGAATTTCACCCAAGATGAAAGGGTGAAGAATGGAAAAAGATAAATAACTACTTGGAAGAGGATGGTAGCCTTTCTCAAAGAGACATATGGCCCTAAAGATTATGAAGTTCAACTTCATAAGAAGAGGATGAGTTTTAGGTAGAAATAACTAGATGTCTCAAGCTAGACCAAAGAGTTTTAGAGGCTAGTCATGAAATCCAAGACAACAAAGCCTGAATGTGAAAATCTTGCATGGTACATGAAAGGATTGAGGATTACAATTCAGGATGAGATCAGTTTGAGTAGTCCTACCACAATACATAAATTCTATCAGTTAGCATTAAAGGTTGAGGAAAAAATCAAAAGGAAGCAAGAACAAGGTGGTAGAGGGAGAGGACAAAGAGATTTTGGAAATAGGGGAAGATGCATGTCTAGTGGGAGAGGAAAAGGGCCCAAGGACTATGGAGAATCAAACCATGAACATAACCAAGGAGAGAGTAGCTCTAGGGGATCCTTTAGGGGAAGGAGATCAAACTCTAGAGGAATATTTTGGGGAAGAGGCACAAACACCATCAAATTCTTTAGATGTCATCAACCCAAGCACTTAGCATCAAAGTTTCCTAAAAAGGGGAACAAACAAGGTGAAAGGAGGGAAAATATGGTGAGGGATGAAGAAACACATAATGTACACTCACATGAATCCTTTGCAACACCTAAACAAGGAGAGTCACTCATGATCAGGACTTTGATTGAGGCACCTAGTGCACCAGAGCCACCCCAAAGGAAGACACTTTTTAGAACCACATGTAAGGTGGGAAGCAAGGTATGTAGAGTAGTTATTGATTCTGGTTCTACTAATAATTTGGTGTCCCTTGAGGTAGTTGAGAAGCTAAAACTAAATAGGATTACACATCCCACACCCTATAAGGTGTCATCGCTCACAAAAGGGCAACATATAGTCATTGAAGAGCAAGCATGGATAGAGTTTCAGATTAGGAAGTACAAAGATAAAGTACTTTGTGACATAGTACCTATGGATGCATGCCACTTAATCTTGGGGAGGCCATGGAAATATGAATTGGAGGCACACCATGATGGACAGAAGAACACCTACTCCATAAGACACCAAGGTAAGAAGGTAAATTTACTACCCATGCTTGATAATGGTAAAGAGAAAAATGATTCCAAGTTTTTTTTAAGGAGAGAAAGAGTTTTTGAAAGTATTGAAGGAGAAACATACTCCTTGTTATGCATTGATTGTGTTACCAAAACAAGAAGAGGGAAAGGTATTGAAGGTGAAAGAGGAACCTAGAAGGGTAGGTCCTAAGGAGATAGAAGATTTTCTAGAGGTGTATAAAGAGATTGTAACCAAGGAGTTACCAAATACCTTACCCCCAATCAAAGAGATTAGCCATAACATTGATTTAATTCCTAGAGCCACACTCCCAAACAAAGCAGCATATAAAATCACACCCCAACAAAATGAAGAGATGTCCAAGAAAATCCAAGAACTTTTGGAGAAGGGTTTGATTACCAAAAGTTTGAGCCCATGTGTTGTCCATGCCCTATTAGCACCTAAGAAAGAAGGGACTTGGAGGTTGTGTATGGACTATAGAGCCATTAATATAATCACTATTAGGTATAGGTTTCCTATGCCTAGAATTGAAGACCTATTGGACCATCTAGGGGGTGCAAGGTACTATTCAAAGGTTGATTTGAAGAGAAAGTACCACCAAATCAAAATAAGGGCTAGGGATGAATGGAAGAAATATTTTAAAACTAATGAAGGGTTGTATGAATGGAGAGTAATGCCTTTTGGGTTATCCAATGCTCCTAGCACATTCATGAGGCTCATGAATGAGGTGTTGAAGACATTTCTTGGAAATTTTATGATTGTATATTTAAATGATATCCTTATTTTTAGTAAGACTAAGGATGAACATTTGAAATATCTGAATTTGGTCCTTAAAAGGTTGCAAGAAGAAAAGCCCCTATTAAACTTGGATAAGTGTATTTTTATGTAGGAAGAATTGGTGTATCTTGGTTTTTTGGTTTCAGGTGGAAGCATAAAGATGGATTTGGAAAAGGTGGAAAGCATCTTGAATTGGCCCTCTCCAAGGACCATGACAGAGGTTAGAAGTTTCCATTGGTTGGCTTCTTTTTATAGGAAGTTCATAAGGGGATTCAGTCAAATTTGTACACCAATTTTGGAGACTATTAAAGAGGGGAAAAAATGCAAGTTTATGTGGACCAAGGAGGCTAAGGAGGCTTTTCAAAGTCAAAAACAAAAGGTAGAAAAGTATCCTATACTGGCTTTTCCAAATTTTCCAAAGATTTTTGTTATTGAATGTGATGCATCTAATGTGGCTATAGGGGCTGTTTTAAGCCAAGAGGGGAGACCCATTGCATTTTTCAGTGAAAAATTGAATGAGGCTAAGAGGAAGTACTCATCTTATGATCTTGAGATGTACATTTTAGTACAACCCTTGATTAAATGGAGGCACTACCTCCTTCCAAAGGAGTTTATTATTTTTACTGACAACTAGGCACTTAGATTTTTGAATAGCTAGGAGAAGCTGAGTCACAAACACATGAAGAGGGTTGAATCAATCCAAGCATACACATTTTCAATCAAGCACAAGAAAGGAGTTTCTAAAAAAGTGGCTGATGCGTTGAGCAGGAGAGCCATGACAGTGCAAGAAGTAAAATTGTAAAGTGTAGGTATTGACTCCTTGAAAGGTATGTATGAAAATGATAAGGATTTTCATGAGATTTATAAGGTTTGTTCTAATTTTTATCAAGAATATCATGTTGAGTATACCGACTACTTGATCCAAGATGGATTTTATTTTAAAGGACATCAACTATACATTCCTAGGTGTGCTATGAGAGACAACATAGTGAAAGAGAAGCATTGTGGAAGTATGAGTGGCAAATTTGGGCTGGATAAAACTCTTGAATAGGTAAGAAGACATTATTTTTGGCCTAAAATGCAGGGAGATGAAAGGAATTTTTTTGAACAATGCACCATTTGTCAAAAGGCCAAGGGAACTTCCACCAATGTTGGTTTGTATGAACCATTACCCATACCTACAAGGCCATGGGAATGTTGTAGTATGGATTTTGTAATGGGACTACCTAGGAATCAAAAAGGTTTTAATAGCATCTTTGTTGTGGTAGATAGGTTTAGAAAGATGGAACATTTCATTCCATGTAAAAGTACAAGTGATGCAACCTATGTGGAAAATCTATTTTTCAAAGAAATAGTGAGGATACATGGGCTTCCTCAAACTATTGTATCTGACAGGGATGTGAAGTTCGTTGGACATTTTTGGAGAACCTTATGGAAAAGGTTGGGAATGAACTTGAACTTTAGTTCAGCCTATTATCCTCAAATGGATGGGACAATTGAAGTTGTCAATAGGTCCTTGCGAAACCTATTGAGATGTTTAACAAAATAGTATAGAGAAAAGTGGGACAACATCCTTCCACAAGCTGAATTTGCCTTTGATGATTCTATGAATAGGAGTACAAGGAGGAGTCCTTTTCAGATTGTCTATGGGAAGAATCCAAGGGGCATACTGGAGTTAAGAGATCTTCCAAAGGGTGGGTAGGTGAGTGCTCATGGAGAGCAGTTTGTTGACAGCATGAAAGACATTGATGATCAAGTAAGGATAGCTCTACAAAAAAGTTAGAAAAATAAGGAAAGGGCAGAGAAAAGGAGGAGAGATATACAATTTCAGGTTGGTGACTTGGTTTGGGTATATCTAAGGAAGGAGAGGTTCCCAAAGGTCAAACATACAAAGTTACTCATGAAGAAAGTGGGTCCTTGTGTAGTTTTAAAGAAGCATGGCATGAATGCTTATGAGATAGCACTTCCTTCCACTCTAGGTATATCTCCTATTTTTAATATTTATGATCTAACCCCATACAAAGGTCATCATGATGTAGGTACAGAGGTTCTTATTAAATAGTTGCAGCAAGACCTTACTGATTTACCTCCTCATGCACCCAAGACACTTGACATGATCATTGACTCTAAGGTCATTAAGAAGACTAGACATAATGTATATACATAATGCATTGTAAAGTGGGTTGGACACCCTGAAGAAGAGGAAGTGTGGATGGATGAGGTAGAGATTAATAAGTATGGCACTTCATTGGCATAACTTATCTCAAATGGACTTGAGATCAATCCACTCCAGGAATATGGTGCAAGATCCCCTGACAAGGATAGAGATAAAGGATGTGGCAAGATGGTCTCCATGGTTGTTCTTAGGAATATTCTATTGGTCAATGACCAAGGAGGATTAGGAGATCCCAAAATTTTTGTAATAAGTCCTAATAATGTGACACCATTGACCTAGGGTGGGTTATAAATCCTATGGCTCACTGTGGTTGATAGGACATTAGATGGGTATATATATACTAGCGAAGGTTGGATTGATGTTTTAAACATCAAGGCATGCTAAATACACCTTGGGTAGACCCTAGGGATAGATTTGTTACATTTTGGGAAAAATTGCAAAATGTTGTCAACAACTTTTGTTGAAAAAATTGTAAAAATGACCATCAATTTTGAAATGTTGTTAACCAATGTCTAAAACCACAAAAAATGGTTGGATTAGAGGGAAAAACATACAAAATGATGTAAAAAATTGTTTTCAGGGTGGTTGATGAGTTTTGGAATGAAAAAATAATGTTCGTATATAGAAAACTGTATTTTTGGTGATTTTTGATTGGTGTTTGTTCATGCCCAAGCATATATGGATAAATTTTTGAAATATGACTTCATAGGAAGTTTGGGAAAGCCCCTAGCCTTCATTTGAATCCAACTTGAGGTACTAAGGTGGAGTAAATCAGGAGAAATCAAGTGAAAGATCACAACAGGTTGTTTTTGCAAACAAATGAGGGATGTCGACTTTGATTAAGCATATCTCTCGATTCAACCATGGAAAAAAATTCATTCTAGGTTCAAACAAGAGATATGAGAATCTATTTTCATTTGCAACTAGTTTTAGATTGATGGTGGTGATTCTAGGGAGATACGATTAAGACCCTAGAGATGCATCCCTATGTGACTGGTAGTATGGGCTAATTAGAAATTGCAGACCCCATAACTTTTGATGGGTTTCAAATTAGAAGCCAAGATTGGGGAATTAGACTTATATTTCAAGTCCCTCTAAATGATCCTATAGTCAAATTGGCCAGAGACCAAGACTAAATTTCACTTCCTTCACTAAGCCTACCATTTAGGCCTCCTACCCTTTAGAGAAGATAAGTGACTATAGGGAGTTTGGAGAAGAACCAGGACTGATCCCTTTGGAAGAATTACTATCCTAGCACTAGGATCAAGAATAAATGATTTTTCCTAGGTTCTTTGAGAAATTTTTGGGGAAAGACCAAAATAGTGGCTAGAATTGACTGGTGAATACCCTGTCTGAGGAGACAACTTTGAATTTTAAGGTGTGATAATACCAAGTGTGTTTTGGGTTGGCCTATGAAGTGCGAATGGGGTTGAATGTATTTCAGAGGAGGATCCAAAGGCCAAAGTAGGAGATTGGCATAGTTTAAGCAATGATGAAACAAAGGGTATAGACAGGTGCAACAACTGAGTAGGAGCATGAGTCAACACTTAACTTAGTGTGGAGTTATGGGGGTGTTAAGTGGAACAGTTAGTGATTAGATTTTGAGAACTTGAAGGTGTGGAGAATTGGTAGAGGGTACTCCTAACAAAGGAGTTGAGAGTTTGAATTTACAAATAGAGACTAGCAAGGTGCACCAAATTCACTAGGATACCAAGGCTTTGCATCTCTCTCTCTCTCTCTCTCTTATTGGAAAGTTGACTATACTGATGTATATGACTATGTTTAGTGTTGTCATTATGGAAACAAAGTCATGTAGAGTTTTGGAGTCAACGCACTTACTCATAAGATCAAAATATGGATAAGTATGAAAGATAAGATAGTTAGCAGAGCACTAGATGAACAAAGCATCGACACACATGTGTATGACCGAGTTATGGCATGCACCCTTGAAGATAAGCTTCTAAGTATGTATTCATGCTAAGTCTAAGAGCGCATGATGATATGAGTTAGTATGTAGTGTTGGAAACTGCAAATTGAAGAAATTATTGTATTGTCATTAATGTCAAACCTTAACTGGTAAGACTGTTGCTATTTAAGAAAGTACTATATCTATTGAGTGATGAGAAGGATTAGGGAAAGGGTGATAACATTAGAAGCTAGAGAAAGGTTGATTTATTTCATACTTGAATGAGTACTTGATTATGTGGCACAATGATAAGATAATATATTGTTTATCTAAGTAAGAAGAAAGACTGAACAAGTAGGCTTAACTAAGAAAAAGTGAAGAAATCTACTTTAAGTTGAGTGATGTTAGTGTTAACCGAGAGATAGTATATGTTGAGTGAATTTAGTGTTGCCCAAACATCAGTTTATTGCCAAGGGAGACAACATTAACCAAGGGAAATAGTTTGAAGAGATGACTGAGCTATGCAGTGATGACTAAGGAGTTGAACATAGTATTGACCGAGTGTTAGTAATTTACATTTGAGCAAGAATTTAGATTCCTAGCCGACATAGTTGAATTCTTGGTTTATGTAAATCATGTTGACTTTATTAATTGATTGTATGGAGCATTTAATGCACAGTAAACTATTTTATTTTTATTCCAATAAAGAGATTGAAGATGTTTCTAGAAGGATGTATGAAGAACATAATATTGGAAGGATTCGATGAATTCAACCTAACCCTAAGATCTATGAAGGAGATTAAGCAGAAAAAGATGGATCTACCTATTGAAGAGGTATAAAGAAAACCTAGGTATGAGGTTAACAAAGGATGCTAGAGTTGTTGATGTTATTGATTGAAAAATAAGAAAGGCTGAAGGTGAAGGAGTTGATCAGAGTTGTGATTGCTTGAAGGGATTTTTGAGTAGATAGTGATGGATATGGAAATGGTACTCAATCAGTAAGCTAGCATATATGTAAGAATTGGATCTATTATTTGCAAAGTGAGTTGTATGTTTTTAGATCAAACACTCCTGTTACTTTCTAACCATTGTATCAGTCAAAATCCTTTAATCAAGGTTGACCTAACAGTCATTGTATAAATCCTTTAATCAACATTGCATTCTAATGGAATATACTTAAGTCCTCTAACAAGGTGCACTCCTAATAGGGTGGTTGAAATCCTTGAACAGGGTCACACCTAGTAGTGTGTTTGTAAACCTTTGATAGGGTTAGCTTTTCATAGAGCTCACTTCAGAAGAGTGAAAATATTAGTAACATGTTACAAAGTGGTTTTTCCCAAATTGGGTTTCCACTATAAATCTTGGTGAAAATATTGCTCACTTTTTTGGTAGGATCAAGGAGCTTGTAAATTGTATTAGAGGAGCTAATGGAACTATTGATGATGAGACTGTTATTAAAAAGGTATTGAGAACTCTGCATCCTATATATTCCATCAAAATTTTAGTAATTCAAGAATCTAGATGAACCCTGGTAATGTTCTAACACTGGAAAGTCTTCTTGGTAAGCTTACTACTTTTGAGCTTTCTAATTATGATAACTTCACTATTGCTAATGTTGAATCTGCATTCAAGTCACAAATGTTTTTTCATAAGTCTAAGAAGGAAAAAGAAAGATGTATAAGTGAGAGTGAAAGTGGTAGTGTCACTTCTGATGAGGAACTAGAGGATCTTGAAGCTCTTATGTCCAGAAGATTGAAAAGAGGAAAAGGCAAGTATAAAGGTAAAATTCCTATCATATGTTTCTCATGTAACAAATTTGGCCATACAACTACAAGATGTCTTGACATGGATGACAAGGATGAGGAAAGTGAAAAAGAAAAGAGAGAAAATAGAGGTTATTGAAGGTACAAGCACTACAAGGATAAAGGTAAGAAATCCTGTTACATTGCTGAAGAAGAAACTGACACTGATAATGATGATTTTGAAATTGAAGTAGTCTATGTTGCTATGAAAGATGAGTCTGATGAAGATGAGAAAACTACACTTGTTTCTTATGTGAGAAAAGGTGATAAATGGATTATTGATAGTGGTTTCTGACACCACATGACTGGTGAAAAAAGTAAATTTGATACCCTAGATCATTAGAAAGGTAGAAGTGTTAAGTTTGGTAATGATGCACCATGTCCTGTAAAGGGTAAAGGATTAATTAAGATGACTGATAAGATCACTTGTGAAAATTCTTATTGGGTTGAAGGTCTTAACTATAATTTGCTAAGTGTTGCACATATTAATAACACTGGTTACCAAGTGGAGTTTCATCACAGGAAGGCTAAAATATTTGATGCCACTGGTGAACTGATTGGGAGTGGAGAACATACAAGAGGTAATTTTTTCTATCTAGACCTATCTAAAGAGACATTCTTGATTGCACAACTTCATGATATATGGTTATGGCATAAGAGGCTATGTCATGTTAACTTTGACAATCTGGTAAATATTAGTAAAAAGAAGAAATTTATAGGATTGCCGAGATTGAAGAAACCTGATAATGTGATGGGAAAACAATGTTAGTTGGGTAAAATGACAAAGTCTAGTTTCAAGAGAAAGACTTTTACTTTTGAAAATGTTTTAGATTTGGTTCATATTGACCTTTATGGACCTATGGGTGTACAAAGCTATTGTGGTGCTAGATACTTTATTCTGTTTGTTGATGATTACACTAGGATGATGACTGTAATGTTTTTAAAAGAAAAATATGGTGCATTTCAGTTGTTTAAGTGGTATTTGGCTAAGGTTGAAAAGAAGAGAGGTAGAAACCTGAAATGTTTGAGATCTGACTAAGGTGGAGAGTTTATATCAAATGAGTTCAATCTATTCTACAATGATAGAGGAATCAAGAGACATATGTCAGCACCTAGAACACCTCCACATAATGGTATAGTAAAGAGAAGGAATATATCTAACATGGATTGTGTAAGGACACTAATGATTGAGAAGAATGTTGCACAAAAGTACTAGAAAGAAGATGCAAGTACAACTATTTATACCTTAAACTGAGTACAAATAAAAAAAGGTACAAATGTTACACCTTATGAATTCCAGCATGGTTATGCACATAATGTAAAATACTTTAGAATTTTTGGGAGAAAATACTATATACTAAAAGATAATAGGAATGGAAAGTTTGATGCTAAAAGTGGTGAGGGCATATTCCTAGGTTATTGCACAAAGTGTAAAGCTTACAAGTTTTTGAACTCTAACACTAATAAAATTGTGGAAATTGTAAATGTGAAGGTTGATGAGTATGTAGAGAAAAATGAACAGTAAAGAAAAAGAGAACCTGAAGATTATAGATCTTTTGTCTATATAGAAGAAGGAGAGGCAAGTAACATACCTGCACCTGATGCAGATTGTTGGTAAGCAATGCCAAGCATCAGGGAGATAATTCCGAGCATCAAGAGGATGTTGTCGAGCAACAGGAGGATGCTGTCGAGCATTAGGAGGAGGATGCTGTCGAGCATTAGGAAGAGGTTGTCGAGAAATCAGAGGCTGAATTTGATAATCTTATTGATGAACCTAAAGAGTAAGGAGAAAATAAAGATGAACATACTTTGGCACAGTATGTAAGGAGACATCACAAGCATGAGAAAATCATTGGAGATAAAGAAACTAGAGTTTTGACTAGAAGAAAGTTAAGAGATCCTACATGTTTATTGTGTGAGTTTGAGCCTAAGACAACAAGGGAGGCATTATAAAATGAAGAATGGATTCAAGATATGAATGAGGAGATAGACCAAATAGAAAAGAATGATACCTAGAATCTGGTGCCTAGACCAAAAAAAAAAATGTCATTGGAACAAAATGGGTATTCAGAAACAAGATTAATGAACATGGAAAAATCACAAGGAACAAAGAAAGACTGGTATAAAAGGGTTATGCACAAGAAGAAGGAATAGACTATGGGGAGACATTTTCCCCTTTAGCAAGATTAGAAGGAGTGAGAACTCTACTTACATATGCCGCCTATAGAGATTTCAAGGTATACCAAATGGATGTCAAGTCTGCATTTTTGAATGGTATATTAGAAGAAGTGTACATTGAGAAACCTGAAGGATTTGTTGATCCAAACAAGAGACACATGGTTTACAAGCTGAATAAGGCATTGTATGGATTAAAGCAAGCCTCCATAGCATGGTATGAGAAGCTACACAATTACTTGATACATATTGGATTCTCAAGGACAAATGACAACATCAATATGTACATGAAAGATGAAGAAGGTAGAGGGATCTTGTTAGCTAAGATTTTTGTAGATGATATCATATTTGGAGGACAAGATGCCTTGTGTAAGAAATTTTCAAATGAGATGCAAACTGAGTTTGAAATTTCTATGTTTGGTGAAATAAAAATTTTGTTGGTTTGCAAGTCTATGAAATGGAGAAATGTTAGGAATGGAAACACTAAGAGGGGGGGGGGGGGGTGAATCAGTGTTCACTATATTTAATCTTTTTACTTTTCTCTTTAAACTTAACTTGAATTCTTAAGTATTGAAATGAACATCAACATAAATAAGAAACATTAACACAACACATAACACCAATGTGGTTATGGGGAAACCCAAATAGGTAAAAACCCTGGTGGGAATTGACACCCACTAATAATCTATACTAGTGTTTTATGATCCTTTTTAGAAGATCCTTAACCCTGTTAGGAGTTTCTTTACAATATATTTAGTACAGTGACCTGGTCAAGGGTCAGACACTATTAGGAGTCTTTTATAATAACCTTGTTATGGGTGTGGAATCACTATCCTAGATCTCACTACTCAAGTGGTGAAGGCTACAACCTTCTGATCTTAGATACACACTATATCTGCTGGATGAACTAGCACTATGACACAGCTTGTCTGATCAGTTCCTTTGATGCGATGATGCTTTGACCTCTTGCAAAGCTCTAATACATCTTAAAAACTCTTTGCATACTTCTTCTCTACTTGTCAATTGTCATGCCTAATTACAATGGTGCATCAAATATTTATATGCGCATACAAAACAATTAACTAGGTCGGCCCTTTAATCGATTACACATAATGCTTCCAATTGAATTGGCTCAAACGTGTTTACAAAAAAAGTTAATTACATGTATATAAAATAATTAAAATAGGCACATATCCCTTACACAACAATAATATAACCGCTAACCAAAATACCAACAGTCTGCTGCTTGCATTGTTCTTCTCTGGCATTCACTGTCTATGCAACTTAAACTCTCTGTATCTTCCTCATATTGAATCTTCTAATCATGCACTCTTAGAATTAGCATGAATATTGTCTTACCAACTTAAGTTCTAGGGTGCATACCATAATTCTATTGTATGCACGTTCACTGATGCTCTGACCTTCAGGTACTTTGTATACTATCCAATCTTCACCACTTAGCCAATTTCTGATCTTCTTATCATAAGCGCTGACTCCAAAACATCATATGACTTTGTTACCATAATGAAAACACTATATTAAGTCATATACACTAGTATAGTCAACTTTCCAACAATCTCCCCCTTTGTCATTGATGGAAAAAAAGGAATATGGCAAAGTGACTAACTATCCCTTAATAAAAAATACACTTAATCATACTCTATCTTATATCTCCCTTATATCTTCTTACTATACATTTTCTTTACATAGCTATAGATCCATATTGTATACATACTCCCCCTTTGAAATTAATGACAAAGGTGTTACAAAATTGAATCTGTACAAGTACTTACACTGAAAGTACATCCAGGTATGCAATCTATAGATTTTGGATCTCTTGCTTAAAAAATGCAATCAATGCACTGATTGTTTGGAGATGGGCGCATAAGGCATACTAAAGTTTCTCCATCTTCTCCAAATCTGAACTAGGACCTTGATCATATGTCACCATGGTGGAATTGATCTCCTTGATATTCTAATTCAACACATCTAGGGAGGGCGCAAGAGCATTTCTAAGCTGAGTCTGCCTAGCCCTTATCTTTGACATCTCTTTTTCTGCCTTCTCAATTTTGTCAATCTGTCCCTAATATACATTGTTACACATGTTTATATCAATAGAGGGATCTTCTAATGACTACCTCACCTTTTTAATCATGGCCTCTACTTCTTGAATCTTCTTGTAGTGGTCAGCTGTCAACTTATCTTGATTCATACAGTCAAGAATAATTTTCCTTCCTTTTGCTACAAACTCTTTCAAAGTTTCTTCTCCAACTTGAGTGAACTAAGGTCTAGTGAGAAGTTACTAACCAAATCATTTAATCTTTTCTACATATACTTCTCCTCTGCAAGTAATGATGCTGATTTTTCCAAGCTAGAGAAATTACTCTTGAATTGTGAAAGAATTGCACTTACATCATCAACAGAGTGTATCTTGGACACTTTTTTATCTGCTGGTAACAAGTTGTTTAGGATGTTTACTAATTCTACAAGGAGGGGATTCCTCATTACCTATTTCTCCTTGGCCTTCTCCATAGTTAAGACACTGAACTTGATCAGGTCTTCTTCTCCCCATGAATCCAAACTAGTTGTGTCAGGTGTCAATCTTGACAAAAATGATACAGAAGGAGTGATAGGAGTGTTATCCACTACTTCTTGCTTTACTTTTATTTACATTTCAACTGATGGTTCATTTCCTTTTTATTCTTCTTCTTCTCCTTTATTTTCTTCTACCTTTTCTTCTTCCTTTTTATCTGTTATGTCCTCAATTAATACTTCCTCTTTTTGCAACTTAGGGGAGTTGTCACCGCATAAAATTTTAGTTTCTTGTGTACTCACAAAAGCTTCTTAAAACTTGTCCAGGTCTTTATCTATGGCTGTCATGGCTATCTCTACATTATCAATGATAATGGTGCTATCCTTTAGTGAATTTTTCATGGGTGCAGACTTATCTACCTTTGTTTGTGTTTCAACTACAGGTGTTGAGTCTTGGGGACTTGTCATAGGTACATTAGTGGGCTCTACCACCTTGACTTCCTTTGAGGGCACTTGAGCTATGGGCACAGTAGGTGGGTACATGTGCATGTTCAAGAAAACCTTCTCAAAGGATTTCTCTATTTCCTTAGCAACTAATTCATAATTCTTGTCCATTATATGTAAAGTCTTTAACTTGGTTCTAAGATGTGGCTTCACTAGATCTAACAATAAAGTCTTATCTTCTAGTGAGCATACAGGGAGGGTTTCATCTAAGATCTTTTCCCTTATCCTTAGGTCCTCTTCAATGGCTTGTCTTTTTAGGAATTCTAATATGTTCCATACATTATCTGGTATCATAGTCTTCATTTCTAGGACTTTCATTTTGAACTTCAACATATGTTTGACAATCATTCCATGAATTTTTGACTTGTTAATTTCACTATACTTATCTTAGAACTTCCCTACTTGATCTATCGTGCCTTCATCAATAATCCTTGAACTTAGCACATTGAGACTGGGTTTGAAACTTACTTCTGGAGGTGCTTGGGTATTTTTCTTGTTCCTTGTTACTCACAAGGATGAATGACTGGTGCTAATCTATTTCTTCCTTTTAGGCATTTCCTTATACTTAGGAGGAGTAGTAAGGTCAATAGTTACCTTGGGCATAGAAGGGGTATCACCTGTTTTGCCCTTCGGATCCTCAAATTTCTCAAGTTTCACCTTCTTCATCTTTGGATCATCAGATTCTATCTTTGTTGTAGCTTTTCTCTCTATTTCCAAAACAATCTTATCTTGCCTTGCTTTGTCTAGGTCTTCTTGAGATACTCCATGAATTTTCAAAATCTCTGAAGTAACCTTGGCAACTTTTCTTTTTGTTGCTATGTTGTTTAATACAACATCTACTTCTCTTGTTTTCTCTTCATAAGTCCCCCATCTAGGTTCGTTGGGGTCCATAGGTGCTGAAAAAAGAACTTGAGCATAAGCCTCTAGAATAGGCTCTTCAACTTCATATCCCAATGGATGAATCCACTTTGTTCTTAGTTCAACAGCCTCCATGCATGTTGTATCAGTCACTACCATGAAACAAATGGTGTCTTTGTACTTCTCTACAATGCTTTCTGGAATCCTATATCTCATTTGCATTTTAGCCCTAAATGTTTTCAATTCTAGTGTCATGTAGTCCTTTAGAGTGCTCTTAGTAGATGCCTTACAGGATATCTATGGCATAGTGGGGATAGACATGTCTAGATACAAATTAGACACCTTTCCAAGACTATGGAAGTACATATAGATTATTAAAGACCCAAACTTGAATATCTTGGTCTTGCCATGCTTGATGGCTCTTATGTTTTCTATTAGCTATGCGCACAAGATCTCACATAGATTAAACTCTCCATTCTCTATTATGAACCTTATTGCAACTAGAATGGTGGCTGATGACACACTGTTTACTCTGCTGGTGTGCTAGAACTTGTATCCTAGTATCATAGACATCAATTTGATATCTTTCTCTTCTATAGGCTCTATAGTCATTCCGCACCTATCACTTCTTGATTTGTAGGTTTGCTCAACTAGTTTTCTCACATCCTTGCCTACTGGAAGAATGACACCTTTCTTAGAGAGACCTGTCATCTCATGAATTAGGTCAACTTTGATCCTTACTAGAACTTAACCTATCCAGAATAGGTCATCATGAATCTTGCTCAGTAGAATCTTTATCCATTCAGACTCATATGTAGTCACATATTCAATTATTGGGTGGTTTTCAAGCTGCACATACTCATCCATGAAGGTTTTATTAGGTTTCATCATTGTTTCCATGTGTTCTCTTATTCTATCCAAACCTATTGGTTCCTTCTTGTAATATATGTATGCCCTGATATCTTCCACATGCATAACACCCATGGGAGTGCAGGAGAATGCACCTTCTAGATTGTCTAGTGTGGATTTGAATGGATGCCTCTTAAACACATATCTCTTCTTCTCTTCCACATTAAATATAATGGGAGTAGCCATTACTTGTATATCACTTTCCAAATGATCTCAAAGACTTTTGAATCAACACAATGGATTAGGGCTTTCGTAACCAATCAAATGCACTACTAATCACTGATGAATCAATTTGAAATCCTTTGCTATCAAATGCTAGGGATCCTCTACTCTCCAATCGCTCTAAATTAGAATGTAATGAGAGATCTAAAAGCTTATGTGTACTTTAAAGTTGAAATCCTTCCATTAATGCTTGCTACGTAAACTAGACTTCCATTGAAAATCTCTAAATTTTGTTCTGCTATCATTCTAGAAGTGAGCTCTTGCACATAGCCTCTATTATTCTCCAAAAGGTTAAATCCAAAGGCGCATACTCAGAGGGTAAGTATACCAGCCGCATAGAGGTCTAGAGCTAAATTAGCTCCCCCTATGACCCTAAGGGCTATTCATCTAGTTGTAGAGGGTACGTCCACTATGGATGCATCCAATACATTCTCATCAACCTTATCCTTCTTCACCTCTGACCAAATCAAGCTCGCATCTTCTAAAGCTTTCAAAAACTTGACTTCTCCTTCGATGTCCAGTATTGATTCTTCTGGCTTTCTAGGGATTTCCTAACTTTGTGTTCTTGATCTACAGAACTTTGAGATGTGTCCAGCATTGTTACAAGAGTGACAAATAATTGGAGGCCTTATATTCCTCAGCACATTAACATGGGTTACCATTTTACACTGTCTAAATGAGTGACCATTATAGTTACATATCTAACATGTAACATTCTGAGAACTTCTTACATTTGACTGATTCTGATTTCTCTGATTATTCTGAATCTTTTTTTTTCTAACTTGTCTTACAATTCATAGCTCTATGACCAAATTTATTACATGAATAATAGTAACCATTGAAAATTCTTACCTCTGTACAGTTCATTGCTATATGTCCATTCTTGTTACATGCATAACAAGTTCGATCTATTGGCTTGTGCTCATTTTTTGATGGTTCAACATGATCTTTAGATTGACTTCCAACCTCCTTAGTATCTGTGGTGTCTTCTGGTGCTTTCATTCTTGCTCACATGTTGTCAATCTGATTTTGTGCTTCATTGAATCCAATGCCGCTAGTAGCTTCTTTACATTTCTGAGCAAACAACTGAGATTCAATTAGGTCCTTACTTGTGTGCAATTTATCAATGTGATTCTTAGCCTCTTTCAATTTAGTTTCCAAGCTTTCTTTATTGTTTCTTAGCTCCAAGATTTCCATGTTTTCTTGCCTCAATTCTTCATTCAGTTGAAGGTTCTCTTTGATCTATTCATCATAGAATTCCTGATTGTTAGTCAACTTATCATCCAATTCTTCAATCTTTTCTTTCAGGGATGAATTTTCTTCATTGAGATTTTTGATCATCATCCCTAAATCACTAGTAGAGAATTCTTTCAAATCTTTTCTTAGCCTTTTGATGACTATTTGAACATCACTGACTTTTTCTTTCAGTTCTTCAATTTCTTTTTCAGATTTGTCTAGGTCTTCAAGAGCAGCTTCAAGATTCCTTTTCAGATGTTTCATTTCTACTTTTCCATTATCTCCTCAAGTGGTTAAACTTCTTTACTAAGGACTAGAGCTCTAATACCAATTTTTAGGAATGCAAACACTGAGAGGGGGCAGGGGGGGTGAATCAGTGTTCACTATATTTAATCTTTTTATTTTTCTCTTTAAACTTAACTTGAATGCTTAAGTACTGAAATGAACATCAACATAAATAAGAAACATGAACACAACACATAACACCAATGTGGTTATGGGGAAACCAAAATAGGTAAAAACCCTGGTGGGAATTGACACCCACTAATAATCTGTACTAGTGTTTTATGATCCTTGTTAGAAGATCCTTAACCCTGTTAGGAGTTTCTTTAGAATATATTTAGTATAGTGACCTGGTCAAGGGTCAGACCCTGTTAGGAGTCTTTTTCAATAACCCTATTAGGGGTGTGGACTCACTATCCTAGGGCTCACTGCTCAAGTGGTACAACCAACTGATCTTAGATACACACTATATATTCTAGATGAACTGGCACTGTGACACTGCTTGTTTGATTAGTTCCTTTGATGTGATGATGATTTGACCTCTTGAAAAGCTATAATACATCTTAAAAACTCTTCACACACTTCTACTTTTCTTGTCTTTTCTCTATATCAACTCTCATGCCTAATTACAACAATGCATCAAATATTTATATGCACATACAAAACAATTAACTAGGTCAGCCCTTTAACTGATTACACACAATGCTTCCAATTGAATGAGCTCAAGCATGTTTACAAAATTAGTTAATTACATGTATATAACCTAATTACAATAGGTACATAGCCCTTACACAACAATAATATAACTGCTAACCAAAATACCAATAGTCGGTTGCTTGCACTGTTCTTCTCTCGCATTCACTATCTGTGAAACTTGAATACTCTGTATCTTCCTCATATTGAATCTTCTAATCATGTGCTCTTAGAATTAGCATGAATATGGTCTTAGAAACTTAACTTATAGGGTACATACCATAATTCTATCGCATGCACATGCACTGATGCTTTGACCTTCAGGTACTCTATATACTATCCAGTCTTCAACACTTAGCCAATTTATAATCTTCTTATCATAAGCATTGACTCCAAAACATCATATGACTTTGTTGCCATAGTGAAAACACTATATTAAGTCATATACACTAGTATAGTCAACTTGACAACAATAAAGGTATTTTTATCACACAATCTAAATATGTCAAAGAGATACTGAAAACCTTTGGTATGGAGGATTCAAGGCTAGAAAGTACTCCCATGGCTACTGGACAGAAACTATCTAAAAATGATGATTCTGCTAAAGTAAACCAAACTTTGTATAGATCCATGATTGGAAATTTGCAATATGATGTTCACGACAGACCAGATATTTCTCTAGCAGTTGGGATTTAGGAAAGATTTTGTGCCAATCCTAAGGAAATTCATATGATGGTTATGAAGAGAATAATGAGATATTTGAAAGGGATAGAAGACTATGGACTGTACTACAAGAAGCATGAGAGATTTGAACTAAGAGTCTATACTGCTACAAATTAGGTAGGAAATGTGGATGATAGAAAAAGTACTAGTGGTGAATCTTTCTTTCTTGGACAGAGATTAGTTTCTTGGACAAGCAAGAAACAAAATTGCATTTCCCAATCTACAACTAAAGCCGAGTATGTAGTAGTTGTAGTGAACTATTCAAATCTGCAATGGATTAAGCAATTTTTGAAAGGCATGAAAGAGGAGATCACTGAACCAGTTGTCATATACTATGACAACACAAGTGCTATCAACATATCAAAGAATCCAGTGATGCACACAAAGACCAAGCATATCAAGTATCATTACTTGAGGGAATTGGTACAAGATAAAGAGGTGAGAATGGAATATGTGAATACAAAGGAACAACTAGCAGAAATATTCACAAAAGCCTTACCTAAGGATGCTCATGAATATCTAAGAGGTAAATTAGGGGTTCTTCCCCTAACTGAGGCTACCTAGTCAAGCTAGGAGCACTGCACCAAATGTGCTACATGGAGTATTTGACAAATTGATGTAGAAAAGGTCACACTTTAGGAGCAGCCTAGATTTGTGAAAAGTACAAAAAATGTATAATCAGTCATAAGAAATATGAAAGAGGGAGAAATATTGTTACTAAAATGACAAGATGACATAAACATCTAAAAGATGCAAGTTCTAGATGCTGCTTTGACATTATTGTCAAAGAGGGAGAGATTCAGAGATGAAAACACATAAAAGAGGAAATTATTCAGAGAATCGGAGAAAGAGAGACACATAAAAGATTCAGAGGGAGTAACTATGTGGATGGTCAAGCAAGCTAGCCTAAGTGATTCAGAATCAGAATGAAGCTAAGGATATTACAAATGTTTATGATGCAAAGAAAAGTTTTGGATCATTTGGTGAATCATGTGTTATTCATATGGTGTTGCCATCAATGCCAAAGAGGGAGATTGTTGGAAACTACAAATTGAATCAATTGTTGTATTGTCATTGATGTAAAACCTTAACTGGTAAGACTATTTCTATCTAAGAAAGTACTATATCTATTGAGTGATGAGAAGGATTAGGGCAAGGGTGATAATAATAGAACCTAGAGAAAGGTTGAGTTATTTAATACTTCAATGAGTACTTGATTATGTGGCACAATGATAAGATAATGTATTGTTTATCTAAGTAAGAAGCAAGACTGAAAAAGTAGGCTTAACTAAGAAAAAGTGAAGAAATGTAGTTTAAGTCAAGTGATGTTAGTGTCGACTGAGAGCTAGTATATGCTGAGTGAATTTAGTGTTGACCGAACATCGGCTTATTGCCAAGGGAGACAACATTAGCCGAGGGAAATAGTTTGAAGAGATGACCGAGCTATGTAGTGATGACTAAGGAGTTGAACATAGTATTGACCGAGCGTCAGTAATTTACATTTGAGGAAGAATTTAGATTCCTAGCCGACATAGTTGAATTCTTGGATTATGTAAATTGTGTTGACTTTATTAATTGATTGTATGGAGCATTTAATGCATAGTAAACCATTTTATTGTGATTCCAATAAAGAGATTGAAGATGTTTCTAGAAGGATGTATGAAGAACATAATGTTGGAAGGATTCAATGAATCCGACTTATCCCTAAGATCTACGGAGGAGATTAAGTAGAAAAAGATGGATCTACCTATTGAAGAGGTATAAAGAAAACCTAAGTATGACGTTAATGAAGGATGCTAGAGTTGTTGATGTTATTGACTAAAAAAGTAGAAAGGTTGAAGGTGAAGGAGTTTATCAGAGTTGTGATTTCTTGAAGGGATTTTTGAGTAGATTAGTGATGGAGATGGAAATGGTACTCAGTCAGTAAGCCAGCATATATGTAAGAATTGGATCTGTTATTTTCAAAGTGAGTTGTATGTTTTTAGATCAAACACTATTGTTACTTTCTAACCATTGTATCAGTCAAAATCCTTTAATCAAGGTTGACCTAATAGTCATTGTATAAATCCTTTAATCAAGGTTTAATTCTAATGGAATGTACTTAAGTCCTCTAATAAGGCACACTCCTAATAGGGTGGTTGAAATCCTTTAACAGGGTCACACCTAGCAGTGTGTTTGTAAACCTTTGATAGGGTTGGCTTTTCACAAAGCTCACTTTAGAAGAGTGAAAATATCAGTAACATGTTACAAAGTGGTTTTTCCCAAATTGGGTTTCCACTATAAATCTGGGTGTCAATACTTGTGTGAATGTTTTGGTTTGAACATTTCTATGTTTTGCAAGTTAAATGCTATTGGATAGTGGACTGCACTGTTATATATTTCTGGTATGCATTCTGTAATGACCGAGTAGTGTTGGTTATTAGATATGAGTTGTTAAAGTGTTTAAAATTTTAATTGATACATCTAGACCTAAGAAAAACTAATTCACCCCCCTCTCTGTTCTAAAATATATTAACAATGAAGAAGTTATAGCCTATTGAAGTGGCACATACAGTGAACACCATAACAAAACAGAGCATGGAGCCGACTGTTGGTATTTTGGCTAGTGCTTGTAATATTATTTTGTAAAGGCTATGCACCTATTGTATTTAGGTTTTAGACATGTTAATATTATTTTTTGTAAACACGCTTGAGCCAATTCACTTGGAAGAATTGTATGTAATAGGTTGAAGGCCGACCTAGTTAATAGTTTTGTTTGCACATATAAATAAGACATGTGCCTTTCTAATTAAGCATGGAAGTGAATATAGAGTTGATATAAGGATAGAAGAAGTATGTGAAGAGAAGTTAGAATGTCATAGAGCTTTAAAAGAGGTTAAAGCATCAACACACAAAAGGAACTGATCAGACAAGTAGTGTGCTAGCACTTAAACATGTAGATGATTAAAAGGATTAAAAAAAATCCCGCAATCAAAAATCATGTACATCTAAGCAAAATTCAAATTCTAAGGTACTAAGGTTAAAACCTTCTTCACTTTGAGTATGAAACTCATGCAGGTTTACCTTTCTTAATAGCTTCTAAAAAGTATTACAATAGTGATCTATGTGCTTGACATAGATTATATAATTCAAAAAAATATAGTAAATGTAAATTAAAAAGGTTATTTGATTTTTTGGTGGTGAGCATATGAAAATCAAGCTAAAACCAGTGCCTTATCCATTAGGCCAGAGTCAAACCCTACATCAAAAGTATCCTACCAAAACAAAGTATTTGAACTTAAATGCAATGCCTGACATTCCATTCTCCCAATTCCTAACCATGCCATCAAATTCATATATGGATATTTATTTCCCAAAGACCTCCCTTAAGACTTATTCTCTCCTTAAAAGAAGCTTAAGCTCAACCCCTATATTTACCTTGTAAACAATGCATTAAAGAGCCTTACAATTTAATACATAAGAAAATTAAAGCATCCATACATAAAGACAATAGAGGAGAGCAAAGAAATTCCAATATCTTGTATTAATATTCAATTATATCAGTATGCCTTAATAGAGACCTGTAAGAAGTAAGATCCTATATTCAACACTTTCTTTACAAAGTATATCGACCACCCTTGCAAAAAGAAGCAAAATTGCTATTTATATTACTAGCCATCTTGGAATCCTCAACAAAAGGATGCAAAAAGCTTCAGATGGTTAGGAAAGTGACTTGCACTATAGACAAAAAGTACAAACAATGATTACAAAGAGACTAGAGAAACAAAACAACTTCCAAACAAATGGAAGCTTTACAGCTGACACCTTTGTCTAAGGATATTTCAAAGCAATTGCTAGTTTGTTGCATGAATGATGATGATCATTAGAAGCTAAGTTACATCATCCTTTGTTTGATACATGCTCTCCCTAGAATTCTAGATCACGTGCCAGGTGTACTTTACTCTTCTTCTTCTTCTTCTACCTCTAGCTCCATGATGGATGGCTTCTTCTATTTCTTTGTACTTTTAGCCCAACTAGCTACATCATCATTAGATGGCCAATTGTAGCTCTACAAGTCTTGTAGTACTTTAAACTACAATTCCCACCTGGAATAAGTTATGATTTTAACATCTGTAACAAACCTTGTGCAATCTTTCTCAACTTTGATCAAGTTGTCTATTATATTGTTACAGCCTTGTAAGTCCAAAGAATAGTCACCCCCAAGGAAAGCTTCTTGCTTGATTATTATCTAGCCCATGCTTAGCCTCCACTCATCCATATTGATTATGCTTCCACCATCATTGTATATTGAGAGAAAATACTTACTATAATCCTTATCAAACATAATCATCTTGGCCTTTATTTGATTTGACTTTCCCTTAAAGAATCTTGAAATATCACTGACCAACCCTATCTTCTCATATACTTCTATAACCACTTTAGGGATGTCAAGCCTATGTTGCTGTAGGGCATCAAGCTTTGCAAATAACACATTCCTCCCAGACCACATACTATAAAGTGGCTCTAAAGTAGCCAATGACTCAATCACCTTTTCATTTGTCTTATGCAATAGGATAACTGACTGATGGACTGAGTCCATTCTCTCTTTTATTTTATCCAACCTATGTTGCACAACTTCTGACATGGTCTTCAAAGCTACTTCGAGCCTTATCTTTTCTAAATCTTAAATTGGATTGTCAGGAACCTCTACCTCTAGCTGACAGGGAGTCTCAATTTTCAAAGGAGGAAGAAGGACCACTTTCAAAGCTTCCTCAAGCTTATCTTTCAAATCACTTATCTCACCCTCCATTTGTTTGATCATCATTAATTTCAGGTCCTTGTCCCTAGCAACTTTCATGGAATTTTCAAATAATTTTCTATACCTCTCAGACAACTGAATTATTTTTGCCTCATTGAGGTGGAAAAAGTGTGTCACTGCCTTGGACACCTCAAGATCAGTAGTATTTTGAATAGTCTAGACAATTTTGTCTCCATCCATCTTATCTTCAATACTCACCAAAGATGGCTTCTGAGTTCTAGGATAAATGAACCATAATGCAACTCCCTGAGAGTAAGGATCATAGCCACTTCCTCTAATCATGTCTCCTATATGTACTTCATAGGATAGGTTACCCTTTGGCTACTTTCTAATTTGAGCAAAAAATAAATGATGAAAGTAGAGGTGATATCCCAACGAGGAGTCAGAATCATCCCACTATATCTTACCATTTCTCTAGCCTCCTCAACAGTGATTTTCTCAAGGCTGGGGTCATAAGATGTCAGATCACTCATGGTTTCCTCACTTGGTTCCATACCTTCTGGTAATGCCTTGGCAACTTCTTGAGATTTCCTCCAGATGA
Organism: Chamaecyparis obtusa; assembly: GCA_027943335.1. Classification (NCBI taxonomy): domain Eukaryota; kingdom Viridiplantae; phylum Streptophyta; class Pinopsida; order Cupressales; family Cupressaceae; genus Chamaecyparis; species Chamaecyparis obtusa. Next base: position 134,934 of record BSBK01000955.1, read on the forward strand.
GGAAGTTTCTGAATTCATCACTTTTGATGAACTGGTCATCACTAAGGAATTTTTCTTGATACAATTACCTCTCATCTTTTCCTGACAACAAAGGTAGCTCCACCTCTTCCACCTTGGACACTTTCTTCTTGCCCTCTCTAATGGATTTTCTTAACATGTGATGGTAAGCCCTCTTACCAGGCACCAGAGTGGAGGCTACATCCATTATTATTTTCTATTTCTTCCCCCTAGGAGGTTCACCCACCTCAAGCCTCTATTTTTTTAATGGTGGCTCTGAGGTGTCCCCTATTTTTGGTTGATCTTGTGTCAAATCAATAATTAGTGAGTCCCTATTCTGAGGTGGACTATCAACTTCTTGTGATTCATTGGTAAACTCCTCAGGTTTAGAAGTGGAGTAGTCTTTCTTAACATCTAATTTCTCTTCAATCATCCCTTCCAGTTGATTGGATAGGTTTCCATGCATCTCAATCATTTTCTCCATCCTCTTTAGGTATGGGAGATCAGAGAAAAAACCATCAAAAGAAATTCGGGTCTCCTTGAGTTGAGCCTCTAATCTTAGTAGATCAAAATATTTTGTCCATCTTCTGCTAGCATCATCTTGATCCAAGATTTTCCTAATCACATCTTCCTCATCTAGGCCTTCATGCTTTCTTATTGTCCCAATGTCGGGGATCAATTTCATCCTTGCAGTCATAATGAAGTCTTTTGGGTCAACATATCTGCAAGTGCCAAAAATCATCTTGAAATGATTGAGCCAACCATTGAGCTCATCTAATGCTTTCTTCCCAATAAAAAAACTACCAACTTTGAATTACGTTGGTGTAAAAGTGCCCTTCCTGTGAGGAGCCAAAATATCCTTATTAGTCCATACCAACTACCATATAAAATCTAATAGGGCAACCTGTGGTGGCACAAATATTGGAAGCAAGTGAGGGTGTTGTGGGCAGCCATAAACCCTGATAACTATGTAATTCTCCCCTAAGTAGAAGTCACCCCAATTGTGGTTCCCCTAACAATTATTCATATACTGTACTGGCCTCAAAAGTTATAAAACCTTAGACTGCAATCTCATCACATTTGTTCCTAATATCCATAGAATTGGGAGAACAAAGAAATTTTGGAAAACACAGAAATCACACTCATTGGAAGTGTAATTCTAGACCCTCAACCAATACTGCATTGGGTTGGGATGACCTTCAAAAGTAAGCCTAAGCTTCAACATCCTTGCATCCAAACTATTGACATGGAAATACAAGATTAGGTGCATCAAGAGGGAATAATGCATGAACCTAATAGGCCTCTTATTTTCCTTAACATACATCAAACCCTCATGCATCCTATCGATTACATACTAGATGTAATAATAGTCAGTGTTGGCATAGGAGTTTTGAATATTCAAGATTATCATTAACAGATCAACAGGCATTTTTTCTTCATCACCATCCATCCCTAGAACTTGACACAACCCATAACATAGGTACTTCATATATAAATTAAGGGACTTGAACTCAAATGGGGCATTCATGCTTATGGGGAGAGGAGCTACATATTTACCCTATTTAGGCATGTGCTTAACTATTTGGCTCTTCATTGATCCAATATGACTTGCATACTTTTGTCTTTCCTTTTTTAAATCAATTTTAGTGGAAGAGGAGGCAAAGAAATCAAATGCTTTCATAAATGACCCTCTATCTAGGGTAACAAAAGTAGACTGATCCTCACATCTCATAGTTTTAGAAATAGGGTCATACAATCTAGCTAGCTCTATGACAATGTCAACATGAAGAAAAACATATGGGACAATTAACTTAGCTAACCCCAAAGCCCAAGCATTACAAATTGGAATAGCTTTATGCTTATTGTTATAAAAGTAAGTGAAGACTGAGTAACTTGAGGCAAAAGGAGTGATAGGGACTCTGTATTTGTTCATGAGATCTTTAAAATCTGTGTCAATAGCCTTCTTGTTTTGGTTAGACTCAGGAAGCAATTTGAGGAACTCATCTGAATAACTAGGCTTCCCTTCCTCTTCACCATTGTGTTCTTTATTTTTTCCCCTAGATGACACCATACTTGCTTCTGGTTGACTCATCTTGCAATAGGAATGCTTCAGCTCTTCAAACTCTCCTAACTTTTCATTTTCTGCCTTCACTCTAGAGAATGCTATTCACTTCAAAAAACTTTGAGCATAGAAAATGAAGATGTCCTAGCTATATATCATTGAGAATTGAATACATGCAGTTGCCAAAATCATTACAAATCCATCTTACATCACCTTTGCATTCAATTATGTGCATTACCAACTTCAAATCAAAGCTAGCCATGGTGTGGACATTGACAGGCTAATTTAAAAACTCATAAATAAAGAACAAAAGCAATGATTATGAATTTTAGCTTTAAAACCCTCATTAACTGATAAAAACCCTTGCTAAGATCTGATTGGATGTTGTTTACTTTTCTCTAGCTTGGCAATGTACTTTTCCACATAGGCAACGGTGCATAACCTTTCACTAATGAATTTGTAACCTAACTTGATTCAGAGATCCAGTGAACAAAAGCCTCACGCAATCTCTAAATGGAATACCAACCTCAGGTTAAGCTTGGAGATTTAGCAAAAGAGCCATTCGTGTGATCTTGAAATAGTTTCCTAACTCATGGTTTCATTTAGAGAATCAGCTACCACAATTTATCCCAAAGATGATCAATGGTCTTCAGTTTAAGCTTTGAAACTCATGACAACTCCATCGCTATTCAAAGAATAAGTGACTGAAGGTGTTCTCTAGTTCTTGAAATCTTTAACTTAACTCAACACCCATTCAGAGATCTAGTGAACATCACTCTTTTCAAACCCATGCAGTTGAAACCTTTACCATAGTCAAATCTGGAGACTCGGTGACAATGAAATCTCTCAATCTTCCAATGCTCATTTAAACTCATGACTCATCATGAGATTTAGTGAACAAGGTAATCTCGTAGTCTCCAAATAAAATACTTAAGCTTGAGTTCATTATGAGATTAGGTGACCAAAGGTATTCACCAGTTCGCTGAAAGATTTCCTTAACTTGAGTTTTATTCAGAGAACAAGCGCTGGCCATAGATCTTTGGAAAAATCAAAGGCTATCACTGAGTCGCCAGAACTTTTAAACCTTTGTCATATAATCATGAGATTTAGTGAACACTGTATTTTCTAAATCTCCCAAAGTTTGAAATATTAACTTTATCATACTGAGATCAAGTGACTGAGGGGAACACACTTCTATCTTTGCTTTGTTCGCCAAATCACCAAAAGACTTGGGACTTCACTAACTGATCATGAGATTGTGTGAACACTTGATTCACTTAATTGCCAGATGATTTGGAGCTTTACCATCTTTTCTTGAGATGCAATGAAAGAAGATAAATTTATCCTTTGCCAGATTACCTTTACTAGAGCCGCCAAATTTAGTGAACATGAAAACAATACTCAATAGATGAATCACCAAATAACCTGCTATAGGGCCTATTCCTTGTGAGATTAAAACAATGTCATTGATCCAAGAGATGGTCGATGGTCCTTGTTGAGTCACTAGAAAACAAAGAGCCAGACCACCAAATTCAATGATCATGAGATAATCGCTAAGCTTGTTCACTGAATGTTAAGGGAAAATCACCAGGAAATAAGAGAACATGAGACCACACAGTCACCGAATCGCTGGATTAAAGAAAAACTATGATAAAGACTAGGAAATTCAGAGACCAAGGAAAATATCAATGAGGACTTACTATTGTTGTTAGTTCACTGAAAGACTTGAAAACATGAGAAATATTGCGTGCTTTAGCGAACATAAGGGGAAGAAAGACCGTGTACAAATTGGGAGACTTAAGTGACCCAAAAGTAATGTGCAAACATAATGAACTAGGGCACACTGAAGAAGAACCATGGAAATGATCTTACCAAGGAAAAAATACATAAGGCAAGGGTTTTCCAACATAAACATGACATATTAGAGAAATTCTAAAAACCCTAAACCAGACGAAGACACTGCAGAGACAAAAATAATGACCTGAAGAAAAACCTTAGAAAACCTAAAATATAACCAATAGTGGCTCTATCTAAGGATGCTTGAATGCAAGTTCATAGCAAGAAACCATGAATCTCTGGGAGGTAGACTACAAAACCCTAACCGAAAATAGGAAGGAAACACACAACAAAAGAAAACACACCTGTACATATATACAAAGCTACTGTGCATGGAAAAGATTGAGAATTAATTGAAGAAATACTTCAAGAGTTGTCCATGCACTGGTAATTCCTATTCCTCACCATCCAAATTTCTTAAAAAGTAAGAATCCTTGCCATGAATCTAATGAATAATGAAAGTTCCTAACCATAGAGATTCAAAAATTTTATGCTTTCCTTTGTCCCCAGCCCTAGCATTCCATTGAAGCACCATATCATTAGGCTAGAATTTTCTAGTAGTTGCTCTCTTGTCAAAAAGATATTTCATTTTCTATTGCAAATTTACATTTTCTTTCTAACCTTCTCTTCTAAGTTCATCCAATTCAACTAACTAAATCATCCTATCTTGCTATGGATCACTAATTTCCATGTCTTCTTCTCTTATGAACTGGTACATAGGAAAAAAATTATTAACATGAAGTCTGGACTTTACACCATAAACCATCTCAAAAGGGGATTTTCCTATTGCCTTCTTTTCAACAATTCTATCAGCCCACAATGCCAATTTTAGTTTTACATACCAACTCCTTTTTGTTCTTTTCCAAGGTCTTCTTTAAAATCTGCAAAATACTCTTGTTGTGAGATTCTTCCTGCCCATTGGCCTGTGGATGGTATGGGGATGAATATGATGGAACTATTCCCATTTAAGAAAAAAAGTCAGTGAATTCCTATGATGTAAAGTTCATAGCATTGTCCATTACCAGCTTCATGGGTACACCAAACCTAGTAATTATATTATTCATCAAAAATTCAATTACCACTGCACTGGTTTCTTTTTTGGTTGGAACTACCTCAATCCATTTAGTAAAATAGTCAATGGCCACCAAAATGTAACTATGCCTACCACTGGACTTCTCTGAGAACTCCCCAATAAAATCCATGCCCCACATAGAAAAAGGGGCCTCTGCAACCACAAGATTCAAAAGCAAAGCCCCTGAGAACTTTAATTTCTTTGAAAATCTCTAACATGACTCACATTTCCTAACAAAAGAATGAGTGTCCTTGAAAAAAATAGGCCAATAGCATCCAACTCTTAGAATCTTATGAGTTGTAGATCTAGTTGAATGATGCCCCCCACACAACCCAGAGTGCATTTCTTGCAAAACCTTTTCAGATTGGTGTTTGTCTAAACAAAAAAGCAATATCCCATCATTGTCCTTCCAAAAAAAATCACCTTGTATTAGTACATACCTCTGAGCCTACAATCTCAAGCTTCTTCTCTTATTGTCATTCAGCTCCTGTGGGTAGCTAGCATGCTTGAGGAAATGAACAATATTTGTGTACCATGGTTGCATTTCAATACTAGTTACATCTCCTCCACCAATGGCCACATTTTTTACTTGTACAAGATCCATGTTCTCCTTTGTCATAAGCTTAGCAAGTCCTAACCCTCTTACAAGCTTGGTAATATGGAGCTTTATATCAAATTCTTGGATCCTCTTAATCCACTTACATCTCTTTCCAGTAACCTCACTCTGACTTAAGATGTCCTTTACTACTACATGAGGTACATATGCATTCACCTTAGCACAAACAAGATAAGGTCTAAAGGCCTTGACTACCTTGAATAGTGCATATGCTTATTTTTCCATCAATTCATAATTGAGCTTAGTAGATTGCAATAATTTACTAAAGAAGGCAATGGGATGTTCAAACCCTTGTTCATCCTTTTGTAACAGAATAGCTGCAATTGTGTGAAAAGATGAAAAGGAAAATAAAGAGAAAGGCTTAGAATAGTCAGGGGATATCAAGACAGGTGCCTCCTGGATTGCTTTCTTAATCTTTTCAAAAGCTTGATGAGCTTCACAGTTCCAATCAAACTTTACATCCTTTTTCAAAAGCTTTACTATGGGCTTGACTAGTTCTGCAAAATTAGCAATAAACCTTTTGACAAAATTAATCTGTCCTAAAAAGGATTGCACACCTTTGATATTCTTAGGGGGAGGAACCTTTTTAATTGCCTCTACTCTTTTAGGGTCAATTCTAACTCCCTCATTTGATACTATATGACCCAACAAATTTCCCTCTGTCACAGCAAATTGACATGTTTTGTGATTCAGTGAGATACCAAACTCCAAAGCCTTGATGATGACCTTCTCCAAATGGTTGCAGTGATCATTAGCCTTCTTAGAGTATGTAGTTAAATCATCCTAGTATACAACCATAAGGATATTAATCAGATCCTTGAAAGAAACATCCATTGCCCGCTGAAACGTTTCCCCAGCATTTTTCAAACCAAATGGCATACAAACATACACATAAGTTCCCCATGGGGTGGTGAATGCTGTCTTGAATTGTTCATATTCTTTGACCAACACCTAGTTGTACCCTAAAAAACCATCCATCATAGACAACAATTCACAACCAATTACCCTATGCAACATAGCTTCCATATTTGGCAACCCATAATTGTCTTTGAGTGAGGCAACATTCAAATTTCTAAAGTCAACACAGAGTCTTATATCACCATTCTTTTTCCTTACTAGCACGAGATTAGAGACCCATGAGGAATGCCTAATAGGCTCAATAATACTAGCATCTCTTAATTTTGTCAATTCAGCTTGCATCTTTGTGGCTAATAAGGGAATGATGGGCCTCTATTTTTGTCTAAATGTCTTGGTTTCTTCCTTCAAAGGGATCTCATGCTGAAAAAAATCTGCTCTATAAGTGCCATAATGGGGTTTTGTATCAACAACAACCACATCCATCTTGTATGTGGCCTCCAAGAATGCAACAATCTTCACTTCAATTCCAACTAGAGTTCCTACAAAAGGCACTGCCCTGTTATCCATGGCATAACATATACCATTGGATGTGTCTACTTGCAATCCCAACTCCTTCATCACATGATAGGGCATTACAGTGGCAGCAACACCAGAATCAATCATACAATTTTTTAGCATAAAATTGTTCACAATTAATGTAACATAGAAGGGATCAATATTAGAAGGCTCTTGTGTCACAATGTTTCCAACACACACATCAGAAATGTCTTTAGCTATCTCTAGTCTATCTATTGCACTTCCCTTTTCTTGTATAACAGGACCTACTCCTTGTTCACTTATGAGAGCCGGGACTATTGTCTTGTGCTCCTTGATTTTTAGCATTTCTAATAGGGGAATAGAAACCTTCATTTGAGACATGGCATGTCTCATATCAAAAGTAGGAGGATCAGTAGAAAGATCAGGAGAATCTTTTGGTCTACCAACCTTCCTCTTAGCCTTATCAACAATAACTTCCTTGTTCTTCTTGTTGTCAGTAATAGGTTCCTCTCTCCTATTATTTCCATTTTTACCTTTGGTAACATTTTGCTTAGGAGGCTCTTTACTTTGAAGATCATCTTTGATAAACACTGATCTTAGTACTCCTTGATTAGTATCCACCCTTATGTTCCTCAAATTGTATGAGGACTTAGCTTGTGTTATGGAAGCCATAGTCAAAGCTCTAATTTCCTCTTCACGAGGCTTTCTCCATTGTTTCCCATCTAACTCTGATCCAACCATATTAGTTTTATATGTGTCACAATCAAACTCATCATGATCAGAGTGAGTAAATACTTGTTGCTCATAGCCAGGGAGAATCCCTCTCTTATGATCAACATCAACACTAATTCCTTCATCATCTGAGGACAAGAGATCTTCCACCTTTTCGGTAGTAAACATGTTAATAGAAGGCTTCTCCAATTATTCATAATCTCCTGCATGTGAGTGATAAACTTATTCCCCTAAAACCTGAGCCATAGAACATTGGAAAGGTGAATGAGGCATGTTACAAGCCACACACCAAGGAATGCTTTCCACATTGTGTGCTATATTTTTCTTTAGAGGGTCTAGTGTATCTCTACCCTTTTGAGGTTCATTATTATTAGGGACAAGCCTCCCATCCTTCTAGTTTGTTTTATAAGGCATATCACGTAAATTAGGGATTCTTTCCTACCTCTGATAAGTTGGTCTATTATCCTGAAAATTTGTCCCACCTTTTTCAAATTTTGTTGAGAGATCCTTGACTACATTGGCTAGTTTATCAACTTTGTCTTTATCCTTAGTTGGCCTTGCAAGTTGTGGCCTTTTTTCTTTCCACAATCTTCCCTCATCTCTTTTATATATCTGACTAGATGCCTTCCTATTGCTTTCAATATTTATAGCCAACTTAAAGGCATCTCTCAGAGTATGAGGACTCTTATCTCTCAGAAGATAGGACATCTTGCCATCCAAGGCATTCAAATAAGTGGTCAAGAAAACTACATCATCTAGCCTCAACACTTTGAACAATTTATACATGGCCTTTTAGAATCTACCATTAAAATCTGACATACTCTCATTCTTATTCTTTTTAATGTTGTTAAAATCATTGAGCATGTAACTTGAATTGACATGTTCTGCATATTATTCTTTAAAGCATCTAATGAACTCATCCCATGATGCAATGCTATTCTTTGGTAAACCTCTATACCAATCCCTGGCATCTTCAACCAATGACTGAACAAAAAGCTTCATTACAACATCCTCATGCTCAATTTCATAGTCATTGATTTTATCAGTAAAAAAATTTAGATGCTCTTCACATGTAACCACATTGTTTCTAGTGAATAATGGGATCTTCTCTCTAATCTCATTTGGGATAACATTAGATTGACCGGGGATACCATCAAAGAATAAAGTCATATACCTATCCAAGTGAACTGGTCTTCTTTGGAAATTTGGTTAGACTTGGGGAACTGATCCAAGATTTTGATAAGGCATATTTCCACTTGGTCCACCAGTCATAGGGGCTACTAGATTGACATTTAAAATTGGTCTAGGTATACTTTGTACAGGATTTGAGACTTGGGGATTGGGAATTGTATTACAAGGATGATTTGATGGTATTTTTTGTGAGGCTATAGGGACTAAACTACTAGCATATGTGTTCATATTGGCATGCAAGAAAGCTATCTTTCTTTTCATTTCATCAGCAACAACTTCCAATTCTAACTTCTCAAGCTGGAGAGCCAAATCCTCCTTAGCCATTCTTGCCTTTTCCAATTCTAGGCTTGCTTGGGAGACAATATTAGATATAACAACATTCTTCTTAGGTTCATTAATGCCTAGACCCACTACCTTCTACTTCCCTTTATCAGTGACACCCTTAGTAGCACCTCTAGGATCTTCAGTCCTTTTAGTTTCTGATGGATGCAATTGTCTAAGAACATGACTTGTTCCTTCAAATTCATCCTTCTCTGGGTTAGGTTTACTACCATCAGCTTCTTTTCTTAAAGCTCCCATATCACTGAACAATTCATGGTCCAAACCTTGGACATCTTGATTTAAACTTCTAGCCTGGATCTCATTATTCTTTGTTTTCCTTATGAGATCCTGTCTCTCCATAAGTAACTCATAAATTTTTTGTTCCCGCACCTTCATTCTATTGGTAATTTTAGAAAATTTCTCACACTCCTTTCTTAAAGCTATGACCTCCTCCCTCAACTTCTATGAGTCATAAGAGGCAGTTTCTACAACAAAAGTTTTCCCCGGTTGATCTAGGGGTTCTCTTATAGGGAAAAAACCTATCTTTACGGCTTCTTCTTGAGAAGGGACATTGGCACTAGGCTTAGTTTTCCTAAAAAATTTTGGGTCATTAGAAGAGGAAGAGGCTTATTGAGGAATGGGTGGAGGGACTCAATTTCTAGAGGGTTTGGGAGAATTAGCAGTGAAATGGCCTCTCGTAGACCATTGTTTCCTACTAGGCATGTGGAGTTCATCACCCACATTACTCTCTGGGTGATCTCTGAAGTAAGACCTAGTAAATCTTGGCTAGCTCATGGCATGTTACAAAAAAATACAATAGATCTCTTGACGGATACTAGTAACTATTAAACACAGAACTTAGAATCACCACCCACAAACAAATGGGAATAGAAATTATAAAGCTAGTCTGCAACAAACACAACAGATAGTTTAGCATGAACAACACAAATCCACTGTGTACTTCATTAGATCCCCATCAAATTCACTAGTTTTGTTAGCACTTAAACATGTAGATGATTAAAAGGATTCAGAAAACTCCTACAATCAAAACTCATGTACTCCCAACAGACACATCTAAGCACAATTAAAATGCTAAGGTACTAAGGTTAAAACCTTCTTCACTTTGAGTATGAAACTCAGGTGGGTTTACCTTTCTTAATAGCTTCTACAAAGAATTAAAATAGTGATCTATATGCTTGCCATAGATTATATAATTCAAAAAAATACAGTAAATATAAATTGAATAGGTTATTTGATTTTTTGGTGGTGAGAAGATTTGCTAAAACTAGTGCCTTATCCATTGGGCTAGAGTCAAACCCTACATCAAAAGAATCCTACCAAAACAAAGTATTGGAACTTAAATGCAATGCCTGACATTCCATTCTCCCAATTCCTAACCCTACCATCAAAATCATATATGGATATTTAACTCCTAGAGACCTCCCTTAAGACTTATTCTCTTCTTAAAAGAATCTTAAGCTCAACCCCTATATTTACCTTGTAAACAATGCATTAAAGAGCCTTACAATTTAATACATAAGAAAATTAAAGCATCCATACAAAAAGACTAACAGAGGATAGCAAAGAAATTCTAGTATTTTGTATTAATATTCAATTGTATCAGTACGCCTTAACAGAGACTTGTAAGAAGTAAGATCCTATATTCAACACTTTCTTTACAAAGTATATCAACCACCCTTGCAAAAAGAAGCAAAATTTCTATTTATATTAGTGGCCATCTTGGAATCCTCAAAGAAAGGATGCAACAAGCTTCGAATGGCCAGGAAAGTGACTTGCACTACAGATAAAAAGTACAAACAATGATTACAAAGAAACTAGAGAAACAAAACAACTTCCAAACAAATGGAAGCTTCACAACTGGCACCTTTGTCTGAGGATATTTTAGAGTAGTTGCTAGTTTTTTGCATGAATGGTGACCAACATTACAGGCTAACTTACTATTATACACTAAGTTTTCACCCTTGTTTCAAGCTCTCTTATTCTTGATAACCTACTATAACATGGGAATCATCTCCAGGTTGTGGGACCTATGCTAACTAAGATGAGACCTCTAGGTTCTAGGCTAGTTCCTCTTGGATAATCACATTAATTTTCTCTTTGACAAGAAAGTAACTTCTTGAGGGGAAAAGGGATAGAAGGAATGCATGAAAGGGAAATAACTGAAAGCAAACTGTCCTACTAGGTGATACACCGAAATGATGGTATAAATTATAGTATGGAGGATGAAATTAGTGCATAAACTTAGGTCTAGGAGATCACAACTTATTTAATAAGCTTGCATCAATATTTCATAGAAGGGTCTACAATAGAAAGAGGCTATCTAGGGAAACAGATTATTTCACAAACAATAGCATTCCTAAGAATTGGACACAATCTATAACCTGTAAACAAACATCCACTTCTGCAAATAGGTATAGGAATGAGATAGATTGTCAGGGGGTTGAAGTATACCCACAAGATCATTCAAATCAAATCACCCAAAAGAATACACATGAATTGTAGAAAGAAAGAGGGATCAAGAACCCTAAGATATCACTGAAAACATACATATACTTAACTCAATAAGAGAAAATTTAGACAAGAAGGTATAGGGATAGAAAGAATGTCACAAAGTACCTTTGCAATATCTAAACATCAATGAAAGGTTACAAGAAGCAGAAGCTAAAGGGTAGAAAGAATGCCTCGGATAACTCCTCAGAAAGAAAATTATCTCCTTTTACAAATGTAAACTCTGAGCTTCAAAAGCTCCAAAAAAATATATATACATCTCTCTTTACTGCACGTAGGCAGGAGCAAAACCTAATTAGGGTTTACACTTACATCATCCTTTTTTTGATACATGCTCTCCCTAGAATTCTAGATCAGGTGCTAGGTGTACTTTCCTCTTCTTCTTCTTCTACGTCCAGCTCCATGACGACTGGCTTCTTCTTCTGTTTCTTTATACTTTTATCCCAAGAAGCTACATCATCATCAGATAGCCAATTGTAGCTCTATAGGTCTTTTAGTGCTTTCAACTGCAATTCCCACCTGGAATCAATTATGCTTTTAACATATATAAAAAACCTTGTGCAATCATTCTCAACTCTGATCAAGTTATCTATTATATTGTTATAGCCTTGTAAGTCCAAAGAATTGTCACCCCTGAGGAAATCCTCCTACTTAATTATTATCTGGCCCATGCTTAGCCTCCACTCATCCATACTGATTATGCTTCCATCATCATTATATACTAACAAAAAATACTTAATATAATCCTTATCAAACATAATCATCCTGGCCTTTATTTGATTTGACTTTCCCTTAAAGAATTTTGAAATAGTACTAACCAACCCTATCTTCTTATATACTTTTCTAACCACTTTAGGGATGTCAGGCCTATGTTGCTACAGGGCATCAAGCTTTTCAAATAACACATTCCTCTCAGACCATATACTATAAAGTGGCTCTAAAGTAGCCAATGACTCAATCACCTTTTCATTTGTCTTATGCAATAGGATAATTGATTGATGGACTCAGGCCATTCTCTCTTTTATTTTATCCAATCTATGTTGCACAACTTCTGACATGGTCTTCAAAGCCATCTCAAGCCTTATCTTTTCCAAATCTTCAATTGGCTTGTCGAGAATCTCTGCCTCTGGTTGAGAGGGAGCCTCAATTTGCAAAGGAGGAGGAAGGACTTCTTTTGAAGCTTCCTCAAGCTTATCTTTCAAATCATTTATCTCACCCTCCATTTGTTTGATCATCATTAATTTCTGGTCCCTATCCTTAGCAACTTTCATGGAATTTTCAAATAATTTTCTATAACTCCCAGACAACTGAATTGTTTTTTCATCATTGAGGTGGGCAAAGTGTGTCACTTCCTTGGACACCTCAAGATCAGTAGTATTTTGAATAGTCCAAACAATTTTTTCTCCATCCATCTTATCTTCAACACTCACCAGAGATGGCTTCTAAGTTCTAGGAGCAATGGACCATAATGCAACTACCTAAGACTTAGGATCATAGCCGCTTCCTCTAATCATGTCTCCTATTTGTACTTCATAGGACAGGTTACCCTTTGGCTGCTTTCTTATTTGATCAATGATGAAAGTAGAGGTGAGATCCCAACCAGGAGTCAAAAGCATCCCACTAGATCTTACCATTTCTATGGCCTCCTCAATAGTGATTTTCTCAAGGCTAGGGTCATAAGATGTCAGAGCCCTCATGGTTTCCTCGCTTGGTTCCATACCTTCTGGTAATGCCTTGGCAACATCTTGAGATTTCCTCCAGATGAGGAAGTTTTTGAATTCATAACTTTTGATGAATTGGTCATCACTAAGGAATTCTTCTTGATACAATTCCCTCTCATCTTGTCTTGATAACAAAGGAAGCTCCACCTCTTCCACCTTGGACACTTTCTTCTTGCTCTCTCTGATGGCTTTTCTTAACTGGTGATGGTAAGCCCCATTACCAGGCACCAGAGTGGAGGCTACATCCATTATTCTTTTTTGTTTCTTCTCCCTAGGAGGCTCACCCACCTCAAGCCTCTATTTTTTCAATGGTGGCTCTAAGGTGTCCCCTATTTCTGGTTGATCTTGTGTCAAATCAATAATTAGTGAGTCCCTATTCTGAGGTGGACTATCAACTTCTTGTGATTCATTGGTAAACTCCTCAGGTTCAGAAGTGGAGTAGTCTTTCTTAACATCTAATTTATCTTCAATCATCCCTTCCAGCTGATTGGATAGGGTGCCATGCATCTCAATCATTTTCTCCATCCTCTTTAGGTATGGGAGATCGGGGAAAAAACCATCAAAAGCAATCTGAGCCTCCTTGATTTGAACGTCTAATCTTAGCAGATCAAAAATTTTTGTCCATCTTCTGCCAGCCTCATCTTGATCCATGATGTTCCTGATCACATCTTCCTCATCTAGGCCTTCATGCTTTCTTATTGTCCCAATGTTGAGGATCAATGTCATCCTTGCAGTCATAATGAAATCTTTTGGGTCAACATATCTGCAAGTGCCAAAAATCATCTTGAAATGATTGATCCAACCACTGAGCTCATCTAAAGCTCTCTTCCCAATCAAAAAACTACCAAATCTGAATTGCCTTGGTGTAAAAGTTCCCTTACTATGAGGAGCCAAAATCTCCTTATTAGTATATACCAACTGCCATATAAACTCTAATAGGGCAACCTGTGGTGGCACAAATCTTGGAAGCAAGTGAGGGGGTTGAAGGCAGCCATAAACCTTGATAATTGTGTAACTCTCCCCTAAGTAGAAGTCACCCCAATTGTGCCAATTATTCATATACTGTACTAGCCTCAAAATTTGTAAAACCTTAGACTACAATCTCATCACATTTGTTCCTAATATCCATAGAATTGGGAGAACAAAGAAATTTTGGAAAACATAGAAATCACACTCATTGGAAGTGTAATTCTAGACCCTCAACCAATACTGCACTGGGTTGGGACAACCTTCAAAAGTGAGCCTAAGCTTCAACATCCTTGCATCCAGACTATTGACATGGAAATACAAGATTAGGTGCATCAAGAGGGAATAATGCATGAACCTAATAAGCCTCTTATTTTCCTTAATATACATCAAACCCTCATGCATCCTATCAATTACAGACTAGATGTAATAATAGTCATTGTTGGCATGGGAGTTTTGAATATCCAAGATTATCATTAACAGATCAGTAGACATTTTTGCTTCATCACCATCCATCCCTAGAACTTGACATAACGTATAACATAGGTACTTCATATATAAATTAAGGGACTTGAACTCAAATGGGGCATTCATGCTTGTGGGGAGAGGAGCTACATATCTACCCTATTTAGGCATGTGCTTAACTATTTATCTCTTCACTGATCCAATATGACTCACATACTTATTTCTTTCCTTTTTAAATCAATTTCAGTGGAAGAGGAGGCAAAGAAATCAAAGGCTTTCATAAATGTCTCTCTATCTAGGGTAACAAAAGTAGACTGGTCCTCACATCTGATAGTTTTAGAAATAGGGTCATAGAATCTAGCTAGCTCTATGACAAGGTCAACATCAAGAAAAACATCTTGGACAACTAACTTAGCTAACACCAAAGCCCAAGCATTACAAATTGGAATAGCTTTATGCTTATTTTTATAAAATTAAGTGAAGACTGAGTAACCTGAGGTAGAAGGAGTGACAGGGTCTCTGCATTTATCCATGAGATCTTCAAAAGCCATGTCAATAGCCTTCTTGTTCTGGTTAGACCCGGGAAGAAATTTGAGGAACTCATCTGAATAATTGGGCTTCCCTTTCTCTTTACCACTGTGTTCTTTAATTTGTCCATTGGATGACACCATACTTTCTTTTGGTTGACTCATCTTGCAATAGAAATGCTTCAGCTTTGCAAACTCTTCTAACTTCATACGTTCTACCTTCACTCTGGAGAACGCTATTCACTTCAAAAAACTTTGAACATAGAAAACAAAGATGTCTTGGCTATATATCATTGAGAATTGAATGCGTGTAGTTGCCAAAATCATTACAAATCCATCTTACATCACCTCTACATTCAATTCTATGCATTACCAACTTCAAATCAAAGCTAGTCGTGCTGTGGATGTTGACAGGCTGATTTAAAAACTCAGAAATAAAGCACAAAAGTAATGATTATGGCTTTTAGCTTTAAAACCCTCATTAACTAATAAAAAACCTTGCTAAGATCTAATTGGACATCGTTTACTTTTCTCCAGCTTGGCAATGTACTTTTCCACATGGGCAACGACGCACAACCTTTCACTAATGAATTCTTAACTTGACCTAATTCAGAGATCCAGTGAACAAAAGCCTCACACAATCTATAAATGGAATGCAAACCTCAGGTTAAGCCTGGAGATTTAGTGAAAGAGCCATTCACATGATCTCGAACTATTTTCCTAACTCATGGTTTCATTTAGAGAATCAATGACCAACATTGATCCCAAAGATGATCAATGGTCTTTAGATTAAGATTTGAAACTCATGAAAAATCCATCGCTATTTAGAGAATACGAGACTGAAGGCATTCTCTAGTTCTTGCAATCTTTAACTTAACTTAGCAACTATTCGAAGAACTAGCGAACATCACTCTTTTCAAACCCATATAGTTGAAACCTTTACCATAGTCAAATCTAGAGACTCGGCGATAATGAAATCTCTCAATCTCAGAATGCTCAGCTTAACTCATGACTCATCACAAGATTCAGCAAACAAGGTAATCTCGTTGTCTCCAAATAAAATACTTATCCCTAAGTTCATTATGAGATTGGGCGACCAAAGGTATTCGCCAGTTCGCTGAAAGCTTTCCTCAACTTGAGTTTTATTCAGAGAACAAGCACTAGCCGTAGATCTTTGGAAAAATCAAAGGTTGTCACTGAGTCGCCATAAATTTTAAACCTTTTTCATATAATCATGAGATTCAGTGAACACTGTATTCACTAAATCTCCCAAATTTTGAAATATTAACTTTATCATACCGAGATCAAGCGACTAAAGGGAACACACTTCTATCTTTTCTTTGTTCACTGAATAGCCAAAAGACTTGGGACTTCACTAACTGATCATGAGATTGCATGAACACTTGATTTTCTTAATCACTAGATGATTTGGAACTTTACCATCTTTTCTTGAGATCTAGTGAAAGAAGAGAAATTTATCCTTTGCCAGACTACCTTTACCGGAGCCACCAAATTTAGTGAACATGAAAACAATACTCAGTTGCTAAATTGCCAAATAACCTGCTGTAGGGCCCATTCCTTGTGAGATTAAAAAAATGTTGTTGATCCAAGAGATGATCAACAGTCCTCACTAAGTCGCCAGAAAATAAAGAGCCAGACTGCCAAATTCAGCAATCACAAGATAACCACTATGCTTGTTCGCTGAATGTAAAGGGAAAACTGCCACGAAATAAGAGAATAGGAGACCACATAGTCACCGAATCAGTAGATTATAGACAAACTGTGATAAAGACTAGGAGATTCAGCGACCAAGGAAAATATCAAGGAGGACTTACTATTGTCGCTAGTTCATTGAAATACTTGAAAACATGAGAAATATTGCGCAATTCAGTGAACATAAGGGAAAGAAAGACCGCATGCAAATTGGGAGACTTAAGTGACCAAAAAGTAATGCACAAACCTAAGGAACTAGGGCACACTCAAGACAAACCAAAGAAATGATCTTACCAAGGAAAAAATACATAAGACAAGGGTTTTCCAACATGAACATGACAGATTAGAGAAATTCTAAAAACCCTAAACCAAACGAAGGAACTACAGAGATGAAAATAATGACCTGAAGAAAAACCTTAGAAAACCTAAAATATACACAACACAGTGTCCCAACAATAGTTCACCTTGCAGATATAGTGTGTATCTAAGATCTAGAAGTTTGTAGCCTTCACCCACTTGAGCAGTGAGCTCTAGGATAGTGTGTCCCCACCCCTAACAAGGTTAATTTTAAAATACTCCTAACAGGGTTCGACCCTTGACCAGGTCACTGTACTAAAAGTATTGTAAAGATCAACTCCTAACAAGGTTGCAAGATCTTCTAACAAGGATCACAAAACACTAGTGCAGTTCTTAGTGGGTGTCGATTCCCATTGAGGTTTTTACCTAATTTGGTTTCCCCATAATCATATTTGGTGTTGTGTTGTGGGTTTTTATCTTACTTGCATTGATATTCAGTTTAGTACTTAAGCAATAAAGTTAAGATTCAAGATATCAGAAAAAGTTATAATATATAGAACACTGATTCACCCCCCCTCTCAGTGTTCCCATTCCTAACAATTGGTATTAGATCTTAGGTCCTCTACAAAGAAGTTTAACCACTTGAGGAGATCATGGATAAGGGAGAAATGAAACATCTGAAAAAGAATCTTGAAGCAGCTCTTGAAGACCTTGATAGACCTGAATAAGAAATTGAAGAATTGAAAGAAAAGGTTAGTGATTCTCATATAGTCATAAAAAAATTGAGAAAAGACTTGAAAGACTATTCCATAAGTGATTTGGGAAAAATGGTTAAAAAGATAAATGAGGAAAACACATCTATGAAAGATTAGATTGAAGAGTTGGATGAAAAGTTACTTAATAATCAAGAAGCCTATGAAGAACAGGTCAAGGAAAACAAGTAGTTGGATGAAGAACTAAGGCAAGAAAACATGAAAATATTGGAGTTAGAAAACATCAAGAAGCAAGTAGAATCTAAATTGACTGAAGAAAAGAATCATATTGACAAATTGTACACAAGCAAGGATCTAATAGAGTCATAGTTGTATGCTCAGAAGATTAAAGGAGACACCAATGGTATTGGATTCAATGAAGCACAAAATCAGATCAATGAAATGCATGTAAGAAAGAAAGCATCAGAAGCATCTACAGAAGCTAAGAAGGTAGGAAAGCATATAGTAGCTAAAGTTAAACCATCTAAGGATGAGTGCAAGCTAGTAAACAAGACTTTTTATGCTTATAACAAGCATGGTCACATAGAAAGAGATTGTAAAGAGGTAAGACCTTTCAATGGTTACTATTATTCATGCAATAAGTTTGGTCATAGAGATATGAATTGTAGATCAAATCAAAGAAATTAGAATTAGAAAAATCAAAGAAGTCCTCCACAACAGAATGTAAGAAATTCTCAAAACATTACATGTCAGACATGCAACTATGCTGGTCACACAGCCAGATAGTGCATTATGGTAACTTGCATGAATGCACTAAGGAATATCAGGCCTCTAGTCATTTGTCACTCATGTAACAAGGCTGGACACATCTCTAGGTTTTGCAGAAAAAAAGTACAAAGATAGGAAAGCTCTAAAGAGTTAGAATGATCAATATTGGATGAAGTAAGAGAAGTCAAGTTTGTGGAAGCTACAAAAGATGCGAGCTTGATTTGGAAGGAAGAAAATAAGGATACAGTTGATGAAATAATTGAGGATGCATTTGCAATGGATGCACCTCCTATTTATGGTTAAAATGACCATCATGGTCATAGGGGGAGCTAGATTAGCTCTAGATCCTTGTGCAGTCGATATACTCACTCTCAAAGTATGCACCTTGCACTACAACTATTTGGAGACAATGCGATGCAATATTAAAGAGTCCACTGTCTGATTGATAGTAGAGACAAAGAACAAAATTCACAGTTGTATTATGTGTTTATGCGGCAAGCATTAATGGTGGAAAAATACTTTATAGTCACCGAAGATTCATTGATCACTCATTTGCAATCAAATTTGAGCATTTAGAGATCATAGGAGTTCTAGCAGTTGATTTGAGAAGTATTGCAGTTAGATTTATCAACGAAGAAGGAAGATAGATTGTTCCAATCCCTAGTTTGGACGTGACAATTTAGAAACCCTTATAGACATATTTGAGTGATTCACCAAGTAAGTTATAGCTACTCCAATCATTTTTGATGTTGTTGAAAGGAAAAGATGTGTATTTAAGAAGAATGCATTCAAATCCACCCTAGATGACCTAGAAGGAGCCTTTTATAGAACCCCAATAGGCATTATGCACGTAGAAGACATACACACATACATATATTGCAAGAAGGAACCAGTTGGTTTGGACAGAATAAGGTCACACCTAAAAACAATGATGAATCCTGATAAAACATTCATGAATGAGTTCGCGCACCTTGAAAATCACCCAATCATTGAGTATGCCACAACGTATTGATGAACTAAAATTGATTTAGAATCTAATTGAAGATCTATGATTAGAGATCACCAAGTTGCTGATTAGACATGTAATATGATTAAATCAATAATATGTTGTCATTGATGTCAACTAGTTTGACATCACTTATCTTGTAAGTTACAATACCTAAATATCTGTAGAAAAGGAGAAAAAGAGATGAAGAACATAAATATCTACATGAGGAAGATGTATATGATAGATGAGGATAAGGAATACATTGGGTAACTTGCTGATGAGTCTATGACCATATGTTATTGACTTGATTATGTTTCATTCATCTATGATGAGGAAAAGAGATGAAAGACACAAGGCAGTGTGGTCAGTTGATGAAGCATCATAGTATACATCAAGCAATGTACTATATACTGAGCACAGTATAAATTGAGCTTGTGTTCACCGACACATTTCTTTGTTAACCGAGCAAGAGAAAATGAACTAAATGATTAGTTTAGCCGATAAGGATTGATGAGCTGGAAAGTACATCAAAATTAGAGATGGAGATAATGTTTATTATGAAGATCAATGACTAGCATAATTCAAGGAGATCTAAAGGATGGAATTAAAAAATATTATAAGCACATCAGCTGAGGAAGGTTTAAGTGGCAAAATGGACGAAGGACAATAAGCGACAAAATCTTATGGAGGAGAAGAAAATGGTTTACTTGTCTATTTAAGAGACTAGGGTTTCATTATGAAACTTATGCCAGAGGAAAGAGACTATAGAATTATTGCATGAACAAGCTTCATGTATGCCTGATCAAACTAGTTAAGGAGAACCAAAATGTAGAGTTTACCAAGCGTTAGAAAGCTATTACCAAGCGATAGTAAGTCATTGATTATTGTTGATACAGAATTGATATATTGATCAGAGGATTTGAATGAGCATAATATAGATCTAAACATCTACAATTGAAGTTTTATTGTAATCAGATCAACTGCTATTACATTTTAACCTTTTTAAATAGATAAATCTCTTAATGGAGTGGACTAGGAAAGTCTTATATGTATCATTCATAGAATGAACATTGCTATCCTATCAGCCCCATAGTGAATGTTGGTTGGACAATAATGGTTGGTCTAAAATCCTCTAACAAGGTCACACCTCATAGTGTGTTTGTAACCTTTAACAAGGTTGGGTCTTCACCGAGCTCACTTCAGAAGAGTGAACATTTTTGGGTTGCCGGTCCCAGGTGGTTTTTCCCTTCATATGGTTTCCACATTAAATCTTTTGTGTTGTGTTCATTGTGGTGATTGTTTCTTATCATACTTTACATATTACATGTTGGATTTGATCGGTAATCATTATTTTTTATTGACTAGTAATCGGTAAAAGCATAGACAGTATAGTATTTTATATTACCGAGCTGCAGAAGTTTACGTAAATTGTTTTGGATTATACATTTTGATTTGGGACTATGGATAACTTATCCCCCCCCCCTCTTAATTATTCTAACACGTATGAATTCTATGAATCCAAATGGATTAAGATCTTTGCTGAGCAAAATTCATGATGACCTATTCTAGATAGGTGAAGTTCCAGTTCGCATCACTATTGATCTTATTTATGAGATGATAGGTCGATTAAGAATAGGCACCATTCTTCTTGTTGGTAAGGATGTGAGGAAATTGGTTGAGTGGGCTTGTAATTCATGTAGTGGCAAGCATGGTATGACCATAGAGCCAATTGAGGAGAAATACATTAAGTTAATGACTATAATTCTCAGTTATAGGTTTCAGTATGCAAACAGGGTCAATAGTGTGTCTGCAACCACTATTCTTGCAACCATTAGAATTGTGAAATAACATAGTGAATTCAACTTGTGTGAGATCTTGCGCACATAATTGATGGACAATATCAGGGCAATTAAGCATGATAAGAGTAAGATATTTAGGTTTAGACCACTGATTATCTATATGTAATTTCATATAGTTGGAAAAGTTTCAGATTTATACCTTGATAAGAACATGCCTACAATGCCACAAATATCACCTAAGGCATCAACTGAGAGTACCTTAAAAGATTACATGGAGTTGGAAATAAAGATATTTAGAATAAAGATGCAGATGAGGTATAGGTGTGTCTGTGTGAATTTTGTACCTAGTTGTAGACACAACACTTCAGTAAAACATTAGAGGTTAGCAAAAACTGAAATTTGCAAGTAATTGAAACTATGCTAACCAGGCAATTGACTACCTTCTAGTAGGTGCAAGTATGATGTTCTCAGATTGAAATCAAGATCAGTGACAATGCAACACCTAAATGAAGGATTTGAATGCAAAGAATTGAAAAACTATATGAATGCAGATTTAATCTATATTTTTGTATTTTGTATGCAATAATATGAAAAACTGTATGAAATTAATCTAGAATGAAATTGAAATGATATGCAAATTAATCTAGGAATTATATGACTTGATATGCAAAGCTATGAAAAACTATGAATTGATCTCACAAAATTTCCTATCGTAAAATCTTCGTTCTTCAGTTGTAAATTCGCCAGAGTAATTGTGCAAATTTGAGAGATATTGATTGAAAGTTTGAAGGATATATTGTACAAATTTGAGAGATTGAGAGATTTAGAGAGATATGAGATGAATTATGAATATCTGAGCCTTGTTTTTATAGAAATCCAGGGCTTGAGGATGCATTGAGAAAAGCCATAAATCACTCTTGATAAACTCAGGTTGATTTTTGAGTTAACAAGAAATTAAGAATATTTAATTCATAAAATCATGCAAAAGTAGTTTTTATCTCAAAATAGAGCTTTAGTTCTCCTTTTCAACTCATCATCAGATGTTGAGTTTTAGAAAGTTTACAAATTGAAATTAGCAATTGTTTTAAAGTTGACTGCTTTTGTGATTGTGCATGATTTAATATGAATTAATTTAATAAATAAAGTGATTTATTTTCCACTTAATTGATTTTGAATTAAAATAATTGATTTATGGGTTAATCAATTATTAAATCAAACTTTATTCCAATTAAATCATTAAATTTGACAACTTTGATTTTAAATCAATTAAATAAATATCCAATTGATTGTTTGTAGGAATTTTGATTTATTGTCAAATAAAAACAATATTAATTAGGAATAAATAGAATTAAATCTAATTAAATAATTAAGTGGCAGAATTAAACTTAATTAATTAAATATTTAGAATATTCAATTAATCATATTTAGGATAAATAAGATTTATCACCAAATAATATTCAATTAAAGATAATTATGATAAATTAGGAATATTTAGGAAATATTCCCCGATGCAGAATTAGGATGAAATCAATTAAATTTGATAATGTGCAGATGTGCCTTAGGTTAGAACTTTTGTATCAATTTCATTTGATGTGTCGATATAGGAGGTTAATAGCCCATTTTTGGGGTATTACAATAGGATACCTGAGAGCATAGTTGAGAAATATAAGGATAGTATTTGCTTCATGGAAGTAGTATAGCCTAGAACTAAGTGGATTCATCCACTTGGTTATGAAGTGGAAGAACATATCCTAGAAGCATATGCACAAGTACTCCTTACAATGCCAAAGGATCCCAATGAGCCAAGATAGGGAACATATGAGGAGAAAACAAGATAGGTAGATGCGGTCTTGAACAGTGCAGTGACCAAGATGAAAGCCTCTAAGATCACATCAAAGATACTTAAGATTCATGGTGTCACTCTGAATAGAGGTAAATATGAATAGGTGCAAAAATATATGTGTGTGAATAGGATATGTGTATGTGAAGGGTGGAGAGGATAATATGAGGGATGATAAAAAAGTGTAAGGATGTAAATCCATGATGGAAAATGTTATGGACATATAAAATAAATAAAATAAAAATACTTATCTTAAAAGGAGGTTGATGCAGAAATCACTATTTTTTGATGTCTATGTTCAGTTTCGGGGAATTTTGCAATCTACTCCAGCTTGGAAATGCAGACACGGAGAAAACCCAAAATTTTTTTTGTCTTTTGGAGTCAAGTTGACTTTGACCTTAGAATTGGGCACAATCTTACCCCCTACTGAGGGTCATCCTTGACCCGAAAAATATTTGATGGAAATTTTGTTCACAGATCTCGAAAGTTCATTGAAAAGGGTATCCAGATCTGAACTGCAATTCAATATCATGTACCTATACCTAGAAGAAAAATGGTTTTGTTGTTTGGATGAGGGGTTTTCCTTAGTAAAACCCTAGTTTGGAATCAACCTTAATAATGGAATTGAAATAGAGAATTCTAGCAAGTAGTAGAAGTGGATTTAATAATGAAGCTGTGATATTCAATAGATATGCAATTGTATTTCAAATGTAAACAAGTATTTTGACATGAAAGCTTGAACATAAAATTAACAAATATAAATCAAAACCTCCATGATTGTATGCTTGGAATCCACCTTGAGGGAATAATGAATAGATCTTGAAGATGAACAAAGGATCTTGAAGGAAGATCACACCACCATGATGGATAGATCTAGGGTTTGAATGATGAATCTTGAATGCTTGAACCAAATCCTTCAAAGGCTTGAATTCTTGAATCCTCGATCCTCAATGGAGAACTTGAATCCTTGAATGAATGATAATAGCTTGAATTCTTCCTTGATTGAGAATGCTTGCTTGATCTTTCTTGAGGGCTCAAATGCTTGCTTGAGATGGAGATATGGAAAAGAGATATGTAAAATGAGAGAGGAAGGATTCCTATTATAGTGATCTAGGGAACAAACTTCTAGAGAGGCAAACATTGGAGAATTAAATCCCAATTAACCTTAACCCCTAGAAATGGACCTATATTAAATTCCATTTAAGATTTTACCATTCTGAAATCCAAAACAACCGAGTTGAAAGCAGGAAAATAAAACTTTCTGAAGCTCAATATCTTGAAACCTCTGGAACTTGAAAATTGGACCTAGGGTCAGGGTTGAGGTCAACTCTTCCCTAGGTTAGATTCAAGGTTGAATCTACCCTAGGTTAGGGTCAAGGTCAACCTTGACCCAGGAGGTCGACTTTGACCCTGAGGTCTCAGATCTCAAATTCTTAGGACTAGGTGCCAGGAAAAAGATGGAAATGGGTGGAGAGAGAAGCAGAACATGAGGAAAAAGCTAGATCCATGCAAAGTCCTAATCAAGGCATTTGACATGACCCCAGACCACTTACTAGAAGGGCTAAACATTCTTAACATGGAAGTGCTTCCATTTTAAGATGATACATCAAGTCCTCACTTTAGCAAGAGTATGGATTCAATGTAAACTCTTGGTAAAGGAGATGAAAGAAGAGAGCCCAATGGATTCACGATGAGATAAAACATGTAGCTTAAGGACACAAGACCCCAGGTTAAAAGATTCTAACTCAACACACACACAAAAACATAAAAAGAGGGGTTAGTACTAAAACAAGCCCAAATCAACTAGTAGAGGAAACCTTGCTAAGAAATATTTCTATTACTAATATCATATTTGGAAAGCCATCATAAAAGAATAAATGATTACATAAGAAAGACAAGAGAAACACTATAAATAACATAGCTTCATGATCCAGTCCTACTAGCATGAAAGCGAAAAGAGAGAAAAGAGAAAGTGATTACCTCACCCAATAAGATGCCCATCTTACTGTGAATCACTAAGGAGGGAGAGCCAAACAGGTGGTCAAACTTGATAGTTCACCCATAAACTACACTTTGTAATTGTAATGCATCTTCTGATGGCTTCTAGAATATCCATAGATCCACCTTCTTATATCACTATGAATATGAAATGCGTGTCTCCTCAGGATTTAGCAACTTATTGCATTACCTTCGAAAGATTTAGCATATTGAAAATTGAAAAATGCGTGTATCTTCAAGATTTAACAACTTATGTGTGTTAACTTCAGAGGATTTAGCATATTGAAAAATTGAAAAATGCGTGTCTCTTCAGGATTTAGCAACTTATGTGCATTACCTTCAGAGGATTTAGCATATTGAAAATTGAAAAATGCGTGTCTCTTCAGGATTTAATGTGTGTTACCTTCAGAGGATTTAGCATATAAATGAAAAAATATAGTACAAGGGAGACCCTATATATGCCCCCTTCCTTATCATGGCTATCTACTAGACATGATATGGAAGAGGAAGAGGATACCTACTTTAGAATGTAAGGAGATATCCCATTTACAATAATGTATACTACATTCCTAGCAAAGGGTATTGACCCTACATCCAAGAGCATAGATAATCATGAAAAGGATATGTCACTTATGGAAAAGGATCCTCAAAGAAAAAGATGTTATCAATAAGACCCCCACCATAGAGGAGTGTTTTTAGATAAAATATCATCTTTCAAAGATAAATCAAGCGAGAACAAAGATTCAATCATCAAGCCCCTTGCAATCAAGAGGAAGAGGAATCTTTGAAATGAGGGAAACAACTCTAATTACCAGAGCAAGGGAAAGAGTTTATAATAAACATAATTTGTAAAATAGAGAAGAGGTGATGACCTAGGAAAACAACCTCTCATATAAAAAGGATATCCATAGTCAAAACATCGGCCAGTATAATGAAATAATGTTGCCAAACAAACAAATTCCACTAAGCTAAGGAAAGCATATCCCTAGACAAAGAGAAAGAAAGAAGAACCTTGCCCCCCAGGGATGAAAAGCAAGGGATACCTTTGTAAAACACACATCTTAGTCAAGATATCTTGAATAGAATCTATGGATGATTATAAACATAATACAAAACCATAGAGAGATAGGAAAGAAAGAATACCAATTAAGCTCAAGATACAATATATGCTAAAATCCTAATGGATCCTAGGAGACTGGATGAAAATACACCTCTTGCTGCCCAATCTAGAGACAAGAGGAGAAGAAATCTATATTACATCAGAATGAGGGGTATCCCCTATATCAAAATTATGAAGGAATTGTAAAACTGCACGAGAGTGAGATATAATTCCTAAAGCATCTCTTTCCCTAACATATATCTTGAAATGCTTACAATCAGCAAGTAAATGTGTATTACTATAATGAAAAGGACATTTTTACTTGGATAAAGCATCTTTAGGCATAGGTTTAAATATTTCTCTCTTGGAATTCATTAGTTGAACATACACCTTCTTAGCTACATCTTGACGAGTATTAGGTTTGTCTAAGGTAGGTGTAGGAAGAAGAGTATGAAGTGGAGGACAATGATCAACATCACCCACCTTGAATTGAGATTGTGAACAACCAACACCATACATATATTATTTAGGGGGTATATGAACTGGATACTTGATACCATGCTCATTAACTCCAAGCCCTAAACCTCTATAACCTTTTTTAGTCATTATATGGAATCATGTAGTGTATATATTATGTAAAGCTTCTACCGGAGGTGATTGTTTATCATGCTCATGAGTAAAGGTTGCATAAGATGGAATAGTAGGTTTTGAAGAAGTTTCTTTACCCTTTCCTTTAATATCATCATGAATTAGAGGAGAAGGTAAATCAAAAAAATCTTGCACATCCGCATACTAAACTATAGCTTGAATCCCATCATAAGTATGAGAAGAACTAGGGATAGCAGATGGAGAATTAGGCATTGGAATAGGAAGGTCAGAAATCAAATTAGAAATGATAGGATTAGGATTAGGAAAATAAGGAGATGGTTTATCATCTACCAAACTCTTCACATAATCCAAAAGAGTAATAAGGCTACTACATAAATCTTTAATGAAAGTTTTGAAAGTAGGAAGACTAGTATTAGTCAATTTCACAAAAGCATAGGCAAGTGCAAAATGAAGGGTCATTAACATAATGAAGTGAATGATACTCTCATAAACATCATAGGTATGGTAAAGGGATGCTAAAAGAAGGGTGATAAAGAACATGATTACACACCAAAGCATCTTAAAAATATTCATAGTAAATGAAATGCAAGAAATATTTTTGGATTTTGTTTGAATATATAGATTTTTTTGTATTTTTAAATTAAAATGCAAGAGCATAAAAGAAATCTAATCTTGATGCAAGAAAATAAAAGACCTAATACCAAAAAGAAGCAATTGTCCAACACAAGCTAATACAAAGGGAAATCTAACACAATAGGGCATCTAAATCCATCAAAGATAGAGGGTAAGTTTGTCAGGTTCACCAAAATGAATAAAGGTAAAAATGAATAGGTGTAAGAATTTATGTGTGTGAGTAGGATATGTGTATGTGAAGGGTGGAGAGGATAATATGAGGGATGATAACAAAGTGTAAGGATGTAAATATATGATGGAAAATATTATGGACATATAAACTAAATAAAATAGAAATACTTATCTCAAAAGGAGGCTGATGCAAAAATTAGTGTTTTCTAATGTCCATGTTCAATTTCAGGGAATTCTACAACCTGCTCCAGCCTGGAAATGTAGAGACAAAGAAAACCTACAAAAAATTTTGTCTTTCAAAGTCAAGTCAACTTTGACCTTAGAATCAGGGCACAATCTTACCTCGGGGTACAATCTTACCCACATTGAATGTTGTCCTTGACCTGAAATAGCTCTGACTAAAATTTTGTTTGCAGAATTGAGAAGTTCACTGAAAAGGGTATCCAAATCTAAACTACAATTTGTTGTCCTGTACTTGTACCTAGAAGAAAAATGGTTTTGTTGTTTGGATGAGGGGTTTTCCTTAGTCAAACCCTGGTTTGGAATCAACCTTAATAATGGAATTGAAATAGAGAATGCTAGCAAGTAGTAGAAGTAGATCTAATAATGAAGCTATGATATTTAATAGATATGCAATTGTATTTCAAAATGTAAACAAGTATGTTGACATGAAAGATTGAACACAACATTAAGAAATGTAAATCAAAACCTCCATGATTGTATGCTTGGAATCCACCTTGAGGGAAGAATAAATAGATCTTGAAGATGAACAAAGGATCTTGAAGGAAGATCACACCACCATGATGAATAGATCTAGGGGTTGAATGATGAATCTTGAATGTTTGAACCAAATCCCTTCAAAGGCTTGAATGCTTGAATCCTTGATCTTCAATGGAGAACTTCAATGCTTGAATGAATGATAATGGCTTGAATGCTTCCTTGATTGAGAATTATTGCTTGATCTTTCTTGAGGGCTCAAATGCTTTCTTGAGATGGAGATATGGAAAAGAGATATGTAAAATGGGAGAGGAAGGATTCCTTTTATAGTGATCTAGGGCACAAACTTCTAGAGAGTCTGATATTGGAGAATTGAATCCCAATTAACCTTAACCCCTAGAAATGGACCTAGATTAAATGAAATTTAAGAGTTTACCATTCTGAAATCCAAAATAGCTGACCCAGAAGTGGGAAAATAAAACTTTTCGAGGCCTGATATCTCGAAACCTCCAAAACTTGAAAATTGGACCTAGGGTCAAGGTCGAGGTCTACTCTACCCTAGGTCAAAGTTGAGGTCGACTCTGCCCTACGTCAGGGTCAAGGTCGACCTTGACCCAAGAGGTTGAATTTGACCCTGAGGTCTCAGATCTCAAATTCTCAGGACCATGTGCTAGGGAAAAGTTGGAAATGGGTGGACAAAGAAGCAGAATAGGGGGAAAAAGATAGATCCATGTAAAGTCCTAATCAAGGCACTTGACATGACCCCAGACCACTTACTTGGAGGGCTAAATGTTCTTAACATGGAAGTGTTGGAAATTTTCCTATACTGATGTATATGACTTGATATAGTGTTGTCATTATGGCAACAAAGTCATATAGCAGTTTGGAGTTAGTGCACTTGAAGAGGAGATCATAAATCAGTTAAGTGTTGAAGACTAGATAGTGTATAGAGTTCCTACAGCTCAGAGGATTAGCACACATGTGTATGGATGAATTGTGGTATGCACCCTAGAAGTTAAGTTGGTTAGACTATATTCATGCTTAGTCTATGAGCACATGATCAGATGTGCAAAGATGAGAAAGTTACAGTTAGTTGAAGTTGCATAGCCAATGTGTGCTAGAGAAGAACAGAGCATGAAGCTGATAGTTAGTATTTTGGTTTGCAGATATAATGAAATGTTGTAAAGGCTATGCATCTATTGCATTTAGGTTGCTGACATGTATACTTTTTTGTTTGTAAGCACGCTTAAGCCAATTCAATTGGAAGCATTGTATGTAATAGGTCTAAGGGCCAACCTAGTTGTTTATTTTGTATGAACCTATAAATATAAGTTGTGCCCATTGTATTCAGTATGGAAGTTGATAGAGAGTTGTGACAAGAAGAGAAGAAGTGTGTGAAGACACTATAAGATGTATTAGAGCTTTGAAAGAGGTCAAAGCATCAACACATCAAAGGAACTGATTTGAGAAGCAGTGTCATAGTGATAGTTCATCCTGTAGATATAGTGTGTATCTGAGATTAGAAGGTTGTAGCCTTCACCACTTGAGTAGTGAGCTCTTGGACAATGTGTTCTCTCCCCTAATAGGGACTATTGTAAAAGATTCCTAACAAGGTTTGACCCTTAACAAGGTCTATTGTACTTAAAGCATTGTAGAGAAACTCCTAACAGGGTTAAGGATCTTCTAACAAGGATCACAAAACATTAGTGCAGAATATTAGTGGGTGTTAGTTCCCATTGGGGTTTTTACCTATTTGGGTTTTCTCGTAACCATATTGGTGTCATGTGTTGATTTCATGTTTCATGTTTATGTGAATTTTTATTTTAGTACTTAAGCATTTAAGTTCAGTATAAAGATTAAAGTGAAAAGTTAAAATACAGTGAACACTAATTCACCCCCCCCCTCTCAGTGTTCCCATTCCTAACAATTGGTATCAAAGCTCTGGTCCTCAGCATAGAAGTTTAACCACTTGAGGAGATCATGGACAAAGCAGAAATGAAACATCTGAAAAGAAATCTTGAAGCTACTCTTGAAGACCTGAACAAATCAGAAAGAGAAATTGAAGAACTAAAATAAAAAGTTAGTGATGCACAATTAGTTATCAAAAGACTAAGAAAGGATTTGAAAGAATGCTCTAATAGTGATCTAGGAGTAAAGGTCAAGAAGCTAAATGAAGAAAATACATCTATGAAAGAATTACTTGAAGAATTTTATGACAAGCTGATCAACAATTAGGAAGTCTACAATGAACAAGTCAAAGAAAACCTTCAACTCAATGAAGAACTAAGGCAAGAAAACATGGAAATCTTGGAGCTAAGGAATAGCAAAGAAAGATTGGAGTCTGAATTGAAAGAAGCAAAGAATCATATTGAAAAATTGCACACCAGTTCTGATTTGATGGAATCTCAGTTGTATGCAAGGAGAGCCAAAGGAGACACTAGCTGTATTAGGTACAATGAAGCACAAAATCAGATTGACAACATGTGAGAAATAAAGGATTCACAAAAGGACTCTACGGATGCTAAAGAGACTGAAAATTAAACCAAAGATAATGGTGAGCGACCTAAGAATGAGCGCAAGCCTATAGAGACTGCGCTTGTTTTGCTTTTAAACAACATGGATACATTGATAGGAACTATACAAAGGTAAGACCTTTTAATGGTTACTGTTATTCATGTAATAAATTTGGTCATAGAGCTATGAATTGCAAGACTAGTAAGAAGAACAGGATTCAACAAGATCAGAGAAATTAGAATTAGTCAAATGTAAGAAATTCTCAGAATGTTACATGCCATATATGTAACTATAATGGTCACTCAGTGAGACAATGAAGAATGGTGACTCATGTCAATGCATCGAGGAATATAAGACCTCCAGTCATTTGTCACTCTTGTAACAAGGATGGACATATCTCAAAAATCTGTAGATCAAGGATGCAAGGTCAGGAAAACCCTAAAAAGGTCGAAGAACTAGTTTTGGATCTTGAAGGAGAAGTTAATTTTTTCAAAGCCTCAGATGATGTGAGCATGATTTGGTCAGAGAAAAAGAAGGAAAAGATCGATGAGAATGTATTGGATACATCCACAGTGGACACACCCTCTACATCTGGATGAATGGCCCTTAGGGTCATAGGGGGAGCTAATTTATCTCTAGACCCCTACGTGGTTGGTATACTCACTCTCAGAGTATGCGCCTTTGGACATAAAATTTTGAAGTATACATGAACCTTCATGCAAGAGCACACATACTAATTGTTAGTAGAACTCAAGTTAGAAATATTGAAGTGACAACCTAGTTTACGTGGCAAGCATTAATGATGGAATTTTCTCTTTAAGTACACAGAAAGATATTTGATTACTCATTGCATTCAAATTCAGAGCGATAGGAGAGTAGAAAGAGCCTTAGAAGTTGTTGTGAAGACTTGGAGATTGGTCTATCAGTGATTTGCTATAATTAGCAGTGCATTTGGTTGGTTGCAGAAACCCTAGTTTGACGCGCTGATTCAGAAGTCTTCAGATCATCTCAGAGTACAGTTGGAAAGTGATTAAACAAGTAAGTCATGGCCACTCCCATATTTTTTGATGTTACTGAGAAGAAGAGATATGTATTCAAGAAACATCCTTTTAAGTCAACCCTAGATGATTTAGAGTGAACATCCTCCTGTACGCCTATGGGTGTTATGCATGTGGATGATATTAGGGCTTACATCTACTGCAAGAAAGAACCAGTAGGGTTGGATAGGTTAAGGGCACACATGGATACCATGTTGAAACCTGAAAAAACATTAATGGATGAATATGTTAAGTGGAATGATCACCCTATAGTTGAGTATGCTATGGCATATGAATTCTATGAGACTGAATGGATTAAGATACTATTGAGAAGAATTCATGATGACCTATTTTGGATAGGTGATGGACTATTCAGAATCACCAGTGACTTAATACATGAGATGATAGGCCTTTCTAGGATAGGCACCGTCCTTCCTATGGGCAAGGATGTCAGGAAAAATTTTGAGCAGGGTGAATAGTCTCTCTGCAGGAACTATTCTAGCAGCCATTAGACTTGTGAAGGAAGATGCAGAGTTCAACTTGTGTGAGATCTTGTGTGCATAGTTGATTGATAACATCAAGGCAATCAAGCATGACAAAACCAAGATATTCAAGTTTGGGTCATTGATCATTTACATGTACCTTCATATTGTTGGGAGAGTATCAGATTTGTATTTGGACAAGTCTATTCCAACCATGCCATAGATATCTAACAAAGCATCCACAGAGAGTACATTAAGAGATTATGTAACATTGGAATTGCAGACCTTCAGGGTCAAGATGCAGATGATGTATAGAATTCTAGAGAGCATTGTAGAAAAGTATAAGAATACTATTTTATTTATGGTAGAGATAAACACAACTTGTATGGAAGTTGTTGAGCCAAGAACTAAGTGGATTCATCCACTTGGTTATGAGGTAGAGGAATAGGTCCTTGAAGCATATGCATAGGTTCTACTATCAGCCCCCAAAGATCCTAATGAACCTAGGTGGGGAACTTATGAGGAGAAGAAAAGGGAAGTTGATGCTAAACTAAAAAGTGTAGCAACTAAGAGGAAAGCCTCTAAGATTACATCTGAGATACTCAAAATTCATGGAGTAACATAAGAAGACCTTGACAAGGCAAGGAAAGAAAAGATTTCTTTGGAAATTGAGAGTGCATCCATAGAAGATGCTAAGTCTGATGATCCTAAGTTGAAAAAGGTAAAGATTGAGAAGACTGATGATCCAAAGGATAAATAGGGTAAAATTGATGATATCAGTCCTATGCCCACTATTAAAGTTGATATTGAGTCCATAGATGCATCTCCTAAGATGCCCAAGAGGAGAAAACAAACCACCACAAATCACCCTTCAGCTATAAGTGTAGCCATAAGAAGCAAATTAAAAAATGTGAAGTCACCTCCGGAAGTAGGATAAATACCTAGTCTTCAAGTGTTAAGGACTAGAGTTGTAGATGAAGGAAGGCTAGATCAGATAGCCAAGTTCAAGAAGATAGTTCTTGAATTGAAGACAACAATCCCAGATAAGGTATGGGAGATTATGGATACCTTGAAGAGACAAGACACTAAAGAAGACTTCAGAATAAGGGAAAAAACACTTCATTCCACTCTTCCAGTATGTTCTATTGAATAAAATTCAATGCTATTGAATTTGATGAAGCCACACTTAAGGAAAAAGAGGAGAACACTACACCTCATGAACAAAGACTATGAGCTGATTTCTAAGGAAACAAAGATGGCCTTTGAGAAGGTATTCTTAGAGTAGCACATGAAACCTAAGTCTACGCCCATCACTCAAGAACCTAGTGAGCAAGTCAAAGCAGCAAAGACCATCAAGATACAATCCACAGGTCCTCAAGATTTAGTGCCTATAGTGGAAGCACAAAGAGAGGAAAATAAGTCTGCACCCATAACAGAATCACTCAAAGATAGCACCATTATTATTGATAATGTTGAGATAGCCATGGCGGCCATTGACACTAACTTGGATAAGTTTGAAGAAGCTTTTGTGAGCACACAAGAAGCTGAAATGTTATGCAGCAACACACCGCCCACTCATCAAGAAGAAGCATTGATTAATGATGAAAAAGAAGAAGAAAAGATGGAAGAAAAAGAAATAGAAAAATAAAAATTAGAAAAAGAAGAAGAAAAAGAACAAGGAAAAGAAATAGAAAAAGAGGAAGAAAAGAAAGAGGAAGAAAAGGTACAGGAAAGTGAGAAAAAGGATGAAATGTCAATAGTGCAAAAAGTGTTGGACAACACTCCCATCACTCCTTCAGGTGCATTGTTGTCAAGTTTGACACCTGACACATCCAGTTTGGACTCATGGAGAGAAGAAGACCCGATTAAGCTCAATGTCTTAGCTATGGATAAAGCCAAAGAAAAGAAAGTAATGAAGAATCCCCTCTTGGTAGAATCAGTAAACATGTTGAACAATCTATGGCTAGAAGATAAGAGAGTGTCAAAGATACACTTGGTTGATGATGTGAGTACAGTCATCTCACATTTTAAAAGAAACTTCTCAAGCCTTGAAGAGTTTGCATCCCTAGTTGTAAAAGAAAAGTATCTAAAGAAAAGATTGACTAAATTGGTGAATAACTTTGCACTTGACCTCAGTTTCCTCAAGATCAGTCAAGCATCCTTAAAAGAATTTGCAGATCAAGGAAGAAAAATTATTGCAGAATGCATGGATCAAGACAAGCTCACCAATGCTCATTTCAAGAAAATAAAAGAGGCAGAAGCTATGATTGAGCAAGTGAAGAGTTCAGTGAAAGACCCATCCATAGATGTGAACATGTGAAATAATGTCTACCAAAGTCAAATAGACAAAATTGAGAAGGTAGAAAAGGAGATGACAAAGTTAAGGGCTAGATAGACTCAGTTGATTAATGCTCTTGCGCCCTCACTAGACATTCTAAATTAGAATATCAAGGAGATTGATGCCACTATGGTGACATATGATCAAGGTCCTTCCATAGAATTGAAGAAGCTAGAGAAGCTTCAGTACACATTATGGGCCCATCTCCAGATAGTAAACTCTTTGATCTCATTTTGGAAGAAGGAGATCCAGAACCTAAAGGTTGCATATCCAGATGTTTTCCCTCAGTGAGTATGTATAGATATAGTTTTTTGTAACACCTTTGTCATTAATGTCAAAGGGGGAGTTGTTTATGGAATAAGAATATGGATCATAATATGTATAGGGAGATATAAGTATATTTATAGGGAGATATAAGTATATGTATAGATGACAAAAAGTTTTTGTATTAAGGATAGTTAGCAACTTGGCCATATTCCTTTGTTGCCATCAATGACAAAGGGGGATATTGTTGGAAAGTTGTCTATACTAATGTATATGACTTGATATAGTGTTTTCATTATGGAAACAAAGTCATATAGCAGTTTAGAGTCAGCGCACTTGAAGAGGAGATAAAAAATCAGTTAAGTGTTTAAGACTTGATAGTGTATAGAGTTCCTGCAGCTCAAAGCATCAGCACACGTGCATATAGATGAATTATGGTATGCACCCTAGAATTTAAGTTGGTTAGACTATATTCATGCTTAGTCTATGAGTGCATGATCAAATGTACAAAGATGAGAAAGTTACAGTCAGTTGAAGTTGCACAGCCAATGTGTGCCAAAGAAGAACAAAGCATGAAGCTGACAGTTAGTATTTTGGTTTGTGGATATAATGTAATGTTGTAAAGGCTATGCACCTATTGTATTTAGGTTTCCAACATGTGTACTTTTTTTTTGTAAGCATGCTTAAGCCAATTCAATCAAAAGCATTGTATGTAATAGGTCTAAGGGCCAACCTACTTGTTTATTTTGTATGACCATATAAATATAAGTTGCTCACATTGTATTCGGTATGGAAGTTGATAGAGAATTGTGTCAAGAAGAGAAGAAGTGTGAAAAGACACTATAAGATGTATTAGAGCTTTGTAAGAGGTCAAAGCATCATTGCATCAAAGGAACTGATCTAAGAAGTAGTGTCACAGTGACAGTTCATCCTGCAGATATAGTGTGTATCTGAGATTAGAAGGTTGTATCCTTCACCACTTGAGAAATGAGCTCTTGGATAGTGCATCCTCTCCCCTAATAGGGACTATTGTAAAAGACTCCTAATAGGGTCCAATGCTTAACAAGGTCTACTGTACTTAAAGCATTGTAAAGAAACTCCTAACATGGTTAAGGATCTTCTAACAAGGATCACAAAACACTAGTGCAAAATATTAGTGGGTGTCAATTCCCATCGGGGTTTTTACCTATTTGGGTTTCCCTATAACCATATTGGTTTCATGTGTTGATTTCATGTTTCATGTTTATGTGAATGTTTATTGCAGTACTTAATAATTTAAGTTTAGTATAAAGATCAAAGTGAAAAGTTAAAATACAATGAACACTAATTCACCCCCACCCCCTCTCAGTGTTCCCATTCCTAACAGGAAGTGCTTCTATTTTAAGATGATGCACACTCAAGTTGATTTGGATAAAGCCAAAGAAGCCAAGATAGCTATGTAGATTGAGAGTGCATCCTTTGCTGAAGTCAAAATAGAGAAGATAGATGACCCTAAGGACAAGAAAGTAAAAATATATAAATCTGATGATTCAAAGGAAAAGAAGAGTAAGATAGATGATAACACTCCTATGCCCATAGAAATAATTGACTTGGAGTCCACTGAAGCATCTCCTAAACCAAGTAAGATTCCTAAGAGGAAGAAGCAAATAGCTACTAGCCATCCATCATCAAGAGCCACAAGAAACCAAGGTAAAAATGTTCAACCACCTCCTAAGGTAGAATTCCTACCAAGTTTACAAGTATTAAGATCTAGAGTGGTAGATGAAGGTAGACTTGATCAAATATCTAAGTTTTATGATATATATCATGAGATAGAAAAATTGATATCCATGATATGCTAATCAAACATATGATCAAATTTAAGAAGACTGTGCTAGAACTTAAGACATTGATTCCAGATAAAATTTGGGATATTTTGGACACATTGAAAAGATAAGCTACTGAAGAAGACTATAGAATTAGAGAAAAAACACTAGATGACAACCTGCCAGTATCCTTAGTTGAAGAAAAGTCCTTGTTAAAGGACTTAGTAAAGCCACACCTTAGAACCAAAATGAGAACCCTTCATATTATGAATAAGGATTATGAATTAATTTCTAAGGAGATTGAAAAAGCTTTTGAGAAGGTGTTTTTAGAACAACGCATGCAACCAACATCTGTGCCCACAACCCAGGTTCCTATTGAGAAAGCTAAAGTAGTTGAGGGTATAAATGCACCTATGACATGTCCATAGGACTCGGCGCCCACATTGACAACACCCACATAGGCAATAATATCCGAGCCCATGCCTAAAACCAAGAAAGACACCATCATGATAGATAATATTGAGATATCTATGGCGGCCATAGATAAGGACTTGGATAAGTTTGAAGAAGAATTTGTGAGCACTGAGGAAGCAAAAATTCTATGTGGTGATAATTCACCTAAACATCAAGAAGAAGTGCAGATTGAAGACATAACAGGACAAAAAGATGATGAAGGGAAGGAAGAAGGAAAAGAGGAAGAGGATACATAAAAGAAAGGTGAACCTATGATTACAAAGACTGAGGTAATGAATGTCAATCAAAGTTCACTCCTTACACCAAAATACTTAGTATCATTGTTCTCAAGTTTGACTCCTGACACTACTAGTCTAGACTCTTGGGGAGAAGAAGATTTAATTAAAATAAGTGTGCTTGGAATGGAAAAGGAAAAAGAAAAATAGGTTATGAGGAATCCATTGTTTGTTGAGTCAGTCAACATTCTAAATAGCCTATTTCCCATAGACAAGTAAGTGTCAAGCATACACTCAGTAGATGATGTCAGCACCATCATGACATGTTTCAAAGTAAACTTTTCTAGCCTTGAAGAATCAACATCCAAGGTTGCAGAAGAAAACTATCTTGAGAAAAGGTTGAAAGAACTGACAGAAAAGTTTGCACATGACCTTAGCTCTTTGAAGGTTGGTCAAGCTTCATTAAAAGAGATTACAGGTAAAGGAAGGAAAATCATAGCAGATTGCATGAATCAAGACAAACTGACTACAAACCTTTACAAGAAAATTTAGGAAGCAGAAGCTATGATAGATGCAGTAAGGAAATCATTGGAAGATCCCTCCATAGATGTAAATATGTGTAACAATGTTTACCAAGGACAAGTGGATAAGATAGAGAAAGAAGAAAAAGAAATGTCCAAGATAAGGGCAAGGAAAACTCAGCTAAGAAATACTCTTAAAGTGCCCTCACTAGATGTGTTAAACCAAATAATCAAGGAGATTGATGCCAAAATGGTGACATATGATCAAGGTTTGAATTCAAATTTGGAAAAGATGGAAAAGTTGACATATTCTTTGTGTGCCCATCTTCAGACTATAAATGCACTAAAAGTATTTTGGCAACAAGAGGTCCAGAACCTGACTATTGCATATCTGGATGTACTCACCTTTTAAGTACTTGTAGATACACTTTTTTGTGTACCTTCATCATTAATGTCAAAGGGGGAGTAGAGTATATAATGGAAGGGAGAATATGGAGCTACGTATATGATGTAAAGGGGAGTAGAAAATATAGTAGAAGGGAGATATAAGTTAGAGTATATGTTAGAAAATTTTGTATAAGGATACAATTAGTAACTTCGCCATATTCCTTTGTTGCCATTAATGACAAAGGGGGAGATTGTTGGAAAATTGACTATACTAATGTATATGACTATGTTTAGTGTTGTCATTATGGAAAAAAAGTCATATAGATTTTTGGAGTTAGCGCACTTACTCATAAGATTAGAATATGGCTAAGTATGAAAGACATGATAGTTAGCAGAGCACCAGATGAACAGAGCATCAGCACATGTGCGTATAACTGAGTTATGGAATGCACCCTTGAAGATAAGCTTTTGAGTATGTATTCATGCTAAGTCTAAGAGTGCATGATGATATGAGTTAGTATGAAGAAGTTATAGCCAGTTGAAGTGGCACAGATAGTGAACACCAGAATAGAACAAAGCATGGAGCTGACTATTGGTATTTTGGTTAGCACTTGTAATATTGTTTTGTAAAGGCTATGTGCCTATTGTATTTAGGTTTTATACATGTTAATATTATTGTTTGTAAACACACTTGAGCCAATTCACTTGGAAGCATTGTATGTAATAGGTTGAAGGCTGACCTAGTTAATAGTTTTGTTTGCACATATAAATAAGACATGCACCTTTGTAATTAAGCATGGAAGTCAATATAGAGTTGATATAAGGAGAGAAGAAGTATGTGAAGATTAGTTAGAATGTCATAGAGCTTTACAAGAGGCTAAAGCATTAGCATACAAAAGGAACTGATTAGACAAGCAGTGTCCCAACAATAGTTCACCTTGTAGATATAGTGTGTATCTGAGATCCAAAAGGTTGTAGCCTTCACCCACTTGAGCAGTGAGCTCTAGGATACTGTGTCCCCACTCCTAATAGGGTTAATTGTAAAAGACTCCTAATAGGGTCTGACCCTTGACCAAGTCATTGCACTAAAATCATTGTAAATATCAACTCCTAACAGGGTTGCAAGATCTTCTAACAAGGATCATAAAACACTAGTGCAGTTCTTAGTGGGTGTCAATTCCCACCAAGGTTTTTACCTATTTAGGTTTCCCTGTAATCATATTTGGTGTTATGTGTTGGGGTTTTTTATCTTACTTGCATTGATATTAAGTTCAGTACTTAAGCAATAAAGTTAAGATTCAAGATATCAGAAAAAGTTATAATATATAGAACATTGATTCACCCCCCCTCTCAGTGTTCCCATTCCTAACATCTCTCTCTCTCTCTCTCTCTCTCTCTCCCTCTCCCTCTCCCTTAGGTATAATATTGAACATATAATATAAATATTTAATAAGTTAATATTATACTATTATATAATAGAGAAATAAATAATAATAATATAATACATACTAATATAAAAATTTATATTATAATAGTAATGCTATGCTATTATTATTTAATATTAATATTAAAAAAAAAATATTGTAATATATAACTTAAAATTGAAAAAAATACTCAACTAAATTAATATTAACATAAAAAAAATACAATTTAATATGTAACTTGAAATTGAAAAAACTAGTCCAAATGAAAATTTTAATTAGGCGGGAAGTTTTGGATATTCGATATTATCAGATATCCAAAATTTTTAGATATTCGATATTATCGAATATCCAATTTTATTGGATATCCGAGTAGGCTTGGTATTTGTCTTGGGCAATGCCAAACGTGAATGGTCAACCCATTAAGCGTGTTTAGCAGATTGTTTTTGATATTGAGACTTCGACCATGTAACTGACGACTATTTTTTCACTCGAAATTGATGAAACAAAAAGGGTTTCTTAAAGACATTATCAGCTTTCCATGAATATAATTGATGTCAAATTTCAAGTTCAGTAAGTAATTATTAATTATTTTTCAATTGAGTTATCTTTAAAGTCATAATTGACATTGTTAGCCCATTTTCTTTTAAAATGCAAAATCCTAAGAAAATGGTCTATTCCTGCAAAACCCTAAGTAAGTTGTCATGTCCTACTGCACACAGTTTTGATTAACAAAGAAAATATTAGATTTTTTGTGGCTTGTGAACTGAGCCAAGGATAGTTTAGGGTGTATGCAAGCTTCGGTTAAGATCACATGCATTTTGGTGCAAAGACCAGTGAGATATAGCAATTTCAAGTTGTGTGAAGAAATAGGGTCTATCCATGTCCAAGGGTTTCATAAAATTTGTCTAAATCCAAAACCCTACCCTTATTCTATTTATTCGTTACCTTTTCCTAGTCACTTAAGGTCTCCATTATGCACATGTTTTATTTTCTAAGCTCAGGCAGTTAAGTTTCTATTCAACGACTCCACGACTGCAGTGTTCGTGTCATCTCCTAATCTTGGCAGTTAGTGGCCTAACATTTAGTGACCTGGCGAACGATTTAGGTTTCCTTCAGTCGCTGAATCTCCAAATAATGTAGTCAAGTATGTTGGCACTCAGAGGTAAAACATGGACCATTGATGCAGATTGAGATCAAGGGCTGGCACATGTTCTCAGGATAGGACCATAG
Organism: Chamaecyparis obtusa; assembly: GCA_027943335.1. Lineage (NCBI taxonomy): Eukaryota > Viridiplantae > Streptophyta > Pinopsida > Cupressales > Cupressaceae > Chamaecyparis > Chamaecyparis obtusa. The sequence continues at coordinate 176,400 of BSBK01000955.1, forward strand.
TTAAGACAAATATCCAGCGACTCTGAGTTTTCTTTAGTTTCATAATCTCCAATTGGCTTGGGTTAAGTTAAAGTTAATATCAGGTTTGATTATGGTAGTTAAGTTTTATATTTAGTGACTTGGTGATTGAGTGTTCACATGTTCTCCTGATCCTGGTGGTTAAGTGTTTAACATCTAGTGATCCATCAAATGGTTAAGGATTGTGTTGTCACTGGATTGCGTGATAAAGTGGCTAAGTCATGAGATCTCTAGCAAATCAGCGAGGACCATAGGATGAGGGAAAGATCAACAACTAGTGCTTGATCTCTTAATGGAACTCAAGGTTAAGAAAGCATCCAGTGATTCAGAAAAATCCTTCAGTCGTGTGTTCTTCGAACCAAGCATGAGTTAAGTCAAACATATAACGATTGGGAGATACCTTTAGTTGCTGGATCACAAGATGGGGTTGAGTTAAGATAAATAATTAGAGATTTAATATGAACCATGGATGTAGATAAGATCAAGCAGTGGTCGCATATTCTCCAAATGTAACCATGAGTCAAGAAATGATTTAGCGATCACAAGAATTGCCTTGGTCGATCATTCTCTAGACAAAACTAGGGTTAGCTCCAGGATCCAATGATCATGAGTTCTTTCAGTCACAAGATCTCATAATGAAAGGTTGAGTTAAGATAAAGGTCTTTGAGACTTAGTATTGGCCATTGATTCAAATGAGATCAGACGGTGGTCACCAGAGCTCCCAATCAAACCATAATTAATGAAAATATTGAGCGATCACAAAAATTCCTTTGTTGCCCAATCTATAGACCAGACCTAGCTTAAGTGAAATATTCTGAGATTGGGAGATAGTCTTCAGTTGTTAGTTTGCTAGATGACTTAGGTTAAGGTGCTTGTTGTGGTTAAAGATAAAGACAGTTGCCAGGTATGTTGAGGTGTTCATTTCTGATTAGTCACCAAGGGAAATGATGATGTGTTTGGTCATTTTCAAAATCTCAATTGACTATTGTCAATTGATGAGAACCATTTGATGTGCTGAGAAAAGATTAGGATCGATGACCATGTTTTAAAATTGATAAATTAACCATTGTCGATCCATATTTAAATTTTGTAAGCTAGGGTTTGCAGAAAATAGAGGTGTCGGCGTACCAGAGGAACAAAAAAAAAATTGATTTCTTCTTGGGCTATAAGGAAAAATTTTCAATTGGGCAATAAAGTTGACTCTATGGTGGCTATGCCGAATATGATTAGATTTTCTTGTCACCCTGAATTTGATATTTTACAAGAAGCTTGCCTGATGCAGCAGTTATGTTTGGGCCCAATTGTTCAAGCTTTTATGTCCTTGGCATGCAGAGTGGTAGATAAGATATTTTTGATGATGTTCATATTGCAGGGATAAAGAGAATCTTGCCCTAATTTATAGTTTGACTACTAGGGTTTCCACAATGTAAAAGATATCATATTTGTCTATGAAATTTTCTGATTAATTTAGGGTTCCTTCCTTGTCACTTCTATAATAAATGTTTCCTGATTTCATGCTATTGAAGTGACAATGTTTCCCTAATTTTTCCCTAAATGACCCTAAGCTTGTAGCAATCCTTGTTCCTATAAAAGGATTCCCAAGGTCATTAGAAGAAGTCTCTTTCGGGGTTAAGAAAGGAATTGGCTGCAAAACTTAAACAAGAAACACATGTCTGTTGTTTTTCAGTCAAGAATTGGTAGAAGAGGTCTATAACCTCTCTATTTCACAAAGATCTTAATGAATCTACAAGTTTCTTATTCATTTTGTGTTGTATTCTATGCTCAGTAAGTCACTCCTATATCAATTTGTGGCAGCCAATACTAGGATTTGAGGAATTGTTTTGAACCTTGTCTCCTATTTAATGGTTTGTAATTTTCTATTGTCTTGTGAATTAATAAGCTCAAGTTTGATAGCTACAGACATAATTCTATATGTCTTGATATGTTTTACTATTAACTCAAAGAGTTAAGTAAATGATTGATGTAACTTGGCAGAATTGCAAGTTGTTAAGGAGGATAGTCGTAAGTAGTGAGGTTCTTAATCTAATTTTGATTTGCAAGATGAATGATAAGAATTAACAATACAGTGAGGAATTGTTTTGAATTTTCCCAATGGATAATGGACATATCACAGACACTTTGTCTAATAGATGTTTATTCTTGTCTATCAATTCTACCCCTAAAATACATCAAATTTTAAATCTTCAAGTTAGTAGTTGTGGACTTAATAGAAAAGGGCCTTGCTTTGTTTGTGAGTAACTTGGTAGTGTGTTTAGCTTCACACCCTATCCCTTTATGTCACAAATAATAAGAAGTATTATGGGCACATATCTACTTTGTGAGCATTAGTGGAAAAGGGAAAATTAAGTGATCCTAATCCTAGGTACACCCACCTGAATTCTGTAGAGTTCAAAGTGTAGAAAGCCTTTGTACTTTGTTCATTGGTCCTTGTTCTTGTATGAATGTACTAATTGTGGGAAGTAAGATACCCCATAGGTACATCTCTGCATTTCCAACATTGTTAAAATCTTGCTAAACCAAGAGCCAATAGACATACTGATCGAAAAATAACTATAACTTTCAAACCGTTTAACCTTTTTGACATCTAAAACATGCGTCACATTCTATGCTTCAGCTACTATAAGAAAAAAAAAAAAAGTTTTCAATTTTGTAAAGTTTAGAATTAGTTAAGGTGGCCAGACACAAGAGTTTTTTTATTTTGAAAAAGTTGTAGCATAAAATTCATAATTAATTATTTATTTGGTAACAAATTACAAAAAAATATGTGTCACATCTGGGCATGAGTCTAATACTTATATCTAGAATCTTGGGAAAATATATCATCATTTGATTGTGATTAAGGTGGTTAGACATATATGTACTTTTTATCTTTTCCCTAAAATTTTTGTACTACTACATTGAAATCTAAAATTTTGAACAATTAGATTAATTTTTTTTCAAAAAAGGGCTAGTATTTTAGAAACTACATTCAATTTCATACAGATTCTATTCTTACAACTTTTTCACATAAGGTTCATAAGATGTTCAAATTTTTACGTCAAGTTGACTAACCCTAATTTTCTAATTTTTCATTGCCACTTAAGGCTATAGTTTGGTATACCATGATCCTGTACATACCTAACTATTATTGAAGTTATTTAGTTCAGTGGTTAAATTAGCTTATAATTTGGTTGCACTGATTCACCGCCCCTGTTGGCAATTTGGCTGAGTTGATTACATAGATGTTGTCATTATGGCAACATATGATCAACATGAAGATTGCACAGGTTAGAGAGCAAGTATGATAGAGCACATTGCAAATTTGTCTAAGTGCGAGATAGTATTTTTACCAGTGAACCTGGACACAATTTTTTTTTTTTTATGTTGATTGGAGTAAGTTCAGTGCTTGCGCACTTGAACATAGACTCTATGATGACTATTGAACACCCATCTCAGAGCGCAAGTCAGTACAGCATGTACGGAAGAAGTTATGACAGTTTTACCGAAGACAGTGTTAAGCTGACAGGATAGAATATGAAGATAGAATTAGTAAAGAGTTAACGGATTATTTTGTTTATAAAAATAATGACTTAACAATATAAAGGGATGACATCCTAGATGTTAACTCTTGGATAAAGTTATTTGTATAAATGTAATTGTAATTGTAAGAAAAGCATAGTTGACAATAGATGTATAGTAAAGTAACGAAATGTAATGAAGCAGTGATATGATGCGAAATATATGATGCATATGTAACAACGATAGTGAAAGAGTAGTGAAGAGATATTGATGCAAGCAGTATAAGGTTATGTACCTTAACCTATTTTTGTAATCAGTGTATATTGTAAATTACTTGTTTGGGTAGTGGGCTCATCTGGTAATCACATTTTGTACTACCAACTCCTAACAAGGTTGAGGCTTCTAACAAGGCCTATAGTCCCTTAATTAGGACTGATACACTATATGCTTGTAATAGACTCCTAATAGGGTCAACATCCTTAACATGATACTTTTGATTACTGGATCTTTGTGGGTACCATCCCCACCGGGGTTTTCCCTTGGCCAGGGTTTACTCAAGAACAAATAATGTGTTATGAGTTCTTTAGTATTATTGTTATGCATGTTGTTTAGCTTCTTATGTTATGCATGTATAAAGATAATATGTTATATCCATAATTGAGCAAAAGATAAAGTTTGTAGAATACTAATTCACCCCTCCCCCCCCCTCTCAGTATTCTCTATTTCTAACAATTGGTATCAGAGCTTAGTTACTCAAAAAAGAATCATTCAAGGAAAGCCTAGCAGTTTGAGTAAGATCTCTATGGATATGGATCAACTACAGAAGAATCTTGAAGAAGCTCTTGAATAGATTGACTTGCTTAATATTGAAAAAGATACTTTGAAAAGAAAGTATGATGATGCAAACAACCTCATTGAGAAACTGAAAAACAAATTGGAAGATTTGAGATCTAAAAAGGAATCCGAAGTTTTTATTGAAGATTGTGATGACAATTTAGAAAAAGAAAATGAGATCCTTAAGCATGAACTGAAGATAGAAAATTTGAAGCTTAGTTTGAAAGATGGAAATGGCAAGAATGAAGCAAATCTGAAATATGAGAATGAAAGTCTAAAGACTGAATATGAAGGACTAAAATCTAAACTTTGTAAAGTAACATCTGAACTTGAGAAACTCAATTTGCAGTATGATGAACTTGATAAATACAATAATATTGTGAAAGGTGAGCTAGCTCAATCTAAACAACAACTTGAAAGGCTATATTCAACTAGTGAGAAGATTGATGAACAAATATCTTATCAAAAACCATTCTATGATAAGACTGGTCTTGGATTCAACACTTTTAAAGCAAATGATGAAAGTAAGGAACCAGATCTAAAAATATCTAAAAGCATAGATGAGAAGAAGTCTAATGAGATCAACAAATCTGAAGATACACCTAAAGAAGAAGAATCACCGAAGCAAGATGAATCACCCAAAGGTATGCAAATAGAATTCAAAGGTAGATGTTTTGCTTGTAATACTATTGGTCATATGAAGAGAGATTGCACAGGTAAGCAATTTAAATCTCTTAATGGTTATTGTTATAATTGTCATGGTTTTGGACATAGAGCTATTGAATGTAGGAAACCTAAATTTATTGAGAATAATGATGGTAGTAGAATGTTTAAGAATACTAACAATGCAGATAAGAAACCTACTGAAGATATGAATAGAAGAAATAGAGTAATATGTTATAGATGCAACAAGGTTGGACACATTGCTAGAAATTGCATATCACAAATCAATTAGCCTGGACCAAGATATGGAAACAATGGAATTGTTTGTTAGATATCCAACAAGATTGGACATACAATAAGGTTTTGCAGAATGAACAATAGAGTTTTTCATCCTAATCCTAATCCTAGAAATCATGCAAGAAGAAATGAAGATGCAAGTAACAGTCAGAAAGGATGTTATAGTAAATTAGATGAAGTGAAGTTTATCAAAAGTAGAGATCAAGGAGACATATTCAACATTGAAGGTAATTAGGAAGGTGAAGTATTGAAAGGTAAGAATGAATCTTTACCTGACCTATCTCAAAGTACTTAATTTATGAAAATTACAGTAGAATAGGAACTTAGATTATTGTAGAAGTAGATATATGATGAATTGAGTCTTGTGCAATTAATGCAAGGTATTTTATGATGTTCTAATTCTATGGTTAAGAGAGCAAAGAAAAATATTATGTTTTGTGAGATCGCAAGAAGTTTTAAGTTTAGCAGGTTAGCAAAAACAACTTTTTGGAAAGAAGCAGCAAAAGAATTGAATGCGATGTCAAATCTAAGTGAGATTGAATTAATAAAAGGTCATGATCGGTATTATTTGATCATCAAAGTGAATTCAAGTGTTAAGGAGATCAAAGAGCAGTGTTTGGAAGCTTTTTGCACAAATTTGGAGAAGAATTTTGTGCCAAATCTACGCAAGCCCTAAAATCGTGAAATCAAGGTATTTTACTTGACAGATCTTTTAATCAGTAAATGAAATTGAAAAAATCATGGATGTTTCTTTAATACACAATGTCAGAGATAAGAAAAGACCTAAATTGAAAAGGGAACTAGTAGAACCCTTGGAAGATGATCCTAGGTTTTCTTTATCATCCGTACCAGATAGAGTTTTACACCTAGAGAATGTCAGAAGTTATCTTGGATGCAAACTAGAGACAGTCAGTGATATTGATTTCACAAATGAATATCAGAAGATTTACAATTAGGATATGACACGGAAACAAGGTTTTGAATATTTGGAAGATAATGAAATTGTTAAGTATGCATTGCAGTATGAATTTGATAATGAAGAATGCACTAAGATTATCTTAAGAAGAATTCATAATGGGAAGTTTTGGTTAGAAGATAGAGTGATAGATATCATAGCTAATTTGATTAATGAAGTCACTGGATTATCTAAAACTGGAGCTATTCCTTTAAATGAGAAAAACATTGGGAAAACATTCATTGACAACACTAATTCATCCTATAATGGTAGAGGAATTGTGATTAGTAAGATCAAACAAGATGATGTGAGATACTTATGCAAGATCCTAACTACTAAGTTTTGTGGAAATTCAAGAGAGGATGACATGGCAACTAGAATGATACATGCAACTTATCTAATGTGTGTTGACAAGGTACAAGTTGATATGTGTGAGATTCTAAGAATTCAATTTTTTGAGAACTTGGAGAAGATTAAGAAAACTAAGTATACATAGTTTAGGTTCTCATCCTTAATCACCTATATGTTTTTTCATCTTTTGAGAAGATTTCCTTACACCATTGGAAATGATTGGAATGATGGACAAAATACAATGGAAAGGATTAACCTAGTGTACAGAAGACATGTTATTAACAAAGTGAATGAGAGTGCAGTACTGGTAATCAAGACATTTCAAAATATTGTGTCTAGCAGATCAAGGATCTCAAAGTCTCTTGTGGAAAAGTATAAAGATGACATATGTTTTATGGTCGATACTGACTTTACCTATATTGAAGCAATAGAGCCAAGAACAGAGTTCATAGACCCTCTTGGCTATGAGATATCTGAGGTAGAAATATAAGAGTATGTTAGCAGGTTACTTAAGTGTAAGTTGGACACTCAGTGTAACAGGGTTGGAACCTTTGAGGAGAACTTCAACTCTGCAAAGACCTTAATTGAAGAGAAACAGTCTAAGAAAAGAGTTGAGAGCACTATAAAGAAAATCCTAAAAGATACAGGGATGATAGAGCATGAGTTTTTAGTAGCAAATAAAATAGCAGCAACAATCAAAGAGAGTGGACAAAAAGAACTTTTGTCTATTCCACCTTTATCATCAATTGCAGTATAGCAGGAAGAATCACAAGTGAAGGTGAAAGTGGAAGAAATTGAGAAGGATCAAGAAGCAAAGATATCCACTAGATCCACTTCCTCCACACCTAGCAAAAGAGTAAAGGAAAGTGCTACTGGACTAGGAAAGAGACATAAAACTTTAGTGCAACCAGTTCCAAGAAAAATTGCAAAAATAAAAGATGATGTCACTACTGTTAAGAAGAAAGCTTGGAAACTGCAAGTTGAGAAGCTTAATGAGCATATCATTGAGGATGGAGACTTTACAAGAATGAACAAGTACTATGATATCTATGATTATACAGACAAACTTAATTTGGAGAATGCAGTTGTAAAGCATATGATTTTGGCTAATAAGAAGTTTGACACAATTCAGGGTCAGATACTTGATGATTTATATAATAAACTTGTAAATAGGAAGAAGAGAGAAACAGAGGAGGATACAACTATCAGAGAAAAGCTTTGTGAAGTAAGAGATGAAACACATTTTGGTCAGATCATGAAAGCCTTAAGCACCCATCTGAGAATGAAAAGGAGAACCATTAAAATTATGGGAGGCAGATATGAAGAAATTAATTTTGAGACAGAGCAAGCAATAATCAAGGTTATGACAGAAAATGTTGGAGAACCATTAGTTGCAGTAGAGCAAGCAAGTGAGACAGAACAAGAGGACATTCCCTCTCCTCCAGCCATAAACATTGAAGATGAAACCATGAATGTAGAAGGAACAAAGATCACTTTGGATACTGATGATAATGTATTTAAGAATTTGGAGAACATTGTTGAAAATTCGGCCTTTGAAGAGCAGGAAACTACAAAAGGAGAAGAGACAACAGTTATAGAACCCCCAGTAACAGAGAAACAAGTACCCATTCCCACCAAAGAAGATATCAGTCTTACTCCTAAGACTGGAAAGAAGAACAAGATTGGATCTATGATTGACCATTTGGGAAAGAAAGTAGATGATGATGATCAGTTGGAATTGATCACATCCTTGAATAAAATCATTGGCAAGAATAAGAAAGTGAAAAGTCTCGAAGGATGTCTGAAGGAACTTATTGAGAAGTTACAAAGCATTGTAACTACACAAATTGTAGAAGCAGACCCTCTGGAGAAAGCAAAGAAGGTAATGAGCACTTTTGACAATGAATTCACAACCTTATCTGATATTGCAAAAGTGAAAGCACAAATAGCCTATGAGGCTAGAATGCTTTTGAACATCGGCCAGAATATCAGGAATGATATCAACAATCTTGATATCTGTATCAAGGACTTGAGGAAGCATTTGGAAACAAGAAAATCTTTGTACATACAGTGTACAAAATCAGAGACCTTGACAGAAGAAGAAGATCATAAGATGAAGATGAAGTAAGCAAAAGTTCTGAATGAAACTAACCTTCTTTCTAGCCCTAATGTGAATGTATGTGATGTTGAGAAGAAAGTTCAGAAGCTTTATGACAAAATTAGAGTTGTGCAAGATGAGAGAGACAAAAAATTGAAAAGATTCACTCTTTTGAGAGAGCACACTTCTATGAAGTTAAGCATTATTGAAGAGTAGTTGGAAGAATGTCTTTTAGCTAAGACATCTTTTCAAAAGTTTAACTTTGAAAACCTCTAAGCATTTGAAATAGCATCTTATGGACTGAGCACACTACTCAATGTGGCAGATTCCATTAAGAAATCATGGGAGAAGGAGATAGAAGCCATGAAGATTGATTTTGTAGATTGTGTTGCAAGCCTACTAGCTTTGTAATAATTGAATTGAGGTATAATCTTTTTGTGATACAGTTTTGTAACCCTCCTTACCTTTATTTTGTCATTGTTGTCAAAAGGGGAGAGATATATAGCAGAAAATTGATAGTATATGATAAGGATTGATACTCCTAGGGGGAGTACTATATTAGAGATAATATTTTTTGAGGAGTTATAAGGATAGTATATATTTTATACTATGGCCACAATTTTGAGATTTTGAAGTTGTACAGTTAGCCAATTTTCTCATATGTTGCCACCAATGACAAAGGGGGAGATTGTTGGCAATTTCCCTAAGTTGATTACATAGATGTTGTCATTATGGAAACATATGATCCACATGAAGATCGCACAGGTCAGAGAGCAAGTATGACAGAGCGCATTGCAAATTTGTCTAAGTGTGAGACAGTATTTTTACCGATGAACCTAGACACAATTTTTGTTTGCGATGTTGATTGGAGTAAGTTCAATGCTTTCGCACTTGAAAATAGACTCTATGATGACTATTGAACACCCATCTTAGAGTGAAAGTCAGTACGGCATGTATGAAAGAAGTTATGACAGTTTTACCGAAGACAGTGTCAAGCTGACAGTATAGAATATGAAGACAAAATTAGTAAAGAGTTAAGGGATTATTTTGTTTATCAAAATAGTGACTTAACAATATAAAGGTAAGACATCCTAGATGTTAACTCTTGGATAAATTTATTTGTATAAATGTAATTGTAATTGTAAGAAAAGCATAGTTGACAATAGATGTATAGTAAAGTAATGAAATGTAATGAAGTAGTGATATGATGCGAAATATATGATGCATATGTAATAGCAATAGTGAAAGAGCAGCGAAGAGATATTGATGCAAAAAGTATAAGGTTATGTACCTTAACCTATTTTTGTAATCAGTGTACATATTGTACATTACTTGTTTGTGTAGTGGGTTCATCTGGTAATCACATTTTGTACTACCAACTCCTAACAAGGTTGAGGCTTCTAACAAGGCCTATAGTCCCTTAATCAGGACTGATACACTATATGCTTGTAATAGACTCCTAACAGGGTCAACATCCTTAACAGGATACTTTTGATTAGTGGATCTTTGTGGGTACCATCCCCACCGGGGTTTTCCCTTGGCCAGGGTTTCCTCAAGAACAAATAATGTGTTATGAGTTCTTTAGTATTATTGCTATGCATGTTGTTTAGCTTCTTATGTTATGCATGTATAAAGATAATATGTTATATCCATAATTGGGAAAAAGATAAAGTTTGTAGAATATTGATTCACCCCCCCCCCCCCTCTCAGTATTCCCTATTTCTAATAGCCCCCTCTCAGTGCCTAAGAATTCTAATAAATATTTCTTTTAAAAATTATGTTTATATCTATTGAAAATAGCTTCAAACAATACTCTCTCCACATAAATATTGAATTATATTTTAACATAGGTGGGTATCTATTGAATTACTATTGAACCTTTATGTGGTCCAACAATTGATTGTGGGTGTGGTGGCTCAACAACTCATCAAATATATTATGAAGGGTAGCAAAAAGAGAGGCATAAAATATCTCTACAAATAAATAAAAAATGAGGTATAAAATGTCTTTAGATAAATGAGTGGCTATAAGATATCCAATGAAAAAAAATTCAAATAAATTTATTGTAAATGTGTACACACAGGCTTTTAAAAGAAAATTAAGTGTTAGAGCAAAAATCAAAGTTTTTATTTATTATCCTATGGTAAAATGTGATATGACATATTTTTATTGACAAACACTTGCATGGAAAGCATCATCATACATATGAACATATTATAAGAATAGAAATCCTTTAAACTTTTGTAGGTGTGAATTTTATGTGTACTAAAGTCATCAATAATGGAATGTATAATGACATATTGAATATAAAGTGTAAGATCCACTAAATTATGATATATTGAATCATTCACATTGATTTCACCACTACGAGTTTGTAAGGAATGATGATCATTTGTAGCCATAGAAATATTTATTATTTGAGAAGGAAAGAATATGATATTAATAGAATATAAGCATCATGAAGTTCTTAATTAAATAAATCATAAAAAATAAATAAAAATCATCACTATCACCATTGAGTACAACATCATTAATGGAATCATTCAAGAGAAGTTAGGGTACCCTTTCCATTAAATGTATGTGGTGAATTATCTACTGATAATTTGCACATGGAAATTTGTATTTTGAACTACATTATAGCATGAAATAATAATGAATTAATATCAGATATGAAATCATCATGGGCTATTTGAAGATTATTATCATTCAGTATATCATCATTTGATCAAAAAAGAAAAAGATGTGTATCATTTGAATGCATCACTAAGTTTCTCACTAGAATATAATTTATTTTACTTTATGTGTAAAAGGCTATGAAAGACTAAATTTAGTCAATAGGATTGAAAGAGATATAATGTATAAAGGAAAAAGAAATTGTAGGGGCATATCCCAAGCGAAATATAAAAATATAAGAAAACAATGCAAGAAAGGAAAATCAAGTTCTATAGAAAACCCTTGAATGGCATAGATAGAACTCCTAACATACATCTATTTTGTCATAAAATAAACTAGATTTTTTTAAGATGTTAAAAAAAATTAGAAAAAATATTTTAAAAATGTTGAATTTAAATAAGATGTACATTTTTAATAAAAAATTAGAATATATACATACTAAAGAAAATGGTGAAAAGACACCTATTTGAATATAGTGTGTTGTAACCTATAAATCAAATATTTTTAGTATGTCTATTTAAAATTGTGTATACTATTAAAGGGTTGTAGTTCAATTGGTAATAAAAATGTTATGATCCTTAAGCATATTGGAATAAAAAAAAGTGACGAGACCTACACCATGCCCTAAAATATATTGGTGGAGTTGATATTTTTATGCAATTATTGTTTCTCACTGCTCCTCATCATGCAAGTTCAAACAACACACTCTAAGTTTTGACTTTCTTTGGTGTCTCATCTTTAATCACACTAGTTTCTCTAGTAGGATCTATCTATTAGTGTGATTTTGGCTTAAAAAACACACAATAAATTTTTACTTGCTTAGGTGAATCATCTGAAATAACACTAGTTTTTTCTAGTAGAACCTAGCTATATGTGTGATTCCAAATGAGACATCTAAGCAAGTTAGATCATAGAGTGTGTTGTTTAAGAAAGAGACTTTGGGTCCTTGTCTTTCAACCAAAGACAATTCAATTTAGACTCATAATTCCAAATCAAATTACATAAATGATACAAATTTGACATAACTCTCAATGAAATTTTTTTTTGTAAATAACAATATTTCCCTTTAAGTCTAGCCCAAACTCAATAAAGTATAATATTGTGTTTTGACATAACTCTCAATGAAAATAAAATTGTAAATAACAATATTTCCCTTTTAAGTCTAGCCCAAACTCAATAAAATAGAGTATTGTGTTTTGGGTGGTGATTTTCATTCCCAATAAACCCAATTTAGGGTTACTAATAGTGTTAATATAGTCTTACAACATTTAAACTTGGATACATCGCTACAACAATATGATAATAGATAATGTTACTTTTAGGTTAAATTGTATTAAGATATTTTGATTGCTTTGGCTCAATATCATTATAAGGATAGATCAGTGAGCCAAGAGGTTGTAGCCTTCTCTATTGAGAAGTGAGCTTTGGTAGTGAGCCAACCACCCCTAATAGGGTTTGACCCTTGATAAGGTCATTATACTTAAGCATTGTAATGACTGCTCCTAACGGGGCAAAGGAACATTAACAGGTTCATAATACACAAGTACAATTATTAGTGGGTATTAATTCCCAGTGGGGTTTCTCCTTTGGCCAAGGTTTCCCCGTAATCATATCTGGTGTTATGTGAACATTATGGTTGTTTACTTTACTTGCTTTAATATTCAGTTCAACAATTAAGTTATTAAGTTAAGTTTCAAACTTATCAGAAATTAATAGTGTAGAACACCGATTCACCCCCCCTCTCAGTATTCCCATTCCTAATATTAAGAAGAGTGCATGATCATTTTATTTGGTTGGAAAAGAATAATGAGATTTCAAAGATAATGATTCATAGAGTTATTGTTTTTTGAGTGCAAGGATTAGAATATACATTGAGAACATTTGTGACACATTTGGTTACTTAGCTAACCAAATCCAAACAAGATGACAGAGCTATGACTATAGATGATATTGAAGATAGATAAGTTTAGTGCACATCTATGGTAATAGGTTACCAGGTATATCAATCAATCAGAGTTAACAACATGCTCGATGGTGCTATCCATGCCAGTTATTGGATAGTGAAAGACAATTCAGTATATGACTTATGCGAGATGGTGAGAAGTTAGTTTTTGGAGAACATGGAGAGGATAAAGAAAGAAAAAAAACAATCATTCAAGTATGGTGCCCTACTCATATGTATATTCTTGTACATTCAAAATTTATTACCGGGTAGAGGAAATGTTGTATGGTCATCAAAAAAACTAGTAGTTGTGCAGATAAGTGAATTCATTAAGGAATTGGGGGAAAAATTTAACAATTTTGTGTGGGGTTATTTCAAAGATTTCCATGCTAAGATGCATAATCATGAAAATACTCCCACTGGCATAGTAGATAAATATAAGGCTGATATATGTTTTCTAGTATCTATATAGATTCTTGTATTATGATGGTAGTTGAACCTCAAACTTATTGGGTTCCACCTATGGGTTATGAAGTATAAGGAGAGTTAGTGAGACTTCATGCATTTGAGTTACTGTCAAAACCCTTGGATAAGAAAGTACAAAGATTTTGTACTTATGAAGAAGCATTTTCTAAAATTAGTATACAACTAAAGAAACTGATCATTGAAATAAAACTAGAAGGATAACATCTAATCTAGAACAAAAACTTGGTAGTGATGAAGAAGGTACATCTGGTACTGCTAATGTTGCATCTAAAAACCCATCATCCAAAATTCCATCCACGTATGAAAAAGTGAAGAGTAACAGAGTAAGCCTACAGTAAAGGAAGTTGAAATTAAGATGCAACTGGTAAAGAAGACATACAAGAGAAAGAGAACATCCGTTGATGAGAAAAGTGAGCATAAGGAAAGTGTAGGAGATGAAGATGTCCAAATTGAAACAAACAAGGATGTAAAAGAATTAAAAGAGAGTGGTCAAAATAAATCCCCAAGTGCTGATTATATTTCCAAAGACATAATGGAGACAAACAAAATGGGAGGAGTTAGAAGAAGATATGGATTCTTCAATAATGAAGACAAAAATAAGATAGAAGAGGATATCATATTTAGCCTACACAAATTTTGATTGACTCCTAATGAGCTTTACCAAATTTTACCTAAAGATATTTATGATTAAATCCATGCTAGATGGGAAGCTACACTAAAAATAGACAGAGAAATTATGGAGAGATCACTTAGTCAAGTGTGACCTTAGTTGATTCCTAATGAAGTAAAACTATTATTTGAATCCTATAGATAGGAATTTAGAATAAAAAATAGAGCAGAAAGAATACTTGTTGGTAAGACAAAGATTGTGTATAGTGAAACCATGGAGATATGGAGGAAAAAGGTTCAAATGATGAAGGTAGTAGAACAAGAACAAAAGAAAGAAAAAGTTGTTAGTGACAAACAAAAGGAAAAAGAACAAGTGATTGAAGACATTGAAACATCCACACATGAAGAGATTATCAGTGATGTTATTGATAAAATCCCTATTCAAGTGAAAGACATTAAAGATCAAGATGTTGAGTTAAAGCACAAATCAACAGAGAAGAAGTAGAACAAGATAAAATTAGTGAAGATGAGGAAATAATAGAAGACATAATAGGTAAAGAGAATTATCCCTCATCATCCCCTATGAAGTGTTCAAAAGAATTGATTTCTGAGAAGGTAGAAGAAAAAGTAGAAATTTAGAAAGAGGTTGAAGAAGCCTATGATGTGAAAAGGAAATTGGGCCTTAGAGAGTCTAGTGTAAAGAAGAAGAAGAAACTAGTGCAATTAATAGAAGAAGAGGAAGTAGAAGAGGAAGAAATATTCACCACACCAATAGACATAACAAAGTTGAAACCTAAGGAATTGATGAAGTACTCAGAACAATTGATGAAGAAAGAAAAAACAAATAGTATGCAAACAAAGACGAAGAAGAAAGATCTAAAGTATTGAGTAAAGCAAGAGATATCATAGCTAAGTTGGTGTTTGAAGTTGTATATGATGAAGATGATTTTGTCATAGATCAAATGGACACCTTGATTAATGCTATTTCAGATCAAGGCCAAGATTTGTGGACTACAACAGTAAAGATGGCAGAAGATAAGTTGGAGAAAAAGATGATAGGTAAATTAAAGGAGAAGATCATTGAGGATAAGGACAAATTGATAGAATTGGTGAAAGAATTTAAAGCTTCATTGGTTAAGGAAGGAAAAATTTTCACCAAAGCATCTAATCATTTAGAGATTGTAAAATATTTGGAGGAAAAAATAGTTGAAGTCCTAAGGGAGCTAGAGAGCTTCAATGGTTAGCTTGATCCTATTTCAAGCTCAGTTACTGCTTTCAGTAGTCAAGTGAAGCAGCTATCTCAATTGGTGAAGTAGATCCAACAGGAACAAGAGAGAAGGTTGGTCAGTGTACTTGAGCTTCAATCATTTTTATCCCCTACAATGGAGGTGATGCAAAAACATGTGGAGAAGGAAGAAGGGATACTTGTCTTATCAGATATGAGCACTTTAGAAAGTATGAAAAAGATAGTTTCAAGTTTATTTGAGAAAATTATTTCCTTGGGTCACATGAAGAAGACATGTGAGAAATCATTACAGTTAGAAAAGATAAATTTCAAGGTAATCTTTGATAGGTTGTAAGTGAATCATGCATAGTTGAACATATTTTAGTGTTGCACCTTTGGAATTATTATCAAAGGGGGACAATATGACAAGAAGAATATGTCAGGGAGCATAAGTTTTTTTCCATCAATGCCAAAGAGGGAGTTTATTAGAACTATGATGAGATTGAAAGTTGACATGGTTATGCATATTGGTTGCAATCATAGGTAGTAATTGGTTTGGTTGTCATTGATGGCAACTAAGTTAGATCAGTCATGTATCATACTCGGGTAAGTGCTGGAGGCAATCAGTGTGAAGGTTAAGTGATCAGTAATGCTATAAATTGGTTAAGTCCAAAAGATCGGTAGACAAAGAGGTCAACAATTTGGTAGTGGTTGTGAGAGATGAATAATTATGAGGTGCAATCATAGCTATAGTATCAACATGGTAAGAGTATAGTGTGGTTCTGACCACAACTCATTTGGTTGATCGGTGAGAGAGATTTTATTGACACAGTCATTCAGTTAGGTAAGAACACTTGTGTTCTTCAGCATTAGTTGGAAGATTCTAGATAGGTAAGTGATATAGCAGTTGCGATGATACTTAATTCTATGATAATATGTAATATTGGTTATAGAATCGATGAGGTGTTATTTTTGGGATCTATAATATTGTATAGGAAGATTTAAGGTGATGCATTGGAGAAGTCAAAATCTGTTTGACTATTTTGGAAAATTATAATGTTCTATCTTATTGGAAGCTAGATGCGGTCATAGGAAAATGTGTTTTACATCAAGATTGTCACTTTTATGGGAAAATATTTAAATTTCATGAAGTCAGTGCTTAAAGTGTATATACATGGTACTTCTCATATTGAAAAGAATAACGTAATAAGATTTGAAGTTAGAAGATTGATGTTGTTGTGAAATCGATTAGGGTTACAATCAGAGATATGATAAAGTCAGAGTTGTGAGAAGTTGCAAAGAGAAGATAAAAGATTGGATCTATGAAGAAGTTAGTGCTACATCTAGATCACTCAACTTGTTGTTACCTAGCAGTAACAAAAAAAAATCCCTTAACCGGGTGAACTTTAACATGTTCCTAATATAAATCCCTTAACTAGGCTAGCTCTTAACTAAGCCTTGAAATCCTCTTACAAGGTAGATCTTATAATATTTGATTGAACTTCTAACAAGGTACTAATCACTCCTAACAAGGTGAACCCTCAGAAAGGGTACTTGTAAGTTCCTAATAGGGAAAACTCATTTTACTACAGTAGTGAGCTTGTGGGTGTCATGCCCACCATGATTCTTTCCCTCTAACCAAGGGTTTCCATGCAAAAATTATTGTGCTATGTGTGATGATTTTATGGATGTTTGATATTGTTTAATTTTATTTGTTTACTTTAGTTATATTCTTTGTGGTTTACAAACTATTATTGAAGTTATTCAGATCAGTGGCTGAATTAGTTTATAATTTGGTTGCATTGATTCACCGCCCCCTCTCAGTGCCTAAGAATTATAATAAATATTTCTTTTAAAAATTATGTTCATATCTATTGAAAGTATCTTCAAACAATACTCTATCCACATAAATTTTTTAATTATATTTTCACATAGGTGGGTATCTATTGAATTATTATTGAAACTTTTTGTGGTCCAACAATTGAGTGTGCATGTGGTGGCTCTACAACTCATCAAATATACTATGAAGGGTAGAAAAAAGAAGGGCATAAAATACCTCTACAAATAAATAAAAAATGAGGTATAAAATGTCTTTACATAAATGAGTGGCTATAAGATATCCAATGAAAAAAATTTCAAATAAATTTATTGTAAATGTGTACACTTGGGCTTTAAAAAGAACATTAAGTGGTAGAACAAAAATCAAATTTTTTATTTATTATCCTGTGATAAAATGTGATATGACATATTTTTATTGGTAAACACTTGCATGGAAAGTATCATCATACATATGAACATATTATAAGAATAGAAATCCTTTAAACTATTGTAGGTGTGAATTTAATGTGTACTAAAGTCATCAATAATGGAATGTATAATGACATATGCAATATAAAGTGTAAGATCCACTAAATTATGATATATTGAATCATTCACATTGATTTCACCACTACGAGTTTCTAAGGAATGATGATCATTTGTAGCCATAGAAATATTTATTATTTGAGAAGGAAAGAATATGATATTAATAGAATATAAGCATCATGAAGTTCTTAATTAAATAATTCATAAAAATAGAAATAAAAATCATCACTATCACTATTGAGTACAACATCATTAATAGATTCATTCAAGAGAAGTTAGGGTACCTATTCCATTAAATGTACATGTGGTGAATTATCTACCGATAATTTACACATGAGAATTTGTATTTTGAACTACATTCTATGATGAAATAATAATGAATTAATATCATATATGAAATCATCATGAGTTATTTGAAGATTATTATCATTCAGTATATCATCATTTGAACAAAAAGGTAAAAGATGTGTATCACTTGAATGCAGCACTAAGTTTCTCACTAGAATATAATTTATTTTACTTTATGTGTAAAAGGCTATGAAAGACTAAATTTAGTCAATAGGATTGAAAGAGATATAATATATAAAGGAAAAAGAAATCGTAGATGCATATCCCAAGAGAAATATAAAAATATAAGAAAACAATGCAAGAAAGGAAAATCAAGTTCTATAGAAAACCCCCGAAGGTCATAGATAGAATTCCCAACATACATCTATTTTGTCATAAAATAAACTAGATTTTTCTTTAAGATGTTAAAAAAATTAGAAAAAATATTTTAAAAATGTTGAATTTAAATAAGATGTACATTTTTAATAAAAAAATAGAATATATACATACTAAAAAAAATGGTAAAAAGACAGCTATTTGAATATAGTGTGTTGTAACCTATAAATCAAATATTTTTAGTATATTTTTTTAAAATTGTGTATACTATTAAAAGGTTGTAGTTCAATTGGTAAGAAAGATGTTATGTTTCTTGAGCATATTGGAATAAAAAAAAAGTGATGAGAGCTAGACCATGCCCTATAAAATATTGGCGGAGTTGATATTGTGTGCAATTATTGTTTCTCACTGTTCCTCATAATGCAATTTCAAACAACACACTCTAAGTTTTGACTTGCTTTGGTGGCTCATCTTAAATCACACTAGTTTCTCTAGTAGGATCTATCTATTAGTGTGATTTTGGCTTAAGAAACACACAGTAGGTTTTTACTTTCTTAGGTGAATCATCTAAAATAACACTAGTTTTTTTCTAGTAGAACCCAACTATTTGTGTGATTCCAAATGAGCCACCTAAACAAGTTAGATCATGGAATATGTTGTTTAAGAAAAAAACTTTAGGTCCTTGTCTTTCAACCAAAGAGAATTCAACTTAGACTCATAATTCGAAATCAAATTATAGAAATGATATATTGACATAAATTTGACATAACTCTCAATGAAAAAAATATTGTAAATAACAATATTTCCCTCTAAGTCTAGCCCAAACTCAATAAAGTAGAATATTGTTTTTTGGGTGGTGGTTTTCATTCCCAATAACCCGATTTAGGGTTACTAATAGCGTTAATATAGTCTTACAACATTTAAACTTTGATACACCCCCACAACAATATGATAATAGATAATGTTACTTTTAGGTTAAATTGTATTCCGATATTTCGATTGCTTTGGTTCTATATCATTATAAGGATAGATAATAGATAATGTTACTTTTAGGTTAAATTGTATTCCGATATTTCAAATTGCTTTGGTTCTATATCATTATAAGGATAGATCGCCTAGTACGATCCCAAATATTGATTCAAAAAGCTGGATACAATATGATCCAGAAACAATATTATCAATGAAGACAATAATATCAATGCAATAAAGCTGCTTGTACATAACAATCTGCGACAGTAGCAAAGATCAGGAAAAGAACAATGATAGTCAGTACGCTACGGGGATTGTTTTCCACCACAATAATGACCAAGTTATTATATTTTCACTGAGCGACTCAGAAGTTGACATGCAAACGCTCCGTGCATGCATGCAATCGTAGAAGAAGAACAAGTCCACGTGAAAACCTGATGCCCAAATCTGAGAAGCGTCAGTATTCGTTGAATGTTCACATGAATCTCCTTTTCTCTTCAAGCAGTGAATAATGAGCACGGTTGAAAGGTGAAAGAATGATAGCTCTTTTGACAATACGAAGAGGCAGGAAATCCAGTGTTGGACCACATTGCATTTTATTTTGATCTTTTTCCCCTAGTCAAACTCCGTTATTTGCCCTAGTGCTCTTTATAATTCAACAACAAACTCCACACACGTCTTGTCTAATGACTCAGATGCCTCAGTGCATTTTCCAGCTCGTTTCATAGACGCTTCTGCAGTGGTCCTTCCATACATCTGTCATATAAATAACACCCTGCCTTGCCTTACTATTATTCATAGAAAGTGATGGATTATTCATTGGTCTGAACTCTGAACCCGAGTAGGCTGTGAATGCATATGAAGACTCTCCCCGTGGCAACACCAGTGCGCTGGGATTGAGTCAAATGAGTACACATTCCTTTTTCAACGACACCCATCACTCAGTCTTTCAATTATGCTTCCCCATGTTCCCCATTTCTTCCATTGCAATCAGGAGTTTGAGTGTGCCATGGAAACAATAAGCTCAATGGGGAGTGACAGAAGAAAGGCATCCCAATACGTTGTTACTATTGTGTAGGTTTGTCTCTTCTTTTCCAATGCAATACATATGGGCTATGTTTCTATAGGTTTGTGCAAATATGGTAATGATAAGAGTTGTTCCCACTTTTCATTTGTTTAAAGCTCTCAAAACAGTAATCAATACTCCAAAACCGAAAACAAAAGGAAACAGTAATCAATTCCCTTTTTTGTTGCCACTTCTCATTTGTTTAGAGCTCTCAAAACAGTAATCAATTGTTTTAGTAAAAGGGATTGGAATTGTGGTTGGAAAAGAATTTGACATGGGTAATTTACGGAAAAGATTAGTGTTGAGGTTGGAAAAGAATTTGAAGTGGATATTTTTTGAAGAAATTATTGGAGTTGAGGTTAGAAAAGGGTATAGAATGAGTTTTTTTAAAGAAAACATTTGGATTTTTGGTTGGAAAAGAATTGGAAATGGGTAATTTAAAGAAAAAAAAATGAAGTTGGGATTGGAAAAGGATTCAAAATCGGTATTTTTTTTAGAGAAAAGCATTAGATTTGAGTTTGGAAAAGAGCACTCTATGCGTTTTTTAAAGAAAAGAGTTGGAGTTGAGGTTGGAAAAGAATATTAAATGAGCATTCTTAAAGGAATGAATTGGAGTTGAAGTTGGAAAAGATATATGAAATAGAATTTTTAATGAAAATAATTGGAGTCGAAGTTGGAAAAGAATACGAAATGGGTATTCTTGAAAAAAGAAATTGAAGTTGAGGTTTGAAATGAATACAAAATAGGTATTCTTGAAGAAAAGAATTAGAGTTGAAGTTAAATACTAAATAAATATTCTTGAAGAAACAAATTGGAATTGGGGCTCGAAAAGAATTAGAAATGTGTATTTTAAAGAAAAAAATTGAATTGAAGTTGGGAAAGTATTTGAGATGGGAACTTGTAGGAAAAAGAATTCAAGTTGAGGTTGTACAAAAGTTTGAAATGTGTTCTTTTACTAAAGTGAATTGAAATTGAGGTTGAAAAAGAATTAGGAATGAAAATTTATTGGATATGTTTTGCAAGGTTAAAAACATAAATGAAAGCATACATTCCAAATTATACATGTTTAGTAATATACTTTGAATATTGATAATGATAATATTTTCTTGTAAATTGAATTAAGTATAATGAGTTATATCTATTTAGTAACATAATTTGAGTATTGGTAATATAAATATTTTTTTTACATTGAATTAGCTGAAAGGAATGCATAATAGAGATATAAATTTGAAATGGAAAAATAAGGATAAAGATAGAATGTTTGTATGATTTGACAACTGTGGAAGATGTAAAAGGTTGATGAGACAATATAAAGTGGTTATGGATCATGAAACTAGAATTTTGAGTATTTTTTGTTTTGGTGGGAATGAGAGATTTCATTTATCATATGGGAGTTACTAGTGGGGCATGTAAGTCCACATGCATTCGTCCTTTTATTTGTTGCCCAATTTTGTATCTCCTTATGTATTATGTGTTTTGTACTATTTTGATGTTTGTAATATATTTTTGGTAATCTAGTTCTACATTTACATGACTCTATGAGATACATATGTTTATTATGCAATTGATCTATGTGAATTATTATAGTGTCATTATTTCTATTATAACTATGTAATGTTAATAACTAAATCATTTTGAGCAATTATGTTTTAAGTATATTATTTGATAATTATTATATGTTATTGGATCATGCTATTTATTTGTACTTTGAGTAAAAATCAATAGGAAATGTAATTTTATGTATAAGATTTCATAAATTATACACGCATTGCATGATTATATGTGTTTCTATTGGATTTTTATGTAATGCAGTCACCGATGGAAAGACCCTAGAGAGATCAGTCCAATTGTGCAACAAGAGTAAACATATAAACAATGACACAAGAGAATACAAAGAGAATAAGTAAGATTTGTATTTTCTATATTATTTTTTGGATTTGATTGTGTAGAATTGTTTACACAAGCAAATCCAGAAAATAATATATCATACATGTATGGATTATGGAAATCTAATAGATAAGATTTGTATTTATTCACTATAAATCAGTTACATTTAATTGGCAACATATATGCCTTCATACATGCTAGACTACAACTAAGATGCTTGATTACAATCTTTAGTTAGAGACTTTAGATCCCAATTCCAAAGATTATCCTTGATTATTAAATCCCAATTTCATTCTAGAGAAGTATTACATTACATAAATAGGCATTGTGACACGCATGTTAGCCCAAGAACAAAGAAAATTCCCCAAGAATAGGGAAATGTGTTAAAGAAAATAGGGTAGGTCCTAAATCACAAGGAACTTGATCCATAAACCATACAAGGCCCAAGGAACTAAGATTTAAGTCCACACATGATCCTATTGGAGATTTGTCAGCATGCCAGTACTAACTGTATGTTTATCATTGATGACAACATATGGAAAGTAGCATGCAAGGAAGTCTTATGCAGTAAGCTTTCAATATATGAAGCATGGACATGATATCAACATGATATCATGGGCATAGAGATTAACTATTAGAACAGAGAGTTATATAACAGTTGGTGTCAACAGTGTTCTTGACAGAGTAACAGGCAGTGTTCTATGTATGATTGTCTGTATAGTTATCATGGAGCCTTGCACGCTTGGATATATGTTGAAGACATGTTAGTGATGTTTTAGTTATGAATGCATAGTCTGTTGATGAGTAGAAGTGAAGTTATGTAGTTGCTATTCGCCAGCAGCAGTTTCTTGTGTTTATTCAGTAGAGCCAACAAAGATTTTATTGGTTATGTAGTTGTGCCTATCCTTTGGGTATGTGCCCTTGGATTTAAGCTTAGAGGAGAGTTATTGATGTTTGGTTAAGAGCGCATGAGTTAATTCAGCTTGAAGAGAAAGATCCAGTTGTTTTGGTAGAGCCAACAGTGTGTAGTGTGCGTCTACAATTATCTTATTGGACAGGTCCCAGAATGTGTTGCGTGCATAGTAGAGCTGACATAATTTTTATTGGAGTTTGTTATGGTTTCTCTAATATGATTTCAAGGTGGTTCTAATAGGCCGACTTGATTTTATCTTTTGGAGGAAAGATATTTATAGGCAGTCATTTGTGATTGCTTGAGTGTGGTTCATAGTTGATTAAGCAGAGCAGAGCAGAGTGTGAAAAGTGTTGAGCCATTAGAAGAAGGTCTATGTGACCAAGTAAAGTACTTGTGCTATTCATTGGAACTGATCCAGACAATAGGTTAAAGCGCAGTTCACCAAGATCCAAATATAGTGTGTATCTATTTTTCAGAAGGTTGTAGCCTTCACCCCTTTGAGCGGTGAGCTCTCGGATAGTGTGCCCTCTCCCCTAATAGGGACAATTGTAAAAGACTCCTAACAGGGTTTGACCCTTGACTAGGTCTACTGTACTTAATATATTGTAAATCAACTCCTAACAAGGTTAAAGATCTTCTAACAAGGATCATTGTACACTAGTATAGAATATTAGTGGGTATCAAGTCCCACCAGGGTTTTTACCTATTTGAGTTTCCCCGTAACCAAAATATTGGTGTTGTGTTCATGTGTTCTTTCATTGTGTTTATGCTTTATATTTAAGTATACTTAATTGGGAAAGAATTGAATCTTGTAGATAACCGATTCACCCCCCCTCTCTCAGTTATCTCTTGGGACTATTCCTAACAATTGGTATCAGAGAGAAGTTTTAACAGCTTGAGGTTGATCAGATGGCATACTTCAGGAAAGAAATTCCTAAGTTTGATGGAGAGAATTATCTTGATTAGAAGAACAAGATGGTGACCCATTGCAGTGCATTTGTTTTGAAGTTTTTGATGTAACTATCAAAGAAGCCAAGATACCTACCCTAGAAGACCTTGCACAGGATGATGCTACTGATAGGCAAAAGGAATTGTTTCATCAGAATGCTATTGCTAAAGAAGCCCTTATCAGCACCTTATCTGATGGTGATTTTTCAAAAATAAAAAAGGTAGATACAACCCACAAAATATGGAAGCAACTAGAAGACATATTTGAAGGAGACAAACAAGAAAAGGATGTGCATAGAAAGACATGGAAGAAAAGATACAATGCATTAGAGATGCTGCCTGAAGAAAATATCAGAGCTTATAATCAAAGAATAAATGAAGCAATTACTAGAATAGAAAACAATGGTGGAGAGATTTTAGAGGAGGACATTATGGACAAGTTAATGACTACTCTCACTACTGAATATGAAAGAAAAATCAACATCCTTGATGAGACCATGCAACTTACATCTAATTTCAAGAGAGAGACTTTGATTAGCAAAATCTCAGTTTTTGAGATTTCAAGATTGAAGATAGAACCAAAGAGTGAGATAGCCTTCAAAGCAATAGTTCATGGTAAGAAATCTGCAAACACTTTTGGCAATTTTGATGATGATGATGAAGAGAAAACATTAGATGATTTTATTGCTATGATTTCCAAAAGAGAAAAGAAAGGAAAAGGAAAATATGAAGGTCAATTACCATTTAAGTGCTTTTCATGTAATAAGATTGGTCACTTTGCATCTAAGTGTCCTACTAGAACTAGAAAGTTCAAAAAGGATTACAAGTCTAAGTATTCCTAGGAATGCTACTATGTTGGAGATGGATTTTCAGATGAAGAATCTGGTGAAGAAGAAATTGGATTCATTTCTATTATAGACAAGATGAATAATAAGATAGTTCATGAAGATAAGAAAGATAATCAAGAGCTGACATAAGGACAAACTGGATTCTAGACAGTGGTTGTTCACATCACATGACAGGTGATAAAGGTAGGTTTGTTCATTTGGACAAATACAATGGAGGTATGGTCAGATTTGGAGACAACACTCCTAAACCAATAGTTGGTAGAGGATCCATCACCCTGGATGGAAAGAATAGTACTGATGATGTTCGTTATGTTGATGGTTTGAAACATAACCTTCTCAATGTTGGACAGTTACTTGGAAAAGGATATTAGTTGGAGCTCAAAGATGACAAATGCATCATTAACAACAAAGATGGTGTTATGATTGCATTAGGCTCAAAGAAAAGAGGTAATGTTTTTTAGCTCAATTCAGAAGCAAGTTGTTTTGTTGCTAAAGTTGATGACAGTTGGTTGTAGCCTTCGCCCCTTTGAGCAGTGAGCTCTTGGATAGTGCATCCTCTCCCCTAATAGGGACAATTGTAAAAGACTCCTAACAGGGTCCGACCCTTGACCAGGTCTACTGTACTAAATATATTCTAAAGCAACTCCTAGTAGGGTTAAGGATCTTCTAACAAGGATCATAATACTCTAGTGTAGAATATTAGTGGGTGTCAATTCCCACCGGGGTTTTTACCTATTTGGGTTTCCCTGTAACCAAAATATTGGTGTTGTGTTCATGTGTTCTTTCATTGTGTTCATGCTTTATGTTTAAGTATACTTAATTGGATAAAGAATTGAATCTTTTAGATAACTGATTTACCAACCCCCCCCCCTCTCAGTTATCTCTTGGGACTATTCCTAACAATTGGTATAAAAGACTATGTCATATCAATTTTGATAACATAGTAAAGATAAGTAATGTAAAGGTAGTAAGAGATCTACCTAGCATAGCAAAGCCAGTTGATACTATATGCAGGGAATGTGTGATGGGAAAGCATGTGAGAAATTCACTCAGGAGCAAGCAGAATTCAACAGAGAACAAGTTGGATCTTATTCATACATCCCTATGTGGTCCACCTCAAACAAGATCATACTATGGTGAAAGGTATTTCATTTTTTTTGTTGATGATTATACTAGGATGATGTGGGTTGCATTCTTAAAAGATAAGTCAGAAGCATTTGAGAAATTCAAAATATTCAAAGCTAAGGTTGAGAATGAATCTAGACTAAAGATAAAATGTTTGAGATCGGATAGAGGAGGAGAATTCACCTTTGACAGATTCTATGAGTACTGTGAAGAACATGGCATAAAAAGACACTTAAGTGCACCTAGAACCCCTCAGTAGAATGGAATTGTAGAGAGAAGGAATAGGATCATTCTTGATATAGCATGCACCATTATGATAGAAGTAAAAGTTGCACACACCTATTGGAGAGATGCAGTCAATATAGTAGTCTATACCATCAATAGAATTCAACTAAGGCTAGGCGCTAACAAAACACCATATGAGCTATGGTTTGGTAATGTTCCCACAGTAAAATACTTTAGAATCTTTGGAAGCAAGTGCCACATCAAGAGGGATGAAGCAGTAGGCAAGTTTGATGCAAGAAGTGATGAAGGTATTTTTCTTGGTTACTCTACTAAAAGTAAAGCTTATAGATGTTTCAATTTAAGATTGAAAAAGATCATAGAAAGTGCTCATGTAAAGATTGATGAAAAGTTTATGATTCAAGAAAGATATCATGATTACTCACCCATGATTGAAGAAGATCACAAGCAAAGAACTCAACTAGCAGTGAAGCGGTATGTTTACTATCTAAGATTGAACCTTTAAGTGTTGAAGATGCTTGTAATGATTCAGACTGGTATGATGCTATGAAAGAAGAACTTGATCATATTATTAAGAATGACACTTGACAAGAATGTGATTGGAACAAAGTGGATATTCAGAAACAAGATGAATGAAGATGGTATAGTAGTAAGAAATAAGGCAAGATTAGTATGTAAGGGATATGTGCAAACAGAAGGCATTGATTATTCAGACACATTTGCACCTATGAGCAGATTAGAAGCTATTAAGTTGTTTTTAGCCTATGCTACAATCAAAAACTTCAAAGTTTATCAGATGGATGTCAAGTCAGCATTCTTGAATGGAGATTTGAAAGAAGAAGTATATATTGAGCAACCAGAAGGATTCACCTTATCAAACAGACCTGATATGGTATGTAGATTGAAGAAGGCCCTCTATGGACTTAAGCAAGCCCCTAGAGCATGGTATGAGAGACTAGATGGATACTCAACAAAGATTGGATTCAAGAAAGGAGTAGCAGATTGTAATCTATTCATTAGAGGGACATCTAAAGGTTTACTACTTGTAGCTATATTTGTTGATGACATTATCTTTGGAGGTAATCACAAACTCAGTGCTGAATTTGCCAAAGAAATGCAGAATGAGTTTGAGATGAGTATGATTGGTCCTATCAAATACTTTTTGGGACTACATGTGTAGTAGATAGAAAAATGAATTTTTATTAATCAGTCAAAATATATGAAAGAGATACTAAAGAAATTCAAGATGGATGATTGCAAGCCAGTAGGAACCCCTATGATCACTGGATGCAAGCTTACAAAAGAAGATGACTCACTAGCAATAGATACAACATTGTATAAGTCTATGATTGGTAAACTCATATATCTTACTCAGACTAGACCTGATATTTCCAATGCAGTTGGTATAGCTAGAAGATTTGCAGTAGAGCCTAAACAAAGTCACCTCATGGTAGTAAAGAGAATATTCAGTGACTTGCAGGGCACTATAGATTATGGTCTATGGTATCCTAATTCAAAAAATGTTGAGCTTCATGTGTACACTGATGTAGATTGGGTAGGATGTGTTGATGATAGAAAGAGTACATCGGGTGGAGAAGTGTTTCTTGGTGATAGACTTGTCACTTGGAAAAGAAAAAAACAAAATTGTATTTCTCAGTCAACAGTAGAAGCGGAGTATGTTGTAGTAGCCTTGAATTGTTCTACAATTGTTTGGATCAAACAGATGACAAAGGATTTTGGAATTTAGATTGATTATCCTATTGTTATTCATTGTGATAACACTAGCAGTATCAATATGTCAAAGAACCCTATGATGCATGCAACGACAAAGCACATTGAGATCAAGTATCACTTCCTAAGAAAAAAAGTGGCAAAGAAAGAAGTCAAGTTGGACTATGTGAGTACTAAAGATCAGTTGGTAGATATATTCACAAAACCCTTTCCTAAGGATAATTTTGAGTATCTCAGGGAGAAGTTGGGAGTAATTTCCTTCCCTGATTCTGCTTAGAAGAAAGAAGGAAAGGCATCAATCCTCTGGAACTGATGGAAGGTTGACTAGTCTAGCTTAGGAGTAGTACTGGTGCTTAAAATGAATGGCGCCCTTTGCCATTGATGTCAAAGGGGGAGTAATATATAGAGTCATGAAAAATAGAAGTAAAAAGAGGAGTAATAAACTAAGAGGGAGAAGCATTCAGTTATGACAGTAGTTCAGTTGAGGAAATGGAGAATATTAGAAAATATTGCAGCAGATGGAGGATTCATCTTTGGGGCATTTTGATGGGGAAATGGAGAATGTTATAAAAGGAATGTTCATTTAGGTTGGTGGTGGTTTTTCATTCCACATGTTGCCATCAATGCCAAAGGGGGAGATTGTTGGAGATTTGCTAGTAGGCCAGTACTGATTGTATGTTTGTCATTGATGACAACATATGGAAAGTAGCATGCATGGAAGTCTTAGGGTAAAAGTTTGGAGTTGGGGGCCAATTCTGCGGAAGTCCACGGCGATGGAAAATTAGGAATACAAAATGAGCGCCTGATTTTTACAAATCGGGCACCCATTTAGGTTCAAGAGCCTGAAGCAATTTCAAAAATTGGGCCCCTGTTCAAAAATCATGTGCCCGTTTAGCATCGGGCATCCAAAGCAAAACAGGCACCCGATTTGAACAAATCGGGCGCCCGTTTTGAAAATCTATATATATATATATATTTTTAAATGAAATTCATGTCATTTTCATGCACAGCAAAAATGGAATCACGTTTGGTACAGCTCGGGCACCTGGTTTAGCTTCCCCTGTTGACCCCATCTGCCATTTTTTCATCTTTTAGGTATGTACTATTCTTTTTTATTATTTTTTTATGATTTTTGTCTTAAAAATTATAGTTTCAGGTTATTTTTAATTTAAAAACATAGTTTAATATTATTTTCAAAATTATTGCATCAATTTAATTATATTTTATCTTTCAAACTTGTAATTCTTTTTTATTTCAATTTACTTTGTAAATTATCGTACTAAAGTAGAAAACTGGTCAAATTTAGGTATACAATTTATTACATTGCAAAACCCTACATAGAAAACCAAAACCCTAGATAATAAAACAAAAACATAAACCTAGATAAAAATTTAATTTACAAAACCCTAAACTTACAAAATCAAAATATAAATTTAGAAAACCAAAACATAAATTTAGTTCAACCAAAATATAAATTTAAAAACACAGACTCTCTCTCTCTCTCTCTCTCTCTCTCTCCTCTTCCTCTCTCTCTCTCACTCTCTCTTTCTCTCTCCTCTTTCTCTTTCCTCTCTCTCTCTCTCTCTCTCTCTCTCTCTCTCTCTCTCTCTCTCTCTCTCTCTCTCTCTCTCTCTCTCTCTCTCTCTCTCACTCTCTCTCTCTCTCTCTCTCTCTCTCTCTCTCCCTCTCTCTCTCTCCCTCTCTCCTCTCTACGTACTATTGTTTTTTATTATCTTAGAAAACCAAAACTTAGAAAATCATTTAATATAAATTTAGAAAACCAAAACATAAATTTAGTTCAAATCAAAACATAAATTTAGAAACTCTCTCTCTCTCTCTCTCTCTCTCTCTCTCTCTAAGTTTTGATAATTATTTATGTCATTCAAGTTGTAAGGCAAAATATATTTTACAGTATGTTAATTGTAAATTATCATGTTTTTATTTGTATGTAGATTGGCAATATGGATGATTTTCACATTGATGAGCTTATAGGTCAGCATGCACCACCACCTCCTCCACCTCCCCCTCCCCCTCCACTGCCCCCTCCACCTCCACCTAGAGAGACTAGGGATAATATTAGGAGAAATGTAGAGGAGATCTTGAGAGACATAAACATTATTAGGCATGATCCATATTCGTCTATCCTACTACTACGCCTTGCAGATAGCATGCAAGGTGTAGTAGATTCCATATAGACATTAGACTATGAGATTGATAGTTTTGAGTCATGGAGGGAGTCTATGCATGTATATTATGCTGATGGCCTCTCTTATAAAGAGGTTAATAAGTTAAAAATTACAAAAAATGAGTTGGCACACTATTTTTTGAACCCTACAATGGGTGAGCAGATAGTTGGCAAGAAGCCACACATTTTGATTAGAGGGTGTAGACACCCCAGGATAGCAGAGCATTTTTGGGAGCAGTGGTGGATGGTATTTGACCATCCACCACATGCTAATCATTAGGTCCCACTTTATTTTTTGAAGAAATTATGGGCTGAGTTTGAATTGGGTAAGAAACCCAATTATTTTGATATGAGATCATTTCAGGGGGTTGGTCGGGGCATGCCACAGGATAGGCCAAGGGCCAAATTGAGTGATAGAACTAGAAATCATGTGTGCAATGAGCCCCTTGTTCCTCTTCCATCTCTTGCACTTCCTGCATCTATCTACCATCGAGCAGTGTAGTCATCTCTTGGTTCTTTGAGTTCCCTTACAAGCAATTTGTTACAGCACATGACCCAGGCGAGGACTGCCCCCAGCATAGCACATGTTTGCACAAGTTGTGGGGGTATATGTATGGGTCCCCAATCTGATCGTGATGTTGCCCATGCTACCCATGGTGGATATGGTGATGATGTTGGTGGTGCACACGGTGGATATGCCGATGATGATGATGGCACGCATGGTGACGGCGCACATGGTGGATATGTCGATGATGATGATGGTGCACATGGTGATGTCAGAGATGATATCTCATCATATGTTGATTTACTCAATGCAAACGATGATCATCCCACACAGGTAAATTTAATTATAATTTAAATATAGTGTAATATTAAATTTCTTATTTATACCATTATGAGCCGTAACATGTGGATTTTTCAGTGAACAGAGGAGGGTTGACCCTCCAACATTCATTAGCCGTCATCATATGGCATCGACACCTTGACATCTCAGTGCTCCATTCACGGTATGCACTTTGATCTTGATACATTTGAACTTTAATTGATAGTGTGTTTGACATATTTTTGTGATTTTGTAGGGTCTCTCATGTACCACAGGGATTGGCAGTCCTTCATTCTCTGCCCCACCAGTCACTGAGAGTCAACCACATATACCTGTACTATGTTTTTCATTTATTAATTTTAAGTACTTGTATCTTACTAATTTATGTACAACTTTGATTCACACTTATTTTTTTGTAATTGTAGGCTTTTGGATTGTCTCATGTTGCACAATCACATTTACATCCTGACTCATTGGTGACATTAGCTATGTGTCACGCACAAGTAATGTACACATGTTTTTATTCCATATTTATATATTTAATCAAGTTATATATACTTTATAATTTATGTATATATGTATTATAAGTTTGATTCATGCTTTATATATGTTGTTCAGGTCGACACCACCATGAGTCTTGGCATGGCTATAGGATTAAGCCAAATGCATCCATCGACACTATCCTTTGAGGTGATGATTAATTTAAGTTATTTTTTAATGTCTTGTGTGTATCTAGATCTTAGATGATTAATTTAAATAATTTTTAATTTGTACATTAATTTTTTTTATAGGACTTGGCTTCATCCACTTTTCATGTAGTTGAGGATGAGGGTGCTCGAGACTAGACAGAGCAGGATCAAGGTGCTCAGGACCAAACAGAGTAGGATGAGGGTACTCAGGACCAAAAAAAGCATGTTGATGCATCGCAGTCCTCTTCACGTGGAGTGAAGAGGACTGTAGATCAGCTATATGAGTAGAGTTAGATTATGATGACTATTTGGACTTGTTCATTTTATTTATGATGACTATTTGGACTTGTTCATATTATTTTTGATGACTATTTGGACTTGTTTTATGATGACTATTTGGGCTTGTTTAGACTTGTTCATATTATTTTTACTTGTTGTTAGAGTAGGACTTGCATTATATACTAGTCCACTTATTATCATATATTGTACTTGGACTTGTTTTTAGAGTAGGACTTTGTTTTGTGATTGTATGTATATATCATGAGTTGATATGATGGACATTATGATACATGTAAATTATTTCAGTTTTTGTTATGTTATTTATCTTAGTCATGAGTTGTTATGTAATTTATCAATTTATCTTAATCAGGACTTGTTATGTAATTTATCAATTTATCCTTTAAAAAACATCTATCTAACAATGAGATCTATTAATTCACGTGTAATTGATCTAAGTACAATATCTAGATACATGCTACAAGTAATATGAACACTTTGATTAACTATAAAAAAAATCATCTAGATCTAACAATGACATCTATTAATACATGTAAAATTGACAAGAACAATATGGATGTTACAAACTTAATAACTATTAAACAATGAGATCTATTAAGTGAACATAATATTTACAACGAAATTAGGTGAATACAAAGTTATAGATTTAACTTAAATATTTAAAACAAAATTTGATGTATAAAAGTGAGTTCATGTGATCTTAAATTATTAACCCAAAATTGTACGAATAAAAGAGTGCATTGTACTACATAAATAGTTCATGTCTATGTTCTTCCAGACATCCTTCGTCATAAAAATAAACATGTTGAAATGTTAGAATTTATAAAAGTTCATTTAAAGTTAATTTTAATTTTAATTTCAAATCTATATCTCTAAATTATAAATTATGACACTTCAAAGAAGACGTGTAGAAAACATATACAAATATGACAATTGAACAAAAACTTACATGTATAAATTTGATTCAACCTAATGTACCATTAGCATCCTCTCTTTTCTGCAATGCAGATCTATGTTCTTCCTGACATCCTGCATCATAAAAATAAACATGTTGAAATGTTAGAATTTGTGTACTCGAGTTCATTTAAAGTTAATTTTAATTTTAAAGTTAATATGACAATTGAACAAAAACTTACATGTATAAATTTGATTCAACATAATGTACCATCAACATCCTCTCTTTTCTGCAAAGCATCTATGTTCTTCCCGACATGGACTGCATCATAAAAATAAACATGTTGAAATGTTAGAATTTATGTACTCAAGTTTATTTAAAGTTAATTTTAATTTTAAAGTTAATAAGACAATTGAATAAAAACTTACATGTATAAATTTGATTCAACCTAATGTACCATCAACATCCTCTCTTTTCTGTAATGCGTCTATGATTGCCTCATGCTCTTCCATTGAAAGTGTCCATAAAATTTTATTAGCAGGTCTCCCTTTGTATCTTTCCAATTTGATATTTGTTGCCACTACCAAATGGGAATAGTGTATAATCTTCTTTTCTAATTGGTAGTCTTCAAAATCTAGTAAACCATTCCTTCTTGTTAGGTATTTGCGTAGCCATGTACCAACTACCACAATAGACCCAATTGGATACTAAAAATTATCATCTACTTGATGACATATCAAATTTTTCTTGGGTTCTACACATCGAGCTAACCAATACTTTATCTGCCCTTCATTATCCTCAGGTGCAACAATAGCATACACATGTCCTGCAAAACAAAATTAAGTACATGTGCACTGTAAATAAAACTTGTTTAAATTAAAGTTTTATAATTCAAATATATATAATCATAAATTATATGACATACACATGTAACTAATATATAATTTAAAGTTTTACAATAAATTGTATTAAATTACCAAGTTGTATGAGATCTGAAACATGATCATAATCTTCTGATGCAAAGGCATGATCCAGGTCTTCATTTATTATAACATCTTCATCTTGTCTCTCGCTAGGTGTTAAGGATTTTTGTTTCCATTCTTCAACCCATTATTTATTCTCGCATTCTTCCCATTCACCTGCAACACAAAATTGACAAAAACATGCAAGCTCCCTAGTCCATATAGTCCAAGTGTTAGAATTAGAACTCCTAAATGAATGCCATTTAGTCGATCCACTGATTGTATTAAAATCATATCTTGAAAGGATATTCTTCTCTTCAACTAGCCAGAAAAAATGTCTGATTGTAGAGTTCTGACTTGATCCTGTAGACAAACTTGTTTTACACCATTCAACAATTGCACATGCATCTTTAAATTTTGATTTTTCCTCAAATTTGAGTTTCTCTCTACAAAGGGCTCTCTTAACACATGCACCAGCACCATCATGTTCTCCCTTCCTGTGTCCAACCTCAAAAAAACTCCAAATATGTTGGATACTTATTTTCTTGTGCATCCTACTCAACCAATAAAACATTCTAGCATTCTTGAATTGTCCTATGCAATTATCTAACCATATTAAATGTTGTGTTATATGAATTTCTCTCTCCCTTAAATTTTCATAAAAGGTATTAAAGCAATACTGGACAAGCTCCAATGAGTGTAACTTTTTATCACTCATATAGAAATGGTATTCTCTCAATATTTTATGATCCTCTTCTATACTATCAAGTGCATGTCTATAGACAATATGAACAAAAATTGTTACTTGCACTAAATTATAATATTATGGTTGGATCTCATCTTGTGGTGCACAAGCATGTAGTTCTCTGCAAAGTCAACAACTGACAGTTTACTACCAATTGGAAATGTAATCTTGCATATGCAAAATTGTCCATCAAGCCATCTAGAATTGTGAGAGTGTTTCACATATTTAGGTATGATCTTACTCTTGAATTCATTCATAAAATCATTAACACTAAGTTTTTCAGTTATTAGGTCGCACCGTTTTCCAACTTTTCCATCCTTCAATGGATACTCAATAGTTTTAAATCTTTGTACATCAACTAATTGTTGTCCAAAATCAAATGAAATATTTTCATGCAAACATTCATCTAATAATGTAAGATTGCCACATACATCACATACACCAGAAACACATGCATTCAAAAGATAAAATTGCTCATTAGGTGGGTTACAAAACAAATTTGATATAAACTCCTTTACAGTTTTAGGTGGTATATTTATACCACATTCCTGCAATATTTCATTAGTATGCATAGTAGAACATATAGATCAAAAAATATCATAATGATAATGAAATTGAACATGAGTTTTGCAACAACAGGTGATTCTTTCTTTGTTAATCCTTACATACCATGGTTTACATTTTTCAAAAGATCTTTGACTAATACTAATAGTTAACACCTTATCATCCACAAATTTTTTATACAATTTTGTTTGAGTCATATCTAAAAGGTGTTTTGGATGTGGATCATGAACTTTTGAACTAACTCTTAATTTAAGAACATCTCTAGCATTAGGGGATACTCTTGTATTATCGTGCCAAAATTTTTCAATCAAAGTTTTGACTTCACTAGGAAGTTTCATGTCAGACCTCGGGAGTCTGCCACTGAAGGTCCATAAATGGTTTGTTGGATCACTTTCAAAGTTAACTCTTCTCTTTACAGCTCTTGTTAAAGTTTTACGATTAATATTAAGATATCCACTTATGTTTGAAATCATTCTTTTATCAGTAGTAGTTTTGTTTACTAAAGCTGTTGTTATTGCTCGTCGTGCCACATTACTATCTTTAGAATGACTTTTCTTTCCAATTGTGTCAAAGGCACTAGCAACAGTTGATACAACTTGTTTTAGAGACTCATCCTTCTTAGTTTTCAAATAAATGCCTAAATTCTTCATCACTTTTCGCATTTTAGACATTTTAATTAATTGTAACATTAATTGACATTGAAACCCAAATTTCTTATTATAAAAAAATTATCTAAACAATCTGCTCTCGTGTGTCCTAATCTGTCTCGATGAAACCAAACCATGCAGATTGTCTAACACATCAATTTTTAATTGAAATTGTTCATTTATTTCATTATCATTCAAATGAGTTTCTTTCTCAATCAGTGTTTCTATGTCTACATTTACATTGTTGATTTTAATTTGAATTGATGTTTGATTTTCAGTTTCAATTGGGGTTTGACTTTCAGTTCCTTTATCATTATGATTAACATTACTAATTTCTAAAAATTCACGTGCAATTAAACTTGTTAATCTATTTTCAAGAATAAAATTTAAATCATTTTTATTATAACCCGCTTCTAGCAAATCATGAACATCTTTATCAAAATAAGTTGTAACAATTGGATGCGAAGACATACTTGTATCCAATATTGGATTAGAAGATGCACCTGATTTTGCTTCTTCAACCTCTACATCCATTATGGTGTCTTCATTGTCCTCCTCTTTTGAAACAATTATTGAACTCGATGCTCCAACATTATTCGAGTTTCGAAGTCTTTCTCTTCTTTCTCATTGTCATTTTGCCTCCTCTCTATTTTCTTCAATCTCCTCAGGTGTCAGATTCTTCATTGACCTCTTTCTACGTTGATTTGAGCCCAGTTTTTGCACCAAAATTTGAGTTGAAACAATCTTTTTTGAATGTCAAATTCAAAATAAGACAAATAAAAGGAATGTTGGCAGAAATATTCTCTTTGTCTACTTTGAATCAATAGAAAACAAAATGAAAATTCACAATCATTAGATCAGGCCCACAGTGTGATTTTTTTTATTGCAATGGCTCTTTAAGAAATGGGTTCCCGTTTTTAGTTTCAAAAAATGGGTGCCCGTTTTTAGATTTATAAAATGGGTGCCCATTATTTTAATTTAAAAAATGAGCGCCCAATTTGTAAATCTATGGGTGGGAACCTTACCTCCTGGCTTGGGTTTTGGTTCAGAACAGGCTTGGTCCCACCAAGCCTATGCTTGACCCTACAAAAAAATGGCTAAGGCATTACAGAGTAAAATTTCTGCCTTGCCATAATTTTTAGGACAACTTCTCGAATGAATTTTTTGATAAAATGAAAACCTATTTTAGCTCTTATTGTGCAGATTATAAAAATATAAATTTTACAGTGATATGATGAATTTTAATATTTATACAATATTTAATAAGCCAACATGGTACCTAAACTTGAAATACCAAGGTTAACTAGAACTTTAATTACTTTTTTAATTTTTAATTTTTTTGAAAAATGAGTTATATGTGATCAAACTACATAGAATTCTTTTCAATTTTTTTAAAAAAGTGAAGTTATCATCAAATTATGGTGTCCACACACCATAGGTTTCAAAAATGTACTTTATAGTCAATTAAAAATTAATTTAAAAAAATATTCAGTAAAAAAATAAGATAAAATATTATCATCAATCTTCAGTGTTTTAGGTACCTTTTCCCAAAAGGATTCCCAAAAATACATTCATTTACTTCAAAAAAGGGTGTTTGTACATGTGTGAGGTGTGGTCCTGAAATAGGCATTTTGAAAAAGTGGTTTTTAGATATGCATACTAAAATTCAATTTATACCATGTGGGTATTGAAATAAATTACATATTTGAAAACTAGATTTTAAGCACTAAATTTTATATTGCTAAATTTTTTCAAGATTCAATCTTTAAGTGCTTCAAATTTGGACATCAATTGACAAAATTTTTGAAAAATATAGAAAACACTTCACTTTTTGGCCAAAAGTGGGACTCAACTTCTTGCAGCCACCCCTACGCAGTAAGCTTTCAATGTATGAAGCAAGGACATGATATCAGCATGATATCATGGGCGTAGAGGTTAACTGTTAGAACAAACAGTTATATAGCAGCTGGTGTCAGCAGTGTTCCTGACAGAGTAACAGGTAGTGTTCTAGGTATGATTGTCCGTACAATTATCATGGAGCCTTGTGCGCTTTGATATATGTTGAAGACATGTTAGTGATGTTTTAGTTATGGACACATAGTCTTTTGATGAGTAGAAGTGAAATTATGTAGTCGCTATTCACCAGCAGTAGTTTCCTATGTTTATTCAATAGAGCTAACAGATATTTTATTGGTTATGTAGTTGTGCCTATCCTTTGGGTATGCACCTTTGGATTTAAGCTTAGAGGAGAGTTATTGATGTTTGGTTAAGAGTGCATGAGTTAATTTATCTTGAAGAGAAAGATCTAGTTTTTTTGGTAGAGCCAACAGTGTGTAGCGTGCGTCTACAATTATCTTATTCGATAGGTCCCAGAATGTGTTGCGTGCATAGTAGAGCCAACAAAATGTTTATTGCAATTTGTTATGGTTTCTCTAATATGATTTGAAGGTGGTTCTAATAGGCTGACTTGATTTTATCTTTTGGAGGAAAGATATTTATAGGCAGTCATTTGTGATTGCTTGAGTGTGGTTCATAGTTGATTAAGCAGAGCAGAGCAGAGTGTGCAAAGTGTTGAGCCATCAGAAGAAGGTCTATGTGACCAATTAAAGTACGTGTACTATTCATTGGAACTAATCCAGATAGCAAGTCAAAGCACATTTCACCAAGATCCAGATATAGTGTGTATCTGTTATTCAAAAGGTTGTAGCCTTCACCCATTTGAGCAGTGAGCTCTCGGACAGTGCATTCTCTCCCTTAATAGGGACAATTGTAAAATACTCCTAACAGGGTCTGACCCTTGACCAGGTCTACTGTACTTAATATATTGTAAAGCAACTCCTAACAGGGTTAAGGATCTTCTAACAAGGATCATTATACACTAGTACATAATATTAGCAGGTATCAAGTCCCACGAAGGTTTTTACCTATTTGGGTTTTCCCATAACCAAAATATTGGTGTTGTATTCATGTGTTCTTTCAATGTGTTTATGCTTAATGATTAAGTATACTTAATTGGGAAAGAATTGAATCTTGTAGATAACTGATTCACCCCCCCTCCCCCCCCCCCTCTCAGTTATCCCTTGGGACTATTCCCAACAGATCCAAGAACAAATATGTATGTGTCATTGAGCTTCACAAGTCATAGATTTCCATTGCAAGATCAAGATTCACTGACAGGTTGCATACTAGCAAGAACACAACACCCGGGAGAGAACAAATCATAACTTGAGCAACAATGGATCAAATGAGCTATGAACCTAGGAACATGGTCCAAGATAGGTTTTGGATACAATCCAAGCATTGCATAAGATAACTCGAACATATGATGAATTGCCAAATTGATCTCTCAGATTAGAAAAATTAGGAACAATATTGAATAAAATTACTTTTAGTTGATGCAATATTTCTCTGAACCCAAGATTCTCCTGCATCAATATGTTATCTAGTTTAAATGTTTGGTATGTGCCTAAAATGCATAGGATTGTAATTGAACAATCAATTTCAATTAATAAGGCATCTGAGATAAGATAGATTGATTTCACTATATCCATTTAACTTCATAATAACATA
Organism: Chamaecyparis obtusa; assembly: GCA_027943335.1. Taxonomy (NCBI): domain Eukaryota; kingdom Viridiplantae; phylum Streptophyta; class Pinopsida; order Cupressales; family Cupressaceae; genus Chamaecyparis; species Chamaecyparis obtusa. The sequence continues at coordinate 216,204 of BSBK01000955.1, forward strand.
ATAAAATATGACTTGTAATAAATATACCTTGAGCCCTCATATAATCTAATTGTGTGCAGTTAAGAACCCCTTGTAATCTCTATTTTATAACTACTTAACCTAATTTCTTAGTATGTATATTTTTTAATGTAGATTTAATTAATTCTTTTCTTGAATATTATAGTACATTAAAAAATAGAAGGGTTGGATAGATTCAAAAGAATATTTTTTTTAAATGAAAAAAGGTAATTTTAGACTACAATTTGAAAAAACTAATCTAAGGTTTATGCATAACTTGTATATTTTCATTACTTACAAAATTAGACTTTTGAGTCTGATCCCTTACCCTTTAAAGTTAATTATAGTATTTATAAAAGTACTTGAAAATTATTATAAAGATATCATATATATATGCTTAGTCAAACTAAAATATAACATTTACAAAAAACACACTTTTTGTGTCATCACAAAATGGCACATGATTGCATAAATTATAGTAGATAAATTTCATAGATATATCATATGTCACATCACATTACTCTAGATTATGAAGTAAAATATGTATTTTTACATTTATATAAGCAACACCCATGTGTCAATTTAGGTATAATAATTAAAATTATTTATTTTCTTTACTTAAAAATATCTTTTGAATCCATTTAACTCTTTACCTTTTCAAGTGAATTATAGAATTTGTCAAAATATTTTAATTAAGTGAACTTAATTAACTTCTTTAGAAATAATAATCTAGTAAAAAAAGGAAAAGATTAGATAGACTTAGAAGGTTGAATTTTATACTTAATAAAAAGTAATTTTAGATTACAATAATAAAAAATTAAAAATTATACATACACACACACACACACATATGTGTGTGTGTGTGTACATATGCATGTATGTATGTATATATGTATGTGCATGTGTGTCTGTGTGTGTATATTTGTATACATACTTAAATACACACACATACACATGTTTGTATGTATGTTTATCAATTATTTTTCCCCATGTTCCCAATTTCTTCCTTTACAAACAAGAGTTTGGGTGTTCCATTGTAACAACTCCTCAATGGGGAGTGATAGAAGAAAGGAATCCATATATACATTTACTACTATGGTGTAGGTTTGTCACTTATTTTCCAATGCAATAGATATGGGCTATGTCTCTATAGGTTTGTATGTTTATATAGGTTTGTGCAAATATAGTAATTAGAATTGAGGCTAGAAAAGAATTACAAATGTATATTTTAAAAGAAAAAAATTGAATGGATGTTAGGAAAGAATTAGAGATGGGAATTTGTAGGAAAAAGAATTGAATATGAGGTTGTACAAAAGTTTGAAATATGTTTTTTAATTAAAGTGAATTGAAATTGAAGTTGAAAAAATATCAAGAATCAAAATTTATTGGATAGGTTTTACAAGGTTTAAAATATAAATTAGAGCATACATTCTAAATTATATCTATTTAGTAATATATACTTTTAATATTTATTATGATAATTTTTTCTTATAAATTAAATTACATATAAGGATATATATCTATTTAGTAACATAATTTGAATATTGGTAATAAGGATATTTTTTACATTGAATTAGGTGGGAGGAATGGATAGTAGAGATATAAATTTGAAATGAAAAAAAGAAGATAAATATAGAAAATTTGTGGGAAATTTGACAACTGTGGAAGATGTAAAAGGTTGATAAGATAATAGAATGAGGTTATGGATCGTGAAACTATAATTTAGAATGTTTTTTGTTTTCGTGTGAATGAGAAATTTTATTTATAGTGTGGGAGTTACTAGTGGGGCATGTGAGCCCACATGCATTGTCCCTTATTTGTTGCACAATTTTGTATCTCCTTATGTATTATATGTTTTGTACTATTTTGATGTTTGTACTATTTATGTAGTCTAGTTCTACATTTACATGACTCTATGAGATACAGATGTTTATTGTGCAATTGATCTATGTGAATCATTAAAGTGTCATTATTTCTATTATAACTATGTAATGTTAATAACTAAATCATTTTGATCAATAATGTTTTAAGTATATTATTTGATAATTAGTATATGTTATTGGATCATACTATTTATTTGTACCTTGAGTAAAATATCAATGTGAAATGTACTTTTATGTATGACTTTCCATAAATTATACAGGTCTTGCAAGATTATATGTGTTTGCTAGATTTAATCGAGTTTAAAAGTTTGATATTTGTCTTAAAGGAATAGGATTGTAATTAAAAATTAATTTTAATTGATAAGAGGGAGATAAGATAGATTGATTTCACTATATCTATTTAGCTTCATCATTAGAAAATAAAATATGACCTATATACCTATATCTACAAAGCTCATCTACTATAATTGTGTGCAATTAATAACCCCTTGTGATCTATATTTTATATAAATACTTTGCCTAATTTATTAGTATGAATAATTTTTTTTCTTATGTAAATGTGATTAGGTACTTTCTCAAATATTATAGTACATTAAAAATAGAAGGGGTAGATGGTTTAAAAGAATAATTCTATAATAAATGAAAAAGGTAAATTTTAGACTACAATTTGAAAAAACTAATTTAAACTTTATGTATTGTGTATTTATAATATGTATGTCTTTTGGTACTAAACTAAAAAATACCTTTTTCATTACTTACAAAATTAGACTTTTGAATCTAACCCCTTACTCTTTCAAGTTAATTATACTATTTCTAAAAGTACTTGAAAATCTTTACAAAGATATCATATGTGCTTAGTCAAAGTTAAATAAAACATTTAGAAAAAAACACACCTTTATTGTCATCACAAAATGGTGCATGATTGCATAGATTATAGTAGATAAATTTCATAAATATGTCATATGTTACATCACATTGCTCCATTATGAAGTAAAATATGCATTTTTAGAAATATAAATAACACCTAAGTTAATTTAGCTATAATAATTTTATTTTATTTTTACTTCAAAATATATTTTTTAATCCATTTAGATGTTTATCTTTTTAGTGGATTATAGAATTTGTAAAAATACTTTAATTACGTGAATTTGATTAACTTCTTTTAGAAATAAATAATCTATTTGAAAAGTAAAAGATCAGAAGAACTTAGAAGGTTTATTTTATACTTAATAATAAAAATTAATTTTAGATTACAATAATAAAATTAATTCAAATTTTTATATACATACATATATACAGGTATGTGCATCTATTTATATATACATATATGCATGCATGTGTCTATGTATACATATATAAACATACATGTACATATGTTTGTATGTATATATAGATACATATAGGGTATGTGTAGGATCATGGTATGCCAAAAAGTGGCAATGTGAAAAAATGAACTTTTCACTCATCCAAAAGCGCACTAAAAAGTTTGTTGACTTTTTAGTAGGCCTGGGTGTCAGTACACCTGGACAAGCCAAAATCCAAAGCACAAGCCTAATCGGATATCCGATATAAAATAGGATATATGATTTTCACCAGTAAATTGTATTTGTAGCTCGTGGCCGCGTTCAACATTTTCATTGTGAAAACATTGAACACAGCCCAAAGGATTTCGCATATCGAAAATAATCTGATATCTGATTTGTTCAAGATCAAAAGGCAGGTTAAATTTTTAAGTTTTTATTATAAAAACTAGGGTTTAAATGATATTCTTTATTATTTTTTTAAATTTATTATAATTGTCTATTTTGGTTTTAATTAGACATGGACTCAAACCAATCAAAAAACCCTCCCAATGATCCTGCAAATAATCCAAAACCACCTCCAAACAATCCCCCACCTTTAGAAGACCAACCAGTCTCAAACCCTCGATGTTTAGAGGATCTCATAGGAGACAATCTAAATCATCTTAGAGGATATCAGACCACATATGCCAATATCCCCACATTTCACCCCATGTTTTCCACATTGAACTTCATTATTGAAAACATGGAGAAACTTACAGAGCAACATAATGTTGTACTTCTTTGGCGCGATTCCATGCACACTCAGTTTGATGATGAGCTTAACTATGATTAAGTTATGAACCTAAATATAACAAAACATTACATATGTAATCTTTTTGTGGATCCCAAAACTCATTAAAAGTGGACCCTAAAAAACCCAATTTGTAAATTAAATGGTGCACAAATGATGCAATATGTGACAACTTTTGGGACTGCTAGTGGATGGTTTTTGATAGACCACCCCACAACAATTTGGATGTCCCATTCTATTTCATAAAACAATTGTATGTTGGATTTGTACTCGGTCACAAGGTAAATTATTGGAGCAAGAGACTGAAATAGGGTGTAGGCTTAGGTGCTTCTCAGGATAGGCCATGGGCACACCGGGTGAAATCCTACACATATGTCCCACCTCCTAAGATTTCACCACCTCCTACAGTGAAGCATCCTAATATTATTTTTGAGGCTAGATCACAAACTATTTGAGCCATTCACACCTTGAGTGATCTACTAGTTACGTAGAGCATGACATTGTTACCTCCTCGTGTCGATGCTTCTAGCCCTTCTACATCCTCCATGAGCTCACATGTTTGTGTGCCCCACAGTTGCATTATGTGCAAGAATCTGTTCTTGGCTCCCCTAAATGATAGTGATGCATATAACTACATCTTCAAGGTGGATGATACTACACAACACACTACAGGCATTGAAGCACCTCATGAAGATGTGCATCAGGGGCATATAGAGCCATGAACTCCTATTGTTACGGTAAGAGTAAATAGTTCACTTGTTACATTGTATTTAATTTTAAACGTTCATATTTTTAGTAAAATTTTCTTATAATGATTTCCCACTTATGTTTTTTTATGTGTTCCATTTATGTTCAGTTGATGACAAAGGAGGAGATGGCACAGGTGGAGGGTTCCATGCTTTTGGCTATTTTATTTGGCCTTGACACTTCCACAGTACATACGTTTTAATGTACTCATTGGTTTCCTTTTATTATAATAGTATATACATGTGTTTTCTAATTTTTATGATCACCTTATTACATACTGATGCAGGTGTCACTAGTTTCCACAAGGGGGAAATGTGAGGGGGTTCATGCGTCTAGTGTTGACAAGGGGAAGGTAATTAAGTATTTTAGATTTCTTACGCATACATGTATACTTGTCAGTTGTGCATATTTATTTTTAATTTACATGGTTTATTTAATAGAGGGTGGTGTCTGATGATGTCGTGAGACCCTTTTTCCATGATAGTGATGCAGAGGTAAGTGTGGTGGATGAAATCAACTAGTGAAGGTTTACAAATTTGAGAGGTTTAGGCACTAATCCCAAACCCTCAAGTTCTTCAAATGATCTCAAATTGACCAAGACTCTTCCCAATGACCAATGGTGGTATATTTGGTGTCTTTAGAATGTATTTGGATGGATTCAAGTGGTTTTTCAATTTCAAGCACTACCCAACACACCCAACTCTACAAATTTCTCCAAATGTTCTCACGAGCCTAAAGCCCCTTCTAGTAGCCCTACAATGACAATAAATGATTCATAGCTTTAAAAATTTACAAAGGATTATTCAAATAGATTATTGTTTCAGATACCCTTTTTCCCATACTACAACATACCAAAAGAATTTCATCCTTTGGACCATGTACTACTGTCCTCACTCCATGACCTTAAAAGTGCATAAAATATGGTAAATTAACAAAGTAAACATGTGTTTCCTTTATCCTCAAGACCCAATACTCTCAAAAACATCATATTATGACTTCAAATGAACAAATCTCAAGGAAATTAGACTCAGTTCCCCTGCAACATCAAAATCCCCAATTTACTCACTCAAAACCCTCAAATCTAGGGCTTCTTGAATCTGTGTTCTCCAATCACTTCCAAACTCAATTGTCACTTGATTCACTTTTTTAAAAAAATTCTAAGATGATACAAATCATCACACATACCCCTTACATGAGCCAAATGGCTACTGCAATACCTTACCAAGCAATTTCCTTGTGTTTCTTGCAACAACTCAATAGTAATCACCTTCTCTTCATACTATTTACACTTCATTGGTTGGATTCATACTTGCACATTTAAGATATATAATCACTCCATAAATGTTATGCCTTGAATTTCATGGAATGATATTCATCAAGTGTTAAATTCCTATCAAAACAGTGAACTCTAAGCCCACAAACTGTGATAGTGCTATAACAAAGAATAAAATGAGTTCAAAAAAATGCAAAGTTCATCCAAAATATCTTCAAATTGGTAAAGAAAAACTCCTAGGGAATAAATATATCAATCTCAAATAGATTATCAATTTCTAAGTATGAAGACCATCACACAAATTGCAAAAGTTTGAGATTTCCTTTATTTCCTATAACAGTTCGTACTCCTCCAGATCTCTCTCTATCATACAGTGGATTTTTCTCTCATTAAAAATGACCTTCCCTTAACTTCCATAACCTCTTTGATTGGTTAGATGGATTAGTTTAAGGTTTTAGACACTAAAACGCAACTTCCTTCCATAATACTAAACTAACCATTTACATTTTTAATGACTTTCTTGAATGCCAAAATATAATCTAATGACCCCTAATGCCTTAAACTTATTCATTGACCTATTCTAGACACCTAGAATATTAATTTTATTCTTGGACACTATTGGTCCTATATAATCATATTTTGGTCCTTTTAAGGACATTTGGACACTTTAAACACATTGGTCCATGTGATCAATGCAAACCTAACCTGTTCAGAACATGCATAGACTTTCAAACATTAGTCCTAGTAGCATATACTAAACATCTAGAAAAACTATTTGCATGATACCTTGGATAGAGCTAAAACGGGAGCACCCTATCACCATTTGATTTTATCTCACTTTAGGGATGTGGGTGTGCTCTCAAAACACATGGAGCTTATCCCTAATGATGATTAGGGGGGATTAGGATATATTAGAGACCATGAGGACCCCATAGTGGCACAATATCAGGTATAGAATACCTTATTTGCCCCTAGAGCCTCAAGAGGCCTAATGAAGCCAAGATGAAGATTGATGCAAGAATACTTAACCTAGATTGATTTTAGCCAAATGAAGATGTGATATGATACTATATTATATGAAAAACAATGAAATAAACTATGTTTAATCCATTATGCTAAGCTAAGATGTTCTATGAAAGCTTGAAAGATAACTGAAATCTAACAATTAGGATTGATTATGCTAAGTCTAGATGTATTTTACCATTATAACAATGCATGAAGATAAAAACTAAGCTAATGATTTTCTCTTGGAAGAGAGACTATTTATAGGATTTTCCTAAGGGCTTGGGTTAGGAAGAAGACTCAAGGTCAGAGTTAGGGTTTGGGGTAGAGTCTGGGGTATGGTTAGGGGTAAGGTTAGATTAGCCTTGGTTAAGGTTGATCACACATGTGTGAGAAACACTAGGGAAGTGTACAAGGGGACCAAGGTGTAAGAGAAGACATAGGTCTTCACTTATGGCCTGTAAGAGCCTTAATGAGTGGTGTAAGAGGCTATTAATAAGCATGTAAGGCTTATTAATGAGAGGGTTTGACCCAAAGTCAAAGAGACTTGGATTAGGCTAAGAAAGTTAGGAAACACCTTCTAGATAGGTCATGGAAAGGTTTAGCAAATATTAGAAGGATTTAGGAAAGTCTAGAAGATTATAGGGTTTTGAGGGATTTAAATAAATAGTTTATTTATTTAAAGGATTTGGTCAATTTATTAAATAATTAATAAATATTGGGGGAAATGATGTTTAACTTAGATTTAATCATTTCTAGAAGGGATACCTTAATTAAATGTTTTTAGGAGGATTTAATGGCATAATAATAAATTAAATAATTAATTAATTAATTAATTAACAAATGATGATGTCATCAGGGGTTTTTGAAAAACAAAAATACTTTTATTTACCAATGGATTTTTAGGTGTCTACATTTTTCCCCTCTTTCATCTGATGTCGCAAGTGGTGTTGCATGAAAGAAAAGAAAATAAGATGCCCCATGCTACAATTTAGAGGAATAAGGGGTTGTGCCCCCTAGAGAAAATAATGCAAAGAGGAAACTTTGTTTAATTTTCTCGAAAAGAACATAGAAGGGAAAGGAGGAAGGAGGGGGAAGAAATAGCCAAACTTCTAAGAGCAAAGATGGATGAATGCAATATGAGGTGGAATGAAAAATGCAAGATGCAACTATATAAAAGATGCAAGATACAAGATTAATCTATATGATGCAAGATGGGGGATTTAGGGAGCTCCATGCTTTGGATATTTTTGAGAGCACAACCTAGTTTGATAAAGCAATGCTAGAGACTTGCCAAGGTTACAAAAGAACACAAGGCCTTGTCACCAACATTGCATAGGACTGACACAAAAAAACAAGCACACAAAGGGTTTCTACAACATCACACATGAAACCCAGAGGAGGCATGGTGAAAACAATGCTGGAGAAACCACAAACACATGACTGACTCAAAGGAAGAAGAAAAAGATCAAAAGACTTTGCTCCAAATTGTCCTCATTTGTTGTGCACCATGATATAAAAGATCATGGCGACCTTGAGTAGAGAACAATGAGAAGCCATAAAATATTAACAAGACCCAAAGGACAAAATCCAAGGTCAAAATAATAACTCCAAAAGACATCCTTTGCCAAGGAAAGAGTTTGATGGGCTGATTTGATTGATGGTGGAAATATTTGGTCTGAACATGAAGAAGGATACATCGACATGGACCTGGGTTGATTGGTGGAAGATTAGTTCAGACAATACAAAAGGATACATCTATGTGGACCCATGATTAGGCTTAGGTTGGACAATATAGAAGCATACATCTATGTGGACCCATGTTGATGGGGAGAAAGTTTTGTTTTTGATTGGAAAATGATGTGGTTCAAAGATAATCATAGTGATAAAGGATAGTCGACAATTGATGTTGCTGAAGTGCAAGGCTGGGTGGGACAAGATATCTAATCAAATGCCATTGCAGGACTAATAAGGATATGTATAACAAGATGTGATGATATGTACACTGGACGGGAAGATATGTGAAAGATAGCTCAAAAGATAAGAAAAAATCAAAAGGAATGAATGAAATAAAAAGTATCTCACAAAACCTTTTTCCATAGGTAGGATGATGGAGGATGATTGATTTGGTGAGGATTGATGGATTGGTTTGATTGATGGTGGAGGATTACCAAGTGTCAAGGATGAGTCATTGCTTCCTAATGTAGGATCAGATAGGATAGGATTGGATTTGTCAACCTAAGATAGACTGATGATCTTCGGTGATGGGATTCTTGCCAATGCATGCCAATCTCTTGCTCGAGATGTTGAGGCCTAAAAAGACAAGTACAAGATTCCCTAGACAATTCTTTATTAAAAGGTAGTGCTGGGATGATTTTGATTTGGGATAAGGATTGAGAAACTCAAAGGATATGACACGAAGAGGATCGTGGATAACTAGATAAGGATTCCTATGACAAGAGATGGGTAAGACACTTGAACCTCAAAAGGACCAAGGGATGATTGCTAAAGTGCTTAGATGGAATAGGTCACGACAACCTAAGGTTTGACTGATGCAAAGGATGGGACCTAAAGAAACATATGTATAAATGAGCTTAGGTGGAGACATGACTGATGCTATGGTACAAGACTTAGAATAGGATGTACAAGGAATCTAGCGATGAAGCTGAAGCTCCAAAGATATGCAAGATGATGCCCTAGTTTGGCTGGAAAGCCAAGATAGACTGATGGTGGATAGGATGATGATGGATGATGTGTCCTAAAATGACATGGGTTTGGGAAGGATGCATCCCAATGATGATGATTGGATTGAGATCAAAGCTTGCAACAAGACTAAGGATGTGATTGGATCAGTTAGCTTGATCTTAGATGTTGGATAGCTAGAAGATATGGATAGGATTGGAAGATGTTGGAAGATTGCTAGGAATAGTTAGAGATGGATGAATTACATTAGATTGTATGGGGGTAGCCTATAGCTATATACCAATGACAAGGGAAGATACCAGGTGATGGAAAGATGGAAGAAATGCCGAGGGATTTGGATGGAGGAAATGCTTAGGATTTGGATGGAGAAACTGCTGGGAGATGTTTTGGATAGAGGAAATTTTGAGGGATGTTGATGGAGGAAATTCTTGGGTTTGGATTGGAGGAATGCATAATTAGGATTTGGATAGAGGAATTCCTGAAGGATTTGGATAGGGGAATGCTTAGGATTTGGAGATGGATTGCTGGGGGATTTGGATAGAGGAATTGCTGAAGGATTTGGATAGAGGAATGCTTAGGATTTGGAGATGGATTTCTGGGGGATTTGGATAGAGGAATTGGTGAAGGATTTAGATAGAGGAATTGCTAAAGGATTTGGATAGAGGAATGCTTAAGATTTGGAGATGGATTTTTGGGGGATTTGGATAGAGGAATTGCTGAAGAATTTGGATAGAGGAATGCTTAGGATTTGGAGATGGATTGCTGGGGGATTTGGATAGAGGAATACTGAAGGATTGGATGAAGGATTTCTTAGGATTTGGATGAAGGAAGATTTAGGAGATGGAAGATGGATGTGATAAAATCTGCAAGGAATATATCACGAAGGAATAAGATTCCCCCTACGTAGGATAATTCATGTATTAAGAGGCATTAGGATGGGGTACGATTGGATGGAAGATATTGCGATAGAATGAGGAAGCTAGGTAGAATGGTTTGGATAGAAGATAGGTGGATAAAAGATGTGATGGATGCCAAAAGGGTGTCCAAAAGCATGTATACCTGGTACTCTCTATTTTGTTATTAAGATTCAAAGGAGGATGAAGGAGGTCAAAGACAAGTGGGATGGAGGAGATGCTAGATAAGATGTAGTAGAAGGGAATGGCCCCCAATTGCAGAGAGGAACTAGGGGGAATTACAAATGACACTTGTTTACAAGGTTTTCATCATGGTACTAGTCCAAGGTGCTTGAATTGCCAAGTTTTCACAATTGGATGATTTTTTTTTCTTTTCTTTTCTTTTTTGATAATTTTTCTTGATTTTTCCAATTTGTATGGATTTTTTGATTTTGCTGACTTTCTGTCAATCTTCTTATTTGTTGCTGACTTTCTAATTTTTTTTAGACTTATAATTTTTTGCTGACCTTCTGATTTTTCTAGATGTTGGTACATCTTTATTGGGATTGAGGGATTATGCAAAGGCATGGAGAGGATGGGGGAGATGGGAGGTATGCTGCTAGGACTAATGTTTGAATATCTACACATGTTCCAAATAGGTTAGGTTTGCATTGATACCTATTCAAAATATGCATAAACATTCAAACATTAGTCCTAGTAGCATATACTAAACATATAGAAAAACTATTTGCATGATACCCCAGATAGAGCTTAAACGGGAGCACCCTATCACCTTTTGATTTGCTCTCGCTTTAGGGATGTGGGTGTTCTCTCAAAACACATGGAGCATATCCCTAATGTTGATTAGGGAGGATAAGATGGATTAGGGACCATAAGAACCCTGTAGTGGCACAATATCAGGTATAGAACATCTGATTTTCCCCTAGAGCCTCAAGGAGCCTAATGAAGCCAAGATAAAGATTGATGCAAGAATGCTTGAGCTAGATTGATTTTAACAAATGAAGATGTGATATGATGCTATATTCTATGCAAAAAAATGAAATAAACTATGTTTTATCCATTATGCTAAGCTAATATGTGCTACGAAAACTTGAAAGATAACTAAAATCTAAGAATTAGGATTGATTATGCTAAGTCTAGATGTATTTTACCATTATGACAATGCATGAAGATAAAAACTAAGCTAATATTTTTTTCTTGGAAGAGAGACTATTTATAGAATTTTCCTAAGGGCTTGGGTTAGGAAGAAGACTCAAGGTCACAGTCAGGGTTTGGGGTAGAGTCTCAAGTATGGTTAGGGGTAAGGTTAGATTAGCCTTGGTTAAGGTTGGTCACACATGTGTGAGAAACACTAGGGAAGTGTGCAAGGGGACCAAGGTGTAAGAAAAGACATTGGTCTTCACTTATGCCTTGTAAGGGCCTTAATGAGTGGTGTAAGAGACTATTAATGAGCATGTAAGGCTCATTAATGAGAGAGTTTGAGCCAAAGTTAAGGAGACTTCGATTAGGCTAATAAGGTTAGGAAACACCTTCTAGATAGGTTTAGGAAAGATTAAAAGGGTTTAGGAAATTCTAGAAGATGTTAGGGTTTTGAGGAACCCAAAATGGATTTAGGAGATGGAGGAGAAGAATAAGTGGTTGGTTGATTAGCAACCTTGGACGCCATTGTGGATATTTCTATTAGATGCATTGCATCTTTTTTTTTGGGGATCCACATAGTCTTTGTTTTAGCTTTGGTGGGCCTTTGTGGCTATTTGGATGCATTGGATTCTGCTATTTCCTTGATGGGCCTTTGTGGCCATTGGGATGCATTAGATTTTTCATTTTCTTTGATGGGACTTTGTGGCCATTGGGATGCATTGAATTTTTCTTTTTCTTTGTTGGGCCTTTGTGGCCATTGGGATGCATTAGATTTTTCTTCTTCTTTGTTGGGCCTTTGTAGCCATGGAGATGCATTGGATTGTTTCATTAGATTTTTCTTTTCTTAAGCATGTCATTTAGAGTGGACATGGAAATTCTTATATTTTTGTGGATATTTTCCTTTATACATCTTTGATATGGTATTAAAATTGTGAGGGGCATTGGAAATAATATGCAAAGGTGTGCGAGATGAAGGAGGTATGGATGGAGGGATGAAAGGAGATTGGTAGATAGGAGATATGGGAATGTGTCTTTGTTGATCCTAACTAGGGATGTTTAGATTTTGGATGAAGGATTGAGTAGGATAATATGGGGATGATATTTTGGGATGTAAGGCCCCAAAATGGATTTGGTATGTGGAGGATATGTACTGGTAAATTTTGGGACATAGGGACCCAAAATGGATTTAGAGGATGAAGGAGGAATGTGATAGGTTGTTTTGGATTGAAATGATGGAGGAGGAGGAATGACATTGTATGCTTTGGAGGGATGATGGGAAGGTGCAATGGTATTTTTGGAATGATGCTTGAATTTTTCTTTAGTTGTACCAACATTTCTAGAGGAAGCTCCTTCTTCAGATGTGTGACCAATACCACATGATTTTGGATGTTTCTTGTATTGAATGGGCTCCAAATTTCCTTGTGTATGAGTGCCTAGTCCTTTGCCTTGATAATTCCATTTCTTGAGCATTTTATCCAAACAAGGATATTTCTAACTTGGGGAATATGATAAACATCCAGTTCCAAGTGTCATGGTGGAAGATATGAAACTGATCTCTTCTTCTTTGAGTGCTCTTTCCTTGATAAATATAAGTGGACCAAGTTGATAAAGTGATGACAGTGGGATAGCTTGGATTGGAGGATCCTCAAATGGAGAGGATGAGATGATGGGATCTTGATGGGGATTGGGAGATGGTAATGGATCTTGAGATGGAGAAACTAGGATGATATGATCTTGGATTGGAGGAACTAGGATGGTAGGATTTTGGATGGGAGGAACAAGGATGGTAGGATCTTGGATTGGAGGAATTAGGATGGTAGGATCTTGGATTGGAGGAACTAGGATGGTAGGATCTTGGATTGGAGGAATTAGGATGGTAGGATCTTAGATTGGAGGAATTGGGATGATAGGATCTTGATTTTCATTTGTGGGTATTTCAACATGCTTTTGGACAAGATCTAGACTGGACTGGATTGGTGTAGATAGAATGATGAGAGATGTATGGATGGATTCTTTAGATGAAGTGGATGGAAGGTTGGAAGATTCTGCATCTATGATGGTGGGAAGAAGGGTGAACTCTTTAGATGGTATGGATGGAAGGATGGGAGATTATACAATTGTGATGGCTGGAAGAAGGGTGAACTCATAAGGCTCACTGGATGTGTTTTGGATAATGATAGGAGGAGGAGATGTGGATGGGGATTGGATGGAGTCAATATATGGAAGGGACTCAATGATGCTAGGAGATGGAAGATGATCAATAAGTGGGAAATATGGAAGAAGGATAGCAGATGGGGGAGGTTCATGGGGCTCATCAAAGATGGCTTCACATGAAGGATTGAGATGACAAGACTCTTCAGCTTTAGGAGTGGGATTTTTTACTGGCTTCCTTGTGAAACTCCTTGGAGACTTTCATCATGGAGTTTGAGGTGAAGGATTGGAATGTGGAGGATATGGAGAGCTATAATAGTCCTCATATGAAAATGGGGTGGAAGATTGTGAACTTGCTTGAGGGGATGACTCTTTAGAAGAGGAATTGGAGGATGGCATGACTAGATAGTTCACATAGGTAGGTTTAGAGGAAGCTTGTGAACTTGATGGATTGACTAATGGGATGGGGATGATGGATTGAGGTATGGGATATGAAGTGGATTGAGGGATCATGCATTCTTCTCATGAAAGGGGATTTTTGGAAATGTAAGCAATAATGGAAGATGTTGGATTTGGATAGGATGTGGTAGGTGGTGGATCAAGATAGGATGGAAGACTAGGATAATGGACTAGAAGACTATGATTTTGCATTTGAAACTGGGTTGGAGGATAAGTAGATGGAGTATTTGGATAAGGGATTGGAAGACTAGGATTTTGGATTTGACAATGATTTGGAGGATAAGGGGATGGAGGATTTGGATAAGGGATTGGAAGAATAGGATTTTGGATTTGACAATAATTTGGAGGATAAGGGGATGGGAGATTTGGATAAGGGATTGGAAGACTAGGATTTTGGATTTGACAATGATTTGGAGGATAAGGGGATGGAGGATTTGGATAAGGGATGTAGCTAGTAGTGTTGTTGTGAGAGGATGGTGTTTGGGATATGTTCATAGAAGGATATGGAGGTATGAAGGATGTATAAGAAGGATATGTAGGCTTAATATAGGAAGAAGGTGTGGATGAATAGGATAATGGATTTCCCTTGTAAAAGGTAGGATAAGGAGAACTAGTGGATATGCATGAAGGCATGATAGGATAGTTTTGAGGAATGATAGGATGTTGGGGGTGTTTGGAGAAATCTTGCTAAGGTTTTCAAAGTACTCATCGTGATCCACAAGATTTTTGTCATCATTAGAATAGGATGGAGTGGGAGAAAAGACATGACAACCAAACTCATCATAATAGATTTGAGACATACTGACTTGTAGATGAGTTTGGATAGGGATGAAGGATGAAGATGGATTGGAAGACTAAGGTTTGGGATTGGGATGACTGACAAGGTCAGACTAGGATTTGGATTTGGCTCAAGATATAAGGAAATATTGACTCTAGAGGAAGATAGAAAGAGTATGGGGGATGACCAAGATGACTCTACTAACCTGGGAAATGGGGACAAGACTAGATGGGGAGGATGACTAGAAGACCATCATTAGGATTCTACGATGACAAGATTCTGCAAGCTTGGATGAAATCTAGATTTTGATTTTGATATGGAAAAGGTTTTGATGTATAGAAATATTTGTTTGTGTATGTTCCAACATATGTTTTTCACTAAGTTTTAAACTTCAAAAAACACTTAAGGTGATCTGGGAAACCACTTGGATTTATCCTTGCACAAATATTTTGATACCTTCAGGAGTAGATCAGGAAGCCTCTGATTAACAGGTGTCTGATTTGGTCTATGGTGTCCTCCTAATTGGTTTGTATGTGCGTGAATCACTTAAGATCCTAGTTGACCATGCTGAAATAGTAGGGATATTCACCTACCTTAGGCTACCATCAACACGCATCACTCAAGCTTGACGGGATGAAGTGAGAGTTTTCTCAATGCTTTATTTCTATACCAACTGGGGAAGTACTGGTTTGAAGTCATTCTCCAAAGAGGAAGAACTTTTCTCTCCAGATAGGCTTCTCTAGAAGTAAAACAAATGAACTTTTCTGAGTTCAAGTGTTTTACATCACGTAGATTAAGAAGATTTGCAAAATTGAAACTCTTAGAAGCATATCATGAAGAGTTCTTTCCCAAATTGATCTTTAATTGTTTTGAAAGGAATGCTTCAAACACATGTGATTAAGCTCTTGGTTTGTTTATTTCTTCAAAAGCTTTTGAAAGATTATGCAAAAAATTATACCCTTTGCATTCAAGATTGAGTGTTGCTTTTAGGATCCTAATTTTGAGCTTTTGGAATGAAAGAGAATTAAAAAAAAAAATCGCAATCTATTACATTCAAGCTTTGTGCTTTTTTGATGCAAAGAAACATGAGTTTTTTTATTTGAACTTTGATTTCTTTAGAGGCATTCAAGAATTGTGTTCTTTAGATTTTAATTTTATGCCCAAAAGAGGTGTTCCTAGATTTGCTTGATGCATGAAACTTTAGAAAACATTCAAGATTTTCCAAAATAAAGTGTGTTTTAACCAAGCACAAAGAATTAGGAATGATTTAGGAAATTTTAGGAATTTTTAGGAATGTTTAGGAACCAATTAGGAAAGATTAGGAAAAATTTACAGATTTTGCTCCTAATTTGCATGAGATTTGAAAGACATTTTAAGATAATGCAAATGATGTCCACTTTAGTTTTAAGAAAAATGATTCAAGATTGATTTGAGAACACTTAAAATGATTTAGGAACCAAATAGAAATGACAATGCAAATTTGTGGTTCTTTTTAAGCACCCAATGTTTGAATGTTCCTAGCTTGCATAATTGAAACTTAAAACCCTAGATTCACATGAATGGGGTTCTTTTTAGCCAAATGAAATTAATTAGAGGTGAGTTTAATTGCTTTAGGAAAACATAGGAATGTTTAGGATTGATTAGGAACAAAATAGGAAATAATAGGAAAGATTTGCAGATTAGTCCCTTAAGGGCACTAAAAAATGACTAGAAGTTCATTTTAAGCCCGAAAATGAAGTGTTTGAGTTCCTAAACATTCACAAAAGTTCATGAGCCTCAAGGCCTTATAGATTTGGTAATAAATTAGCCTCCATGAAGTACCTACAAGAGTATCAGGTTATAAATTACAAGCTTGAAGCCTAGGGTCACTAGGATCCCCAAAAAGGCCCAAAAAGTGAGAAAAAACCAAGTTTAGGGCCTCAAATGAGCTCCCTTGTAGTGCCCAAAAAATCTGCCTCTAAAAGTTACCCATTTTTTTTTTCAAATGCAAAAGTGTAATTAATAAATGTGCCCAAAGGCCTGTCTAACCTAAGAAAGAAATACATGCAGTTTTCCTATTCCTAATACATCATTTAAAAATATAGTATGAAAAGTAATTAGATCTCCTTTTTTTGCATAGATATAAATGTATGCATAGACTTAGTCATTAATAATTTTCTTAGGACTTACATAAATAAGAATGTAAAAAGGACATGTTTTAAGGCATATAATTAACCATGCCTTTGGCTCTTTTTCATTTGTTTTGGGAATTAAATCAAACAAATAGAATTTAAAGCTCTTACAGTATAAAAGTAGATACAGATTTACATTAGGATATATATAAAACAAATATCAAAATCTTTTTGAAAATTTGAATTTCCCATTTAAATAAAAGTGCAGATTTAAATTTTATAAGGCCAATAGTTAGCCATAACATGTCTGTAAATGCAAAGCAAATAAGGAAGATAACCAACATTTACTGATTTAGTTAGGAACAAAACTTGTAAATGTTCCTCTCTTATTTTATAAGCAGATTTCTATGATATTATACATGTACAATTTGCCATTTCATATAGATAAGGAAATACAGAGAAAATAACTCCTACTTATTTACTATTCTATTCTTATAAATAGAATATGCATCTTATTTCTCAATCTTTCAAAGAGATCAGTTTTCAATCTCAATCTTTTATATAACATTTTCATAAACACAAAACTTCTATTTCCTTTTCAACTTAATCTTCAACCTTCAAGAGCTCCAACCAAGTCCAAAGTTTTCAAAAAGGGAGGAAGAAGATGAAATGACCATGGGATGCTCACCTCCTAGCCTAGGTCTTTATAAGACCACCCCTGATCTAGGGGAACCAAACATAGGTAGGTTCACACTTAAGAAAACAAAAAGATCATTCAAGAACATAAGACACACAACATAAAACTCCCATCAATGGCTTACACAATGGGTCTCACATTGAACCATGAATTTGCAGTGAAGTGGACCAAAACCCTATGGAGAGAAGACCCATTCCAAAAGTAAAAACAAGCCTTGTCATGGCTTTACCATAGCTTTTCCAATCACACTTGGAAAGCTCATACCAAAAGAAAATTAGAACAAGCCTTCACATGGCTTTACAAACACCTTCTCCACCACTTCCCAAATGCGCAACAAATCCCTTATGACCCCCAATGAATAAAGCCAAAGAACTCCCTTATGGCTCCCAAAACAAAGAATGGAAATGGATACATGGAGCCCATACTTCCATGTTTTATCCCTCTCCTCCTCGAGGAGAGACTCTACATCCATGGATTGTCCTAAAAACTTCACCCCCAAGGCTACTCTTCCCTCCAATGGTGAGTGTGGCCTTGAGACTCCTAAATCAACAACAAAATACAATGGAGAAGATCACAATGCTTCACAACAACAATTCACATGATTTACAAAAAATCAAAACATAAGATTTACAAAAACACATCTACTAATAAGTAAGAACAAACAAGCCTTACATACCACAAAGAACATGAAGAACTCTACAACACATAAACCACCATATTTCTCTCATACCAATTGAATCAACAAGAAATTTCAAGATGGATCCACCAACCTAAGTCCAAATAAAAAATGGCAACTGTTGGAGATGAGATCCCTTTTGTCCAAGCTTCTTCTCCTATCCCAGCTCCTCCAAAACTAGTCTAGTCTCTAAGTTAGAGAGTGGGTGTTCAAACTCTCCAAAATGAAGAGTCCCCACTAAAAAGGCCTCCACACAACTCCCCACAACCCCCTAGGGATAAGGTCTTCTTTCTCACTGGTTGGTCTTCCATAATCCCTTACAAAATTTCTAAAAATGGCCTCTTACAAAGGTTGGCCCAAAAGGTGGGCAAAGGACTATCATTCTAATGGATGGTGTTCTTACCAAGGCTTGGTTCAAAAGTTGATTTTAGGCCATCTAGGAAATCCAACTTTTAGATGGGTCTTTTGGTCAACTATGAGTTACCCTATGGTTAAGAATGACCCTTACCCATAGGTATACCACCCAAGATAACTAAAAATAGCATAAACAAACCCCTAGGTACCTTTCCAAACCCCCAAAAAGTCATGACAAGTTCAAATTCGAAAATCTATGACAAGACACTTCTTCAAGCTCCCTAACCAAGGGATTCACATGGGGATCCTCGAGGGTACTATCCTAGGTTAATGGCATCCAAAAATCAAGTGGGTCATGTCATGGCCACATGTACATTACAAGTGTCAAGTGACACAACAAAATTTACACATCACAAGCCACATGGCATTTCCACTTGACCACTCACAAAACAAATTACAAATTACAAATTAAATTGAAAACATTACAAGCTCATTACATTTATGAAATAAATACAAGACAATGAGGTTTTTTCTTTCATTAGACGCAACCTTGGCTTAGACTGAATTCACATTGGCCTATGTTTGGATCCCCGATAATAGTACCATGGTCTATTTCCTTGCACACTAAATCCAACATCAGTAGTCTAAGAAATATAAATCCACATTATATATGAATCAATTATAAACAATTTAACAATTCATTTTCACATCACATAATCAATTGAAATTCTCTTACACATAAATTTTAACTTTTCCCATTCGTGAAAACATATATATATATATATATATACACACACACACACACACACACACACACACACACACACACACACACACACATCATGTAATTAAGAAATTTACTTTCAACACTTAATAGGAGACCATAACGTCATAATTACATCAAATATCCATTTCCTAATAAGTCATATAATTAATTATCATCAGGTCTTCCTAGCATTCATAAAATGAGGTTAACCATAAATGCAAGACCATATTAATATCACAAGGTAATCATCGTAACATCATAAAGTAGTGTGCATCTAACATCTAAAGAGTATCAAATAAGTATCTCTCTCAATTGCACAAACTAAAGAGCTATGACGGGCTAGGGTATCTCTCTCGGTAGTCCAAGAAATATAGTCCTCAATGTACATGAATCAATTATGTTCAACTTACAATTCGTTTGCAACATCACCTATTCAATTAAAATTCACTTGCACATTAATTTTAACTTATCCCATTCATTAAAACATACACACACACACACACACACACACACACACACACACACACACATCATGTAATAGGAAATTTTTACTTTCAACACTTAATAGAAAGCCAAACCATCATAATTACATCAAATATTAATTTCCTAATAAGTCATCTAAATAAAGCTCATCATTTCACCCTAGCATTCATAAAACCAAATTAGCCATAAATGTAGATCCATACTAATGTCACAAGGTAGTTGTCAGACATCATAAGGTGGTATCCATATAACATATAAAGTGATAATTTCTATTAAAAAAGAGTCTAAAACCATAGTGAATCAAAATAAAGTATCAAATAAGCATTTCTCAAATGCAGGAATTGAAAAAGCTATGATGGGCTAGGGGTGAGGCCTCACATCCTCCCCTTGGGCATGAACTTCCTCCTAGAGTTCATCAAAGAGATGGAGATATGGTGCTCTCATTTGTGTTACATCCCCTCACAACGCCATAACTTCATCATAGCAATCCCATGTGTCCCTAACCTAGTCCAAGCTTTGGCCTCGATGATCTAGTGTCTAGCATGCCAAAATGTGACTGGGCTCCAAAGTCAGATGCCCATCCAACTCCACCTGCAAGGCATCCTAATCATATGATATGAGACTCATCAAATAAGTACTTCCTCAAAAATGATACATGAAAAGACATCATGGATGCGTGACAAGCTAGGTGGCAAAGCTAGACGAAGGGTGACATGACCTATCTGCTTAAGAATTTCCAAAGGACCCACCAATTTGGGTGGAAGATTATAGCCCTTTCCATAGTGGATTGGACTCCTTTGTGACTGCATTCTCAAAAAAACTTTATCCCCATCCATAAACTAAGATCCTCTCTCTTCACGTCTGCATACTTCTACTACCTACCATGTACTTCCTTAAGACATTGTCTAAATTATGCAGTCAAGGATGGTGGATCCAATGAAGGATAGTCCAAACCTTGTAGCCAAAAAAATTACATAGTAGAATATTCAACACAATAGACAACACCATAAAATGTTTCAAGTAATTTTCATTAACATGCATGGTTGTAAGGCCTTCTGGGTTAGGGCCAATTACAAAATGAAATAATCCTACAAGATCCACATCTAGATCCAATACAATCTCAACTAGTTCAACTCTGAAGATAATTAGAAGCTGATGGAAATCCTAAGGAAGATCTAAAATTGAGCTCGCAAGCCTCCAAGCATTCTCCTTGTCTCCAAGTGTGAAAACCCCTAGCTCTGCTACAAAGGACTATCAGGTTATAATATGATCTACAAGAACATCAAGAAATTTTCCACAGCTTCACCAACTTCAGCTTTGTATCTAAATTCTAGATCTGCTAAGTTCTCCAAGTTTTGATCTCCCCAAATCTCCTCCCTAAACATCTACCCAAGCCCTCCTTAAATACTAATCATCAGCCACAAGTCGGCTGGATGAAACCCTTAACTCCCAAAACAAATAATTAAATGCCATACAAGTTAGCTTAAAAAGGTATACAAACATTTAATTCTACATTTCGGCCCAAGACAATGGCTACCAATAATTAATTCACCAATTCGGTTCAACAAATCACATAGAACTCCAATCGGTAAGATAGAACTACCGAGCGACAGTAAAATTACCAAGCACGCTAGGCATCACCAAAAACCAATGTCGACCGAGCACCACAAGCATGACCAAACAACAATTTCACCAAGCACCAGAGACTACTGAGTTCCTTCAGTGACTAAGCTTCTTTCCATGTCTGAGACCATCGGTCAAGGCTACAACCGAGTAAAACCGGCCAAAACACAAACACTCCATCTAGTTTACCGAGGACACAAAATGTCCCTACCTTAACCTTAGATGCCCCTTCATCACTAAATAAGGTTACCTACAGCTCCAACTTTCAAACTAACTCAGGACCTATAGCAACTCTATACTCAATACGGTCCAACTCAAAGGCATTCTACATGGTCTATCATAAAACACCTGATAGGGAGGCATACTAGCGTAGTGTGATGCTCATAATGGTAGGAAAAATATGCCAAAAGAAGGTACTCCTCCCACCTAGTCTGATGATCCATGACATACATGTAGAGTATAAACTCCAACACTTAACTAACCCTCACTAACAGACTATTCGACTCATGGTGCTAAGTAGGGCTAAAAAGAGCTAAGGGCCCCAATTTGGCTACAATCACCTCCAAAAAGGTGATTAGTAGGGAGAATATTGATCGGAAAAGGTCTTACAAGGGATGTCATGAAATCTGATAGTATCCTAGAAGAAAAGTTGTGCCACTATTGGGGTTGCAAAAGGGGTACAAATAGGTGAGATGAGGGAAACCTTGGTTCACTTTCCAACCATTAACATGATGACCTCATGGTGAAGAGATGAAGAAGGGAATTCCATGATGAAGTTCATAGATATATAACACACTACTCCTACTTGGGTACCTCATGAAGATGAGGGACCCCTCCCGGGTGACAGTGCTATGCCATATCTCCCTAGCATACTAGGCCTTGGGTTACTGGTTGGCATTCTACAAGCATCTTCTCAACTATAGGGTGTGCTGAATAAGGGGCTTTATGAGTTTTAGCAAAATAGTGTCACCCAATTTCCTAGGGAAAGGTACACATATGTGCCTTTAGAGATGAAAAAGTTTGTAGGACCCCATGGATTAATTTGAGGATCTCCCTTAAACATATCAAACATCGAAAACAAAATCACATAAGAATTCCTTCCATCTCCTAGCATTAAGATTTATTTGAGTGAAACTTTAATGCAACTCTGGTGTTTAGAAAGAAGCTCAAAAGGATGTTCTAAAAAGGGAAAGTCATACTCTAACTAAAGTGCACATCACTAAAACTAGCTCAAGGTCATGGGTAGGATAGTTGAGTTTGTGAGTCTCAAGTTTACCAGACTTAAAGGAAATAGTTCATCTATCCTACATAAGGACCTCTCCAAGTCCATCTTAATGATGCATCTGTGCAAACCACAAAATTTGCCAAAGGGTTGGGCACCATAAGGTTAGGTTCCCTAGAAGGGGTTCTATAGAGTTTCCTAAAAAATCTCTCACACTCCTCCATCCAATTATACTCCTTGCTCTTACATTGAAGGGGGTTTGATAGGGTGACTCCCTCTAGAATCCCTTCAAAAAATTTCCTACAAAATATTTCTAACATCCTAAAACTCTTGACCTTGGTCACAGTGGTAGGTTCTAGTCAATCCATGCCAAATACAACCCCATAAGATCTAAGAGGTTAGATGCATGGGTCCACTATAGTTTTCATATCTCCAATCTAACTCTAACAAGCCTTTTACAAAGGGGTGGATAGATATCCTAGATCTCGGGGCTAATTCTACCTCTCATCTAACATCTTGTCTAGCTACCACTTGCCCACAACGCTCCACAACCTAAGGAGAAACAAAAGATTTGGTAGCACCTAAAATAAATAAAAAGATAGAATTTATTACCTCTAAACATACCCATGGGCTCCATAACTATGTCCTGATGCCCTTCCTGGTAGTTAACCTCTGCCACAAAAGCTCTATGGGGATTACCCATATACTCATCATAGGCTTTGATGTTGTTGTACGTTGAATACCTATCTGAGGGAAAACTCTAGTAATGTGACCCATGGCACCACAAGTGTAGCAAGGTCCACGTACCTACCTTTTCATGCCCTAAGGTTTGGAATACTGAGGGCCTCTTGTCCAAAAGGACTTATTACGACCCCCTTGAGAAGCCTTCATCGATCAGACTTGAGGGGTAAATAGCGTTTGTGGCCTCAAATTTCTCTGAGGGTCTGGAGTCTACCATTTCTTGGGTTGAGAGCTTGGTTTCTTCTCTAAAAGACTAGGAGGGGGACTCCTAGATCATTCTCTAACTAAATTCATATGCCCTTCTAAAATTTGGCACATATCATGCTGTGAAAATTGAGGCATTCTAACAAGAATGATCTTGACAAGATTTTGTATTGCTTAAATAATTTCACCATTGAAATCCTTAGGAGGTTTGTGGAAAGGATTTTAATTTTCTCTAACATTCTCTACCTCTGGTCGATCCTTCTTGTGACCTTGGGGGGTATGACTATGACCTCGTCCGTGGGCATGAGCTATCCGTGTTATCAGAGGCATACTGCAAAAAAATAATTGAAGTGCATAAGTCGTAAATGTAATTTAGAGCTACAACTAATTTAGAACCTAATTGAAGAATATGTGATTTAAGATCACCGAGCTAATTAATTAGATAGGTAATATGATTAAATTAGTATTATGTTGTCATTGATGTCAACTATTTTGACATCACTTATCTTGTAAGTTACTATACCGAAACATCTATAGTAAAGGAGAAAAAGACATGACGAACAAAAATATCTACATGAGGAAGATGTATATGATAGATGAGGATAAAGAATACATTGAGTAACTTGTTGATGAGTCTATGACCTTGTGATATTGACTTGATTATGCTTCATTCATCTATGATGAGGAAAAGAGTTGAAAGACACAAAGCAGTGTTTTTAGTTGAGGAAGCATTTTAGTATACACCGATAGGATGTAGTGTATACCAAGAACAATGTAAACTAAGCTTGTGTTCACCAATGTATTTCTTTGTTAATTGAGCAAGAGAAAAGAATTAAATGACTATCTTAGCCAATAAGATTGATGAGCTGGAAAGTGTATGATTTTGAGGTAACAGATAATGTTTGTTACACAGATTGACAACTAACAGAATTCAGGAAAGATCTAAAGGATGAGAATCAAACATGTTATTGACACAAGTGTTGAGGTTTGTTTAAGCGAAAAAATCAATGAAGATGATTAAGCGGCAAAATCTGAAGGAGCAAAAGGAAATGGTTTAGTTGTCTATATAAGAGACTGGAGATTTCATAGTGAATGTAATGCTGGAAGGAGACTATAGAATTATCACATGAACAATTTTTCATGCATACCTAATCATACTAGTTAGTGAGAACCAAACTACAGAGTTTTTACCAAGCTACAGGAAGCTATTACCGAGCGATAGTAAGTTACTGAACATTGATTGGAATAGAATTGATTTATTGATCAAAGGATTGAATGAGCTTAACATTGATCTATACATATGCAATTGAAGTTGTATTAAGGTAGATCACCTACTGTTACATTTTAACCATTGTACATAGTCAAATCTCTTAACCGAGTGGACTAAGAAATTCTTTTATGTATCATTCATAGAATAAACATTGTTATCCTGTCAACCCTAGAGTGACTGCTAGTTGGATGATAACGGTCGGTCTAGAATCCTCTATCAAGGTCACACCTAATAGTGTGTTTTTAACCTTTAACAGGGTTGGCTCTTCACCGACCTCACCTTAGAAGAGTGAATATTTTGGGTTGCTGGTCCCAAGTGGTTTTTCCCTTCATAGGGTTTCCACATTAAATCTCTTGTGTTATGTGTTGATTGTAATGTTTGTTTGATGTCATATTTTCATGTTGCATATTTGATTTGATTGGTAACTATTATATGTTTTAGACTAGTAATCGATAAAAGCATAGATAGTACAGTATCTTAAGTTACCGAGTATCAAAAGTTTTAAGTATTTGTTTTTGGATTATACATTTTGTATTGGGACATTGGATAACTGATTCACCCCCCTCTCAATTATTCTAACAATTGGTATCAGAGCATTGGTTGCTTAGAATAGAGTTT
This sequence comes from Chamaecyparis obtusa, assembly GCA_027943335.1. Lineage (NCBI taxonomy): Eukaryota > Viridiplantae > Streptophyta > Pinopsida > Cupressales > Cupressaceae > Chamaecyparis > Chamaecyparis obtusa. The sequence continues at coordinate 242,110 of BSBK01000955.1, forward strand.
TAAGGACTTTAGTACAAATATCTCAAAATGTATAAGAGGGAAGTGCCAAAGCTGAACAAAGGGAACTTCACAGTATGGCAAAGCTGGATGAAGCTACACATATCTAGAATTGAGAATTCTGCACTAGAATTGATGGAGAATGGCTATATAGAACCAACTGCTAGTCCCTGGACACTTGATCAACTGAGAGACAGGCATGATCACAAAGTTACTATGATAGAGATTGTTGCTGCTTGTACCAATGCCGAATTTGAAGATATTAAAATCTGCACTACTGCAAAAGCCATGTGGGATAAACTTTCTCAAGTTTACAATGGAGATGTGAATGTCAAAAGAGCCAGAGTAGAAAGCTTAAGGGGTAGATTAGATGATATGAAGATGAAGGAAGGTGAGAATATTGTGCAATACACAAATAGACTGAAAGAGGTAGTACATGATATTAGAGCATCTGATGGAGTTATTAGTGAAGAGATAGTTGTAAGCAAAGTCCTCAGAACCTTATTGCCAGTTTACGCAATCAGAATATATGCTATTCATGAAACAAGGTCTACAACTGGTAATGTCCTTACACTTGACAATTTGATTGGTAAACTTACAACCTTTGAATTAAATAACTTTGACAATAGTGTTGTTCCATCTGTGGAATCCACTTTCATGTCTTCTCTGAAGATTGGCAAGTCTAGCAAGAATAGTAAGAATGATGATAGTGATAGCAATACCAAAGATGATCTTGATGAACTTGAAGCTCTTATGGCTAGAAGATTACCCAAAGGTAAAGGAAGGTATTGAGGTAAGCTACCATTGGCATGCTTTAATTGTAAAGAGGTTGGCCACATCGCTACTAGATGTCCACATAAGAAATATGATGAAAGAACCAAAGACCGATCTAAAGGAAGCTATGGGAGAAGATTCAATAGAGGCTATCGACACAACATAGACAACTGAGATAGTAATGATAAAGGAAAAAAGGTATGTTACATAGCTGAAGATAATGAATCTAAATCTGATTCTAATGATGATGTATAAGTTGTATTTGTTTCTATGAAAGATGACTCAGAGGAAAAAGAAAAACATGTAGAAACAACACTGATCTCTAAAGATAACAAAAATAGTAGATGGATCATAGACAATGGCTTTACACATCACATGACTGGTGATGAAGAGAAATTTGATCAACTTGAAGAATACAATGGAGGATCTCTTAAGATGGGTAATGACACACCCTGTATGGTAAGAGGTAAAGGATCCCTAATGATAAATGATAGGATAAAATGTGAAAATGCTTGTTGGGTAGATGGACTGAACTATAACTTGTTAAGTGTGGCATGACTGAACAATTCATGTCACCAAATTGCTGTTGAGAGAAAGAAAGTGAAAATCTTTGATGATGGTGGAAGATTAGTTGGAGCTGGTGCACAATCAAGAGGTAATCTATTTTATCTTGATACTAATGAATCTTCTTGCTTGATGATGAAAAATGAAGATGCTTGGTTGTGGCATAAAAGGTTATGCCATGTAAATTTTGATAACATGACTAAGATCAGTAAAAGGAAAAGAGTTAGAGGTCTGCCTAACTTGTCAAAACCTGATCATGTTATGTTTCATGAATGTCAAAAAGGTAAGATGACTAAATCTAGTTTCAAAAGCAAGGATTATTCAACAAAGAAGATACTTGAGTTGGTTCATATCGACCTGTGTGTCCTATGAGAACTCAGAGTTATTATGGTGATAGATACTTTATTCTTTTTGTTGATGACTATACTAGATTGATGACTATTATTTTCTTGAAAGAAGAATTTGAAGCATTTAAGATGTTTAAGTGGTATAAAGAAAAGGTAGAAAAAGAGACTAGTAAAGATTTGAAATGCTTAAGATCTGATAGAGGAGGTGAATTTATCTCTGATGAATTTACTAATTTCTGTAATGATCATGGTATTAAAAGATAGGTCTCTGCATCGAGGACACCTCAGTAGAATGGGATTGCTAAAAGAAGGAATAGGTCAATAGTTGACTGTGCAAGAACACTGATGTTGCAAAAGAATGTTGCTCAGAAATACTAGAGGGAAGCTGTCAGTATAGCTGTTTATGTTTTGAATTGAGTACAACTAAAGAAGGACACTAACAAGATACCCTATGAGTTGTGGTTTGGACACAAACCTACTATAAGTTATTTCAGGATTTTTGGAAGCAAATGTATTATTCTAAAAGATTAGAGAAATGGTAAATTTGACTCAAAAGGTGATGAAGGGATATTTCTAGGATATTCCAGTAAAATCAAAGCATATAAGTGTCTGAATAAAACTAATAATAAAATGATTGAAAGTACTAATGTCCAAGTTGATGAGTTTGATGAAAAGAATGCAGAGGAAAGTACAAAGGAACTAGAAGACTATGGTAGATTCACTTACATTGAACACCCAGAGTGTCTACCAAAGCCATAGCCTATGATAACCGGTCAACAGGAAAACAACATAGAAGAATAGGAAAGAGAAACTGACAAGTAGGATGGACATACCGAGCAAGAAAATGAACCTACACAGGATGAACAAGAAAGAAGAGATAGAGTACTAGAAAGTTTTGTCAGAAGACATCATCCTAAAACACAAATCATTGGAGACAAACAAGCTGGCATGCAAACAAGGAGTAAAGCAAGACAAGGTACATGTCTAGTTTGTGATTATGAACCTAAAAATGTAAAAGTTGCATTAGAGAATGATGAATGGGTTAATGCAATGAAAGAGGAAATAGAATAGATAGAGAAGAACAAAACCTGGACCTTAGTACCTTGACCTAAAGATAAGAATGTTATCAGTACTAAGTGGATATTCAGGAACAAGCAGAATGAGAATGGATAAGTAACAAGAAATAAAGCTAGATTGGTATGGAAAGGATATGTAAAGGAGGAAGGAATAGATTATGGTGAAACATTCGCACCTATTTCTAGATTGGAAGGAGTTAGAATGCTACTTGCATATGCTACACACAAGAAATTCAAGGTTTACCAAATGGATGTTAAGTCAGCATTTCTAAATGGAATACTTGAAGAAGAAGTCTACATAGAACAACTAGAAGGGTTCGTTGATCCAGAAAAGAAAGATATGGTATGTAGATTACATAAAGCTTTATATGGTTTGACACAAGTACCGAGAGCTTGGTATGAGAGGCTGCATACTTATTTGTTAAGTATATGATTTGTAAGAACAAGTGAGAACAACAATTTGTATATGAAAGGAGATATTGATGATACTATTCTTATTGCTGAAATATTTGTGGATGACATTATTTTTGGAGGTCAAGATCAAATCTATAAGTCATTTGCTAATGAAATGAGAAGTGAATTTGAGATGTATATGTTTAGAGAGATTAAGTTCTTTCTAGGACTACAAGTGATTTAGCAGAATGATGGCATATTCATCACACAATCCAAATATATCAAGGAAGTATCGTGTTATCACTCAGAAAAATTTTCATGGCTTCTGGTCTTTCCCTTTGGTCTCTGCAACATTTTTCATGTCTCTGGCCTCAAGCCCTAGTTCAAAAATTTAAAAATCTAGTCATTGCATGAAAAACCTTTTGTTTTACCCTCACCTTGTTCTATTTTAATGTTACCTTTTTCGAGAAACTTAAGTTCCTAAAATTGCACATGCTTAATATTTCCCTAAGTCTAGCGCCCGGCAGGCTTTAATATTTCCTAAGTCCCGATGCTAATTTTTTCCTATAGTTTAGACCTTTAATATTTCCCTGGGCCCAGGTCTTGGTCATGGTTCAATCGGGCAATTGGCGTATCTTCTCATAGAATTCATCAGACCTATGAGATTATATGATGATCGTCGATTCTCCTATGTGACGTATCTTTTCAACTGAGCGGGTCCACTACCATGTTGGCATAGTTGGTAGTTTCTTATTGGTCGGTGAAGTGCTGAGTGGGATCCTGTCAGTGGGGCCTACACTGAAGGCTTTTCAATCTATGATCAGTGCATGATCTCAAGGAATATTCCTACCCCATGAGATCATACGCCAACTGTTGATTTTGAATCTTATTTGGATGAGTCAGTGGGACCTGGTTGCTAGCGTGTCTGTCAGTGGGACCTGACATCTGCAAAAGATCTACAGTTGGCATAAGTTCTCATAGAGTTTTTCAAAGCCATGAGATCTTATGCCAACCATCGATTTTACTTTTCTCAGATGGCTGACAAGGGTGGGTCCTCTGACAGGTGGTGCTGACTTGCATTGTTCTGATTGGCTAAGATGGAAGGTGATTTGGACTTGTTAGTGGGCCTAAATCTTTCAAGGGGGCTGACAATGTGGTAGGATATACAGGTGTCATGTGATTTCACTGAATCTTTTCAGGCCATGCGATCATGCGACAGTCATTCGATTAAAGGTTTATACTTTGTGGGTCCTGTCTGCTACGTGGAGCTGATGTGCATGATTCTTATTGGCTATGGTGTGCTAACTGGGCTGAAGACTTTTCAAAAGGGTTCATGACTATTGTGAGATTAAATGTAAGCCACCCAATCTGCCAGGAAATGAACAGAATCGATGATCACATTTTAAACTTCGTCAGGGTAGCCATTGTAATTCAAATTCGAATTTCTTAGAGGGTTTTCCATGACAAAAAGGACTAAAATTTATTGTTTAAGCAGCTAGATCTGGTAGAATTGGTTTTGCTGACTATTTCAATGTGGTCTAGGGTGTTCCATGATCATTTGCAGGGGTCTGTACTATGTTCTTTATGCTCGAGGTGTGTTGCAGCTGGCCGAACAGGTTGACAAATTTGGCATTTTCATGGTTCTCAGTACCTTCTCAGTGAAATTATCATGATTGAGGATCACTCTAGGATTTGTTTTCCCCTGGTTGCCTGGGTTTCTTCCCCTGTATTAAATTTTTTACTATTTCTAGTTGTTCTGGTGGGTGAAACCCTAACCCTAGTCATTTGTAGCTTGTTGCATCCTATTTTGGGGATTTCAAGATGACTAGGGGGTGTATATATTGCAAAAGTTTTTCTGTAGTAGGTGTTTGTTGATGGTATTATACTGAACAAGGAGAGCTTGGATTTAGGGTTTTGTTTCTCTTTGCATTTTGTTGTCTTGGTAATGTATTGATTCTAAAAGTTAATGAGAATACACTTGAATTCCTGTCTCAAACTTTTGATTGTCTTCTTGTTCTGATTGTGGATTCATATATGTTAAGGTCACAAAGTGGATTAGCATATGGTAAACAAAGAGTATTGTGAGATCAGCTTGGAGTTCCTAACAAATTTAGGATTAAAGCCTTTAGGGTGATTTTAGTGGGTTCATTATTGGATTGGAATTTGATGATCATGTTTGGGAGGGAGACTGGTAATAGGCAAAGCACTTATTCTGAGTTCAAATGTGTTTGAGTTAAGGTTTTAGTTGATATATGTTATCAAGTGACTCTTTGCCTTGGGTTAAGGCTCTAATCTATTCTTTGGAGGTAGTCCATCATCATAAATCACACACACATATAAATGATAAAATCTTTCTATCAGTTAGTAAGGGGTATAGTTGTATAATATTTTGTGATTCCTTTGAAGAAGTGAATCAAGGGTACACCCGCCTGAGCATTAAGGCTCAAAGTGTAGGAGGATCTCTTTGATCCTTGTCAATTGGCCCTTTTCTTTGTAGACTTTGGAGTGGTAATAGAGCCAGTGACATTTAGTTGTCAATCATAGTGTAAACCTACAAGTTGAAACCAAAAGGACAACCAACAGAATGGTGACTCTGCTAGGGAGAGTCTAGAGAAAGAAGTTAATATAGTGATCTTCTATTTCTCCTATTCTATCCAGTGGTTTTCCAAAATCTTGAAATATTTCGTACTTTGCTGGGTGGCGACTCAAAAGGTTAGAACCAGTGCTATAGATTGCAAATCATGGAAAAAAGAAGGAATACTAGGTCCTTTGTCAAGAAAAATTTGGAGGTTACTCTGGAATAATTGCCTAGACAAGAGAAAAAGAGTTGGATCAGAAGAAATGGTGAGTCTACTAGTGCTCCCATAAGAGAACAAAGAAATACCAGAGGTAGAGCACCACATGTTTCCTCAAGTGAAGAAGATTCACAACACAAGAGTTCTAGATCAAATGGTGGTCACTCTAAAGATAAATTTTATGATACCCTAGAGGCAGTATTTCAAGATAAGGGTTCATTACCTGTAGGTCAGGATGAACAAGCCAGAGAGATGGGTTTTGAAACAAATTTAGATCTTGATGAAAATATGTTCTTAAGGGAACCCATGAGACCAAGGCAAGTCCATTTCCCATATCAAAATATCAATAATATGGATGTGTCATCAAGTTCTGATGATATTATGAAAGACCCAAATGATTTAAATGCACTAAGGTTATAGTTGGCAGAGTAGGATGCCATACATAAGAGGTTACAAAAGGAGAGAGAAGCTGAAAAGGTGAATGCTCTAATAGAAAGAGAGTCTCTTCTGAGAAAGATTAATGAAATGAAGGAGAGAAAAAAGATGCTTGCTTCTGCTCCTAAAACTTTGCAACATGATGTTTTTCATGATCTTGATGCCTTGAGAAGTGAGCAAGAGTGCTTGCTACAAGATCATGAGTTTGATAAGGAGGGCCCTGCGGTTAGACAAGTTCAAAGTTATGCTCCCCTCCCTAAAGATAAAGATGGGCATGAGATTACTAGGCCTGTTGTTGCCACTAGTGAAAAAGGAAAGAAAAAGATGGTGGGACATCAAACAAGCAAATCATTAACAATACTAGGGGTCCCACCACCCAATTCAAATAAAGACATGGAGATAGAGAGAAGAAGAAAAGAAGATGAGGACCTTGCAAGAGAATTAGAAAAGGATGAAATTGAAGCCTCCATTGCAGAAAAGAGAAGAGAGATCTAGTTCTTGAAGGCTTCATCTGCAAATACTCTTGGTCCATCTGCTACTGAACTAGGTATACCATCTATGACTACTACTGTTCCACTTAGTAATGCTACTACTAGTTCAATTTCTTCTTCATCTGCTAAGATAAATGTTGATCCTAAACAACAATAAAATGCACAAGTAGATGGGAATGTAAATATAAATGTTGATCCTAGGGTTATCACTAGTTCAAGTTTTCAAAGAAGACCTATGCAATTAGAAGGCTATAGGCACATTAGCTTTGATGGAATTCCTGGTTTCCCAAATGTTTTTCCAAATGATATAAGAGATAAGGTACCTAAGTTTTCTGGTAACAATGCTATTAGTTGTGAGGAACATCTTAGGTTATTTGTTGATATGCTAAATGATTATGAGGTAGAGCATGAGCATGTAGTCATGAAATTGTTTATTCAATCTTTGGTGGAGGATGCTAGAGACTGGTTCAAGAGACTCCCTGATAAATGTATTGATACTTGGGATTCTTTTGAAAGATGTTTCAAAGAACAATATGGTGATAGGTCTAATGCTAGCTTTATGTTAATGAATTTAACACCATAGGGAAAAATCAAAATGAGTCTGCAGCTGAATTTAATATGAGATTTCAGAAGGGTATGCACAAGTTGTTTCAAGTTATGCAGCTAGATGACAATGTTTGTTTGACCACATACTTCAATGCATTTGATGGAAAGATGGGATACTTGTTGAGGGACAAAGAACCAAGAACTCTGAGGGATGCTTTTAGGATTTTCATAAATATTGAGAACAATATGAAGATATTAGGAAAATTGGGTGGGAAAAGAGATGACCCAAAGTTGTTTGGAGACAAAAGATATAAAAAGGATAATGAAAGGAGTGTTGGAAATAAGAAACAAGAAGAAGATAAATTGGATAAGGTGTTGAATTCATTGAAAGATTTGAAAGCACCTACCAATAGAGTTAACAATGTTCCTACCAATGAAAAGCCTCAATTCAACAATAATTTCAATAGGCAGAATAGATTGTAGAATTATCCCTACAACACCCAATGGAAGGATGGCAAGCCTATTGTCCCTACTGCAAGAGGAAGTAATGATAGAATTGTCCCTGACCCTTTGCAAAGATCTTCTATAAATGTTATAGACATAACACCATGGTGCATAGCATGCCAGTCCCTTCATTCTGTAGAACATTGTGTGGTTGCACAATCCATGTCAGCATACCAAGATGATAGCAATGAGGAATTAGATTAGGAGGAAAGTTGTGATGATATTGGATACAACATGGCAACTTCATATTTAGGATATGAAGAGGATTCTGATATTGGTGAAGAAGCAGATGTATGCTCAAAGAGACACAATTAGACACTTTTCCATCAAGAGGTTTTTTTTGATAATGATGACATTGATGAAAAAAAATGTAACATGAACTCTTCCTCTGAGCCAGTGAATTTAAGAAGATCTTCAAGGGAAGAGATGGATAGAATTACTATAGAAATGATTGCTCAAGTGAAAACTAGAGGCATGGTGGCAAGGGATGCAAATGGGAAGGCTGCAGGAATGTTTATAAAGAACACCAACTCCGAAGAACCAGGTGAGAATAAGTTAAAAAATGATCACATGATAGGGTTCAAGAATGTCAAAGGTAAGAAATGGGAACCTAAGGGAATTGGATTTGAAAAAACTTCTAATGAGATAGATAAGCCAGTTAACACAATGGATAAAGATGAAAAGATGAAAGTCACCAATACAACTAATGTATCAGATAAGCAAAAGGATACTAAAGCAGTGCAGATTGAGATTCCTCCCTCTGCTCCTGTTGATATGTTAGATGTATTGTCTCAAATAACTGTCAAGGTTCCACTGTCAGAGTTGTTGAGGATCCCTGAACATAAAAATAGGGCTATTGCATGGGTAGATAATGTTCATAACAATGATGTTGCATGCAATGAATCTCAAGCTAAGGTTTTGAAAAGAGTAGAAGCTCAGGGAATGGTTTCCCAAATTCCACCTATATATTTGGATAGTTCTATCAATGCTAGCCTTGAGAACATAGACCCATTTTTCTTGAGTATCCTTGTGAATGGAATGAAGTTAAGAAATTGTATGATTGACTCTGGTGCCTTTAATACTGTTATGCCTTTTAAGATCATGGAGAAGTTGGGCCTTAAAGTTGATACAGTTCAAGGTAGATGTTGTGCAATGGATTAGAGAGAGGTACCAGTTATTGGCACTATAAATGATATGCCTTATAGGTTGGTAGCTTATCCAAAGAAAGAATTAACAATGAGTGTTTTGGTAGTAGATATCCCTCCTCATTATGGGATGCTATTATCTAGAAGATGGAGTGCTACCATGGGTGGAAGTTTACAATGTGATCTGTCCTATGCAACCTTCAAGATTGATGATTAGAGAGAGAGGTACCAGTTATTGGCACTATAAATGCTATGCCCTATAGGTTGATAGCCTAACTAGAGAAAGAATTAACAATGAGTGTTTTGGTAGTAGATATCCCTCCTCATTATGGGATGCTATTATCTAGAAGATGGAGTACTACCATGGGTGGAAGTTTACAATGCGATATGTCCTATGCAAACTTCAAGATTGATGATCAGTTTGTTAAGATTGAGTGAGAGCCAAGAGTATGCCACATGATTGAAAGGAATATTGACAATGAGACTACATGCTTTGTGGATACTAACATCAATGCTTTTAGGGCATAAATCCCTGTGCTTGAGAGAGAATTTGTGTTGCCATCTATCTCTGTTGAGGTAAATGCTAAATTTGTAAAGGGTGATTTGTGCATGATGTACTTTGATGGTGCTAGCTGCAAAGATAGAGCAAGGGTAGGTATCCTATTTATTTCTCCTGATGGAAATACCTACAAGTTCTCTTTCACATTGAGTTTCTTTTGTACCAACAATATAGCAGAGTATGAAGCATTATTGTTAGGATTGAGATTGGCACAGAAGCATGGAATTAAATGTATAAAAGTTATTGGGGATTCTGAATTAGTGGTGTCCCAAATAAGGTCAGTATATGCTTCCAAGAACAAAAGGTTGAAATAATATAGAAATGTTGTGTGGGATTTGATTGAATGTTTTGATGCCTTCAATATTGAATGGAAGGATAGAAGTAATAATAAGATGGCTGATTTGTTAGCCAATATTGCAATCAATCCCCGTGATATTACTTTTGCTGGCCTCTCTAAGGTTGAAATTCAGACTAGGCCTAGTATACCAGACAATGTTGAGAATTGGCAAATTTTTGAGGATGACCAGGATATCTTGAGATTTTTAAATTGTGAGGATCAGTACCATGGTCAGGAATTAGATTGTTCAGCCCTGGTTGAGATTGTAGAAGGAAAGAAAGTTGTCCTTGGTAATGAAGTTATTCAACTTAGAACTAACAATGTTCCTAAGGGACTTGTTGTTCTTGAGACTATGTTTGATAACTAGGACAAAGTTTAGATAGGCACCAAAAAGGAGGATCATATAAATTTGGAGGAGATAAATCTTGGAACACAAGAGGCACCTAAGAAGGTATACATTGGTAGGGATATGTCTCATAAAGTTAAGAAATCTTTGATTGAATTATTAAGAAAATTCAAGCATGTTTTTGCATGGTCATATGATGACCTAAAGGTTTATAGAGAAGACTTGTTTCAACATGTCATTCCCTTGAAAGATGATGCTAAACCTTTTAGGCAAAAACAAAGGCCTATAAATCTTACTTTGGCACCTAAAATGCAAGAAGAATTGATGAAGTTGAGAGATGCTGGCATTATCAAGCCTATTAGGCATTCTTCTTGGGTGTCAAACTTGGTCCCTGTCAGGAAGAAAAATGGTGACATCAGACTTCGTGTGGATTTTAGAAATTTGAATATCAGCTCATTGAAAGATAACTATTGTCTGCCCAATATGGAAGCTATGTTGCAGAGAGTGACCAGATCAGAATTGATGTCTATGATGGATGGTTTCTCTGGTTACAATCAAGTGATTGTGAAAGAATCAAAACAATTTAAGATAGCTTTCACAACACCTTGGGGGACATATGTCTATGTGAGAATGACTTTTGGTCTCACAAATGCTGGTGCAACTTTTCAGAGGGCAATGGATGTTGCCTTTTCAGATTTTATTGATAATTTCCTTGTAGTTTATCAAGATGATTTAACTACCTATTCCAAGAAGGAAGAAGACCATTGTACTCATTTAAAGAAAATATTTATGAGGGCTTTGGAATATGGCATTTCATTAAATCCAAGGAAATGTGCATTTGGTGTTACTGAGGGTAAGTTGCTTGACCACTTGGTTGGAAGGCAAGGAGTCAGAATTGATCCTGAAAGAGTAGCAGCCATTGACAAGATTCAAAGGCCAAAAAATGTTAAGGGAATTCAGTCCTTCTTTGGTCAGGTAAACTTCTTGAGAAGATTTGTAACAAACTTTGTTGAGGTCACTAGGCCAATATCCAAGATGTTGAAGAAAGGATCTGAGATTAAATGGGAAGGTGAGCCTAATGAAGCTTTCAAGAATATCAAGCAAGCTATTAAAGATGCACCTGTGCTTAAGGCACCTGATTACAATATTCCAATGCATATCTTCTCTTTTGCATCTTTTCATACTATTGCTGCAGTATTGTTGTAAAAAAATAAGGAAGGTTATGAGCAACCTATTGCATTTTTCAGTAAATCTTTGTAGGCTACTGAATTGAAATATGATATTAATGAGAAATAAGCATATGCACTTGTGAAGGCTATCAAGGCTTTTAGATGTTATCTGATGAGAGCAATTGTGATTGCCTTTGTGCCAAATGTAGTAGTCAAAGATATTTTCTCACAATAGGAGGTGTCTGGGAGAAGATGCATATGGATTAATAGGATCCAAGAATTCAATATTGACATCCAAATTACCAAATTGGTTAGAGGACAAGGATTGCCAAAATTGATGGCTCAATCCAATCTTGATGCAAATCAAAAAAATCAAACTATGATTGATTATACTTGTGATATGGATGATTGTATTTGGTATCAAGATATCATCTATTACTTGAGAAATATGAAATGTCCAGCAAACATGGATGACAATAAGAACAGGACATTGAAGTTACAAGCCATCAAGTATGTGATTGTGAAATGTAAATTGTATAGAAAAAATTTGGATTGCATACTTTTGAAATGTGTAGATGAAGATCAATCTAACAAGTTGTTAAAAGAAATGCATGAGGGAGTTTATGGAGGGCATTATATGGGTAAGACCACTACTCATAAGATCTTGAGAGTAGGGTTCTAGTGGCCTACAATCTTCAAGGATGCAGAGCAGTTGGTAAGGAGATGTGATGCTTGTCAAAGGTTCTCTGGTAAGCTTAAATTTTTAGGCAGTATGCCCTTAAGGCCAGTAGAAGTACAAGCTCCTTTCCAGCAATGGGGAATAGATTTCATAGGTGAGATACCAAACAAGTCTAGTGGGGGACATTCTTGGATACTAGTTGCCATAGATTATTTTACAAAGTGGGTAGAGGCTATCCCTACAAGAAATGCAACTAGTAAGGTGGTCACTGATTTCTTATTAAATAATATTGTTACAAGGTTTGGTTGCCCTGAGAGGATAGTTAGTGATAATGAAATGTGCTTTAGGCCTACTGAGTACAAAGAATTCTACAAAAGTCTAGGAATTCAGTTGTCATATTCCTCACCCTATCATCCACAAGGAAATGGACAAGCAGAATCATCTAACAAGAGCCTGATGAAAATCCTAAAGAGGATTCTTTAAAAGAATAAAAAGGCATGGAATTCAAAATTTCCATTAGCTCTATGGGCTGATAGGGTGACTATGAAGAAGGCAATTGATTGTGTACCATTTGACCTAATATATGGAATACATGCAAGAATGCCTCAGAACAATTTATTGGAAATGTATAAGTTTTTTCAATTATATGATGATGATATAGAAGATGAGATGCAGTTGAGAATTGAGGACCTCATCAGGTTGGATGAAACCAAAAGAGAATCAGTTGCAAGAAATGTCAGGTTACAATTGTAGGTCAAGAATTTGTATGACAACAAGACCGTTGATAGGAAACTTGAGCCTGGTGATTTGGTGTTGATTTGGAATGCCAGATTGGAGGATAGAGGAAAACATGGAAAATTTGATCCAATCTAGCTAGGGCCATATCTAATTCATGAGAAATAGGGCCAGGATTCATACATTATGAAAGAATTAAATGGTGATATTCAAGAATTGCCAGTTCATGGACAATTCTTGAAGAAATACTTCAATTGAAGGTATTTTGTTTTCCATGAACAGTAGTTAGGTCTGTACATTCTATAAATTTTGTAAAGTTTCTTGCCCCTATCCTATTTTATCCTGGTCTGTAGAGTTTTGGTCTTGTTGCTGTCTATTGTCAATTTTTCCAGTGGGATGGTCTACTTTAACCAGTGATTCTAGATCCTTGCTATGCCTACAGGAGGCATACATCCCCAGACAGAGCCACTATTATCACTCAAAAAAAATTTCATGGCTTCTGGTCTTTCTCTTTGGTCTCTGCAGTGTTTTTCATGTCTTTGGCCTCAAGCCCTAGTTCAAAAATTTAAAAATCTAGCCGTTGCATAAAAAACCTTTTGTTTTACCTTGGCCCTATTCTATTTTAACGTTACCTTTTTTAGGCCACTTAAGTTCCTAAAATTGCACATGCTTAATATTTCCCTAAGTCTAGCACCCGGTGAGATTTAATATTTCCTAAGTCCTAATCATTTAATTCTTCCTAAGTCCCTGCGCTAATTTTTTCCTATAGTTTCGGCCTTTAATATTTCCCTGGGCCCAAGTCTTGGTCATGGTTCAATCAGGCGGTTGGCATATCTTCTCATAGAATCTGTCAGACCTATGAGATTATACGATGGCTGTCGATTCTCCTATGTGACATATTTTCAACTGAGCGGGTCCACTACCATGTTGGCACAGTTGGCAATTTCTTATTGGTCGGTGAAGTGCTAAGTGGGATCCTGTTAGTGGGGCCTACAGTGAAGGCTTGTCAATCTACGGTCAGCGCATGATCTCAAGGAATATTCCTACCCCATGAGATCATGCACCATCTATTGATTTCAAATCTTATTTGGATGATTCAGTGGGACCTGGTTGCTGGTGTGTCTGTCAATGGGACTTGACATCTGTAGAAGATCTACGATTGGTGTAAGTTCTCATGAAGTTTGTCAAAGCCATGAGATCTTACGCCAGCCATCAATTTTACTTTTCTCAGACGGCTGACGAGGGTGGGTCCTCTTACAGGTGGTGCTGACTTGCATTGTTCTAATTGGCTAAGCTGGAAGGTGATTTGGACTTGTCAGTGGGCCCAAATCTTTCAAGGGGGCTGATAGTGTGGTAGGATCTATGGGTGTCATGTGATCGCATGGAATCTTTTCTGGCCATGCAATCATGTGACAGTTGTTTGATTAAAGGTTTATACTTTGTGGGTCCTATCTGCTACGTGGAGCTGATGTGCATGATTCTTATTGGCTGCGGTCTGCCAACTCGGCCGAAGACTTTTCAAAAGGGTTCGTGATTGTTGTGAGATTAAATGTAAGCCACCCGATCTATCAGGAAATGAACAGAATCGATGGTCGTGTTTTAAACTTTGTCAAGGTAGCTGTTGTAATTCAAATTCAAATTTCTTAGAGGGTTTTCCATGATAGAAAGGACTAAAATTTATTTTTTAAGCAGCTAGATCTGGTAGAATTGGTTTTGCTAACTGTTGTAGTGTGGTCCAAGGTGTTCCATGATCATTTGCAGGGGTCTGCACTGTGTTCTTTGTGCTCGAGGTGTGTTGCAAGTGGCCGAATAGGTTGACAAATTTGGCATTTTCATGGTTCTCAGTACCTTCTCAGTGAAATTTTCATGATTGAGGATCACTCCAAGATCTATTTTCTCCTGGTTGCCTAGTTTTCTTCCCTTGTATTAAATTTTTTACTGTTTCTAGTTGGTCTGGTGGGTGAAACCCTAACCCTAGTCATCTGTAGCTTGTTGCATCCTATTTTGGGGATTTCAAGATGACTAGGGGGTGTATATATTGTAGAATTTTTTCTGTAGTAGGTGGTTGTTGATGGTATTATACTAAACAAGGAGAGCTTGGATTTAGGGTTTTGTTTCTCTTTGCATTTTGTTGTCTTGGTAATGTATTGATTTTGAAAGTTAATGAGAATACACTTGAATTCCTGTCTCAAACTTTTGATTGTCTTCTTGTTCTGATTGTGGATTCATATATGTTAAGGTCACAAAGTGGATTAGCATATGGTAAACAAAGAGTATTGTGAGATCAGCTTGGAGTTCCTAACAAAGTTAGGATTAAAGCCTTTAGGGTGATTTCAGTGGGTTCATTGTTGGATTGGAATTTGATGATCATGTTTGGGAGTGAGAGGGGTAATAGGCAAAGCACTTATTCTGAGTTCAAATGTGTTTGAGTTAAGGTTTTAGTTGATATATGTTATCAAGTGACTCTTTTCCCTAGGTTAAAGCACTGATCTATTCTTTGGAAGCAGTCCATCATCATCAATCACACACACATATAAATGATAAAATCTTTCAATCAGTTAGTAAGGGGTATAGTTGTATAATATTTTGTGATTCCTTTGAAGAAGTGAATCAAGGGTACACCTTCTTGAGCATTAAGGCTCAAAGTGTAGGAGGATCTCTTTGATCCTTGTCAATTGACCCTTTTCCTTGCAGACTTTGGAGTGGTAATAGAGTCGGTGACATTTAGTTTTCAATCATAGTGTAAACCTACAAGTTGAAACCAAAAGGACAACCAACATATTGAAGACATTTGGCATGGAAGATGCTAAACCTGTGGGAACACCAATAGCTACTGGATGTAAACTGACTAAGGAATATGAAACTATAGAAGTGAACCAAACACTTTACCAATCAATGATTGGTAAGTTAATGTATGTAGTTTATAGTAGACTGGACATAGAACATGTTGTTCGAATTGTTGCAAGATTTTCTTCAAACCCTAGAGAGTCACACATGATTGCTACAAAGAGAATCTTAAGATACCTGAAGAAAATAGAAGATTATGGATTATGGTATCCTAAGGAAGGCAAGCTTGAACTAAAGGTTTATACCAATGTTGATTGGGCTAGAAATGTGGATGATAGAAAAAGTACCACTGGAGGAGCATTTTTCTTTGTGAAAGACTTTTTACTTGGACAAGTAAGAAGCAGGATTGCATTTCTCAGTCTACAGCCGAAGCAGGGTATGTTGATGCTGCTACAAACTGTTCAAATATTGCATATATTTAACAAGTTCTTGAAGGTATGAATGAGATAATCACTGAGCCGGTGATTATATACTATGATAACACCAGTCCAATAAACATTTCAAAGAATCTAGTGATGCACTCTAAAACAAAGCATATATCAATTAAGTATCACTACTTGAGAGAACAAGTACAGGAGAAACAAGTTAAGCTAGAGTTTGTTACATCAAAAGAACAACTTGTAGACATATTTACAAAGCCTCTACCAAAGGATACATTTGAGTACTTAAGGACTAGACTTGGGGTCCGTCCCCTGTCTACTAATCATTAATGTGATTTGGATGTTGCATCAGCCTAATATTATCAGAAGATCATTCATGTTGATGCAGCATAGTTCACACTTTGGATCATGTCTAAGGTTGTGAAAAGTTGGAGAACTAGAATAGATTGGCATATTAGTATAAAGAGATATAGAGTATGCATTGGACAATAGAGAGCTACTTGGCTACTATAGAGTTGTATGTTTATTTGTTTCTTTTGGCATTGTTGTCAAAGGGAGAGATAAACAATATGAAACAATATGCACCGATGAGAACTATCTAAGGGAGAGACAAATTGAAGAAAGGGAGAGCACTGAAGATCAGTTACTGAGAAAAGAAGAAGGAATCTGAAAGATGAAAAGATCTTATCTACAGAATGTCAAAGCTGCATTTCTAATGTTGTTGAGTAATGTAGTGATTAAACATATTAATTTAGGGAGAGCTTGTACAACATTTGTTCACAGAGTTGTAGAATACATGTTTGGTATGTGTATGGTATATTTCATATTACTTGAGTTGCCATCAATGCCAAAGGGAGAGATTGATGAACTACAACTGATTTAGAACATGATTGAAGAATCTATGATTGAAGATCATCGAGCTAATTGATTAGATATGTAATATGATTAAATTAGTATTATGTTGTCATTGATGTCAACTATTTTGACAACACTTATCTTGTAAGTTACTATACTGAAACATCTATAGTAAAGGAGTAAAAGAGATGAAGAATAGAAATATTTACATGAGGAAGATGTATATGATAGATGAGGATAAAGAATACATTGAGTAACTTGTTGATGAGTCTATGACCTTATGATATTGACTTGATTATGTTTCATTCATCTATGATGAGGAAAAGAGCTGAAAGACACAAAGAAGTGTTGTTGGTTGATGAAGCATTTCAGTATACACCGACAAGATGTAGTGTATACCGAGCACAGTGTAAACCAAGCTTGTGTTCATCGATGCATTTCTTTGTTAACCAAGCAGGAGAAAACAATTAAATGAATAGCTTAGCCGATAAGATTGATGAGCTAGAAAGTGTATGATTTCGAGGTAACAGATAATGTTTGTTACACAGATTGATGACTAATAGAATTTAGGAAAGATCTAAAGGGTGAGAAAAAAACATGTTATTAACTCAAGTTCTGAGGTTTGTTTAAGCAAAAAAATCAACGAAGATGATTAAGTGCCAAAATCTGATGGAGCAGAAGAAAATGGTTTACTTGTCTATATAAGAGACTGGAGATTTCATAGTGAATGTAATACTAGAAGGAGGAGACTACAGAATTATCACATGAACAAGTTTTCATGCATACTTGATCATACTGGTTAGTGAGAACTAAACTGTAGAGTTTTTACCAAGCTACAGGAAGCTATTACCAAGCGACAGTAAGTTATTGAACATTGATTAGAATAGAATTGATTTATTGATCAGAGGATTGAATGAACTTAACATTGATCTGTACATCTACAATTGAAGTTGTATTAAGGAAGATCACCTACTATTACATTTTAACCATTGTACATACTCAAATCTCTTAACCGAGTGGACTAAGAAATTCTTTTATGTATCATTCATAGAATGAACATTGTTATCCTATCAACCCTAGAGTGACTATTGGTTGGACGATAACAGTTGGTCTAAAATCCTCTAACAAGGTCACACCTAACAATGTGTTTGTAACCTTTAATAGGGTTGGCTCTTCACCGACCTCACTTTAGAAGATTGAATATTTTGGGTTGCCGGTCCCAGGTAGTTTTTCCCTTCATAGGTTTTCCACATTAAATCTCTTGTGTTATGTGTTGATTGCGATGTTTGTTTGATGTCATATTTGCATGTTGCATATTTGATTTGATTGGTAACTATTATATGTTTTAGACTAGTAATTGGTAAAAGCATAGATAGTACAGTATCTTAAGTTATTGAGTATCAGAAGTTTTAAGTATTTGTTTTTGGATTATACATTTTGTATTGGGACACTGGATAATTGATTTTCCCCCCTCTTAGTTATTCTAATAATCAGAGGCATCCTGCAAAAAAATAATTGAAGTGCATAAGTTGTAAATGTAATTTAGAAAAGGGGTGTTAATAGTTGTTGTGGTTTATTTACTAAGTTTTTGATCAAATTTATGAAACCATATTACAATACTTGGTGTGATACCCATAGTATTGTAAGATTCAACATTAAAATTGAGAAGATTAACAACAAGATTACAAACCAAAATTGATCCATTCTATTCTTATATTAGAGTTTATACAAATCTGATGGATCCCAAGGGTCATTAGAATCCCTTGGAAATGAAATAAAGAGCCATCATAATATTTATTACAAATAAACTATTCAAACTATCAAAAATTATCAAAAAAAACTATATATAAAAATTAGGTCCACTTGGAGAAGGCATAACTTTCTAGTCCTCGCTCTGATTTGTGAACTGTTTAATGCATTGGAAAGGTATTCAATAAATCTAGAATCAAATTTCAAAAGTAACAACATCTTGTTGGTACTTTCATGCAACATCCAAGCCCAAAAATGCACCGAAGACCCTCAAAAAAGTAGTTTACTAAACATATGAAAATTAGAAAAAAATTAGATTTCAATATTTTCCTCCTGATAAGTTGTTGGTCAAATTAATTCTAAAAGAATATAGTTAAGAGGATTCATGACCACTTTTCCACATCCCTTAACCCATATGATAAACACCTAGGTTAAGCCAATTTGCTTTACTAAGGTTTTTCCCAAAAGGATGGACATCTAAGAAATGACAATAAATGAACTCTCCAAACATGACATAATATATATTAATAGAGTTTGAAGATGAGGATCAAGTCTATACTCTTATATTAAAATTTAATTAAAAGGAACTCTAATGTTTATATAAATAATTCATTAATTTCCAAGAGTACCAAAGATTTCAACATAATTTAGGTTAAGTTGTAATGCTATTTTTACGATGGCCAGTATACTGGCCACATATATTGGCCCCATAAAAAATAACATTATTAGGTTTTACATTAATGAACTAATTTAATTTTTTTTTTTTTTTTAAATAACACTTAAATTAAACTTTATTCCACATTAATCTTAATTCAGTAAAACCTAAACTACCAAAGCAACCCATGAAGGGGTTTAACTTGATATTCCCCTAGTGCATGCACATGTTGGTAAAAGTAATAATATTTTACCTTTGTATATATATCTTAATTCCATTGGTTTACTATTATTATTATTATCTTATAGATATTCAAATAATTTAGTTTAGTCTAAATTGTAATAAAATATATTTTATTACCATCGTCTGATCCTGAACTTCCATAGGGTAAATTAAATGATTAATAGATACTATAATAAAAGATTAACTAGCCTAGGATCTTCCACATAATTAACGTTTAACCAATTTGGCTAATTATAATAATCTAAAATTTTCCCTGACAAAACCATTGATATCATTCATCTTAGGGAAAATAATATGCAACTAAATTTTTCAACTAATATTAAATTGGCATTCTTAATTAAACCCAATTTCGCAAAAGTTTTAATTAAACATATTTGAATATCTATGTTTAAGATTAGGAAAGAAAAATTATCTTGAAATACAAGAGTACGACCGATTAAATCAATTGTCCAATATAAATATCCATCAAGCTTCCACCCATTAAATTCACAAGTCAAATTTTATATAAAGAGTAGAATATTATTATTTTATCCCCTATGAATTACTTTCTTAACAAGAAGTGATTAAATCTCATTTAATTAGAATATCACGACTATGATAAAAACTTACATATTCTAATTCCTAAAAGAGAATCCACCTACACAAGTTAACTTGATTAGAAATACCAAATATGTTACATTAAGTTCCATTAATAAATTTATTTGATTATTAATTTGGTTAAGTTTAAAATTTATGTATATTCATTATTGGAATATCCAAATGGATTTTGTACAAATATTAATATAAAATGCCTTCTATTATGATCATTAGATTTATTCTACAAGTAAATAAAAATGAAATATTTAAAAGGGTATATTAGATTCAAATATACTTCAAAGAAAATATACCCCTCCTATTAAAAAAAATTAAAAACCCCACTAAAACACCTCTACAAGAAAATATATATAAAAAAGACTTGCTTGTTTTGAAAACCCTAACCCTAATTCAAATTTAGGCTTAGGGCCTCCTTGTGAGATGGTCAAAGGAAGCATTTCTTCCTCTTTCTCATTTCCCTCTCTCTCTCATGCCCTCATCAAACCCTAAGCTCTTTTTTTTTTTTGTAGGTCTGTTCATGGCAACCATGGAGAGAGGAATGCATAAGGGTAAGACCATAGATGTATACACATAATTATATATATATATATATATATATATATATATATATATATATATATATATATATATATATATATATATATATATATATATATATATATATATATATATATATATATACACACACACACTGTTGTATATATATATATATATAATACTATGTGTTCAAGAATAGTTGGGTTCAAACTACTGTTGTTTTGAAATGCTGCTGGAAAAAAAAAAACCCAGAACATTACTGCTATAAATCCCAAAATGATTATGAACTTTGTTGTGCTTTCTTTTTTAAAGTATAGTTTATTAAAAAAAATTTGTCATATAACTATGGGGGGGAAATCATTTGTAGGGGGGAGTGACTGTTGTAGTAGGTCATAGCCGCCCTACCCATAGTTCATAACACACAGCCATGGCTATGGGAGGGGGTTGTGACCTCCACAAAGGCTCACTAACTCCTCACCTAGCCTTCCACATGCGTGAGAGGGGTTAGATCCCGCCCTACCCACGCACGATAGCAGTGAAAAACAAATCACTATTAAATTGTTTTTATTATTATTTTTTTATTTTTATATTATTTCATTTTTTTAAAATGTTCTATTAGTTTATTTAAAAAATTTGTCACGATAAAAATGAGGGAATTTTTTTTTATAGGGGGCGTGTCTGTTGTGGCAAGTCACAGTCGCCCCGTGGACCTTCACAAACCTACCCTGTGGTGGGCCTCAGTCGACTGCTCCCTCAGACTGTGCCCTTCCACTAGCAGTGCACACGGGGTGGGAGGTTGTGCCCTTTCTACCGCTGCTCCCACATGGGATGGTGGGTACAGTGGCCACCGCCCATGTCTAAGGGCTTCGGCCCCATTCAAAACACAGTGCGCACGGGAGAGGAAATAAAATACCCTCCCTTTTTTTATTAAAATATATATATATATATATATATATATATATATATATATATATATATATATATATATATATATATATATATATATATATATATATATATATATATATATATATATATATATATATAAGTTCATTTATCACGGGTTCAGCAAAAGTACATTCGACATTGTTTGATTCATAAACAGACATATGTAAAAAAACATTTTTTTATAACAAATATGTTATATATATATATATAAAGATTTATATTAGATTAAAAATATCAACTTACATATTAAAGCAGAGATGAAATCTTATATTTATGTATATTAATCTATAAATGCTGCATAAATATGTGTATTCAATGTACCTATTTATAAATAGACAGATTTCCTTTAATATCAGCATTTCTTTTATGTAAAATATATCAAATAGATTTCAAATGTCCTATTATCATCCCCTATTTTATTTAAGCAAGTTGCTATTTTGGTTACAACAAGTTTAGAGTTTATGAAACATAGTGGGTTTAGGGTTCCAAAGTTGTAACCTCACTCTGATACCAGATGTAGTGCCCACAAAATCTGCCTCTAAAAGTTACCCACTTTTTTTTTCAAATGCAAAAGTGTAATTAATAAATGTGCCCAAAGACTTGTCTAACCTAAGAAAGAAATACATGTAATTTTCCTATTCCTAATACACCATCATTTAAAAAGATAGTATGAAAAGTAATCAGATCTCCTTTTTTTGCATAGATATAAATGTATGCACAGACTTAGTCATTAATCATTTTCTTAAGACTTACATCAACAAGAATGTAAAAATGACATGTTTTTAGGCATATAATTAAACATGCATTTGGCTCTTTTTCTTTCATTTTGGGAACTAAATCAAACAAATAGAATTTAAAGCTTTTACAGTATAAAAGTAGATGCACATTTACATTAGGATATATATTAAAAAAATATCAAAATCTTTTTGAAAATCTGAATTTTCCCATTTAAATGAAAGTGCATATTTAAATTTTATAAGGCCAATAGTTAGCCACAACATGTTTGTAAATGGAAAGCAAATAAGGAAGATAACCAACATTTACTGATTTACTTAGGAACAAAACTTGTAAATGTGCCTCTCTTATTTTATAAGCAGATTTCTATGATATTATACATGTATAATTTTCCATTTCATACAGATAAGGAAATGCAAAGAAAATAACTCCTGCTCATTTACTATTCTATTCTTATAAATATAAGATGCATCTTATTTTTCAATCTTTCAAAGAGACCAATTTTCAATCTTTTATATAACATTTGCATAAACACAAAACTTCTATTTCCTTTTCAACTTAATCTTCAACCTTCAAGAGCTCCAACCAAGTCCAAAATCCGCAAAAAGGGAGGAAGATAATGAAATGACAATGAGATGCTCACCTCCCAGCCTAGATCTTTACAAGACCACCCTCGAGCTAGGAGAACCAAACATAGGTAGGATCACACTCAAGAAAACAAAAAGAGCATTCAAGAACACAAGACACACAACATAAAACTCCCATACATCTCTTATACAATGGGTCTCATATTGACCCATGAATTTGGGGTGAAGTGGACCAAAACCCTATTGAGAGAAGACCCATTCCAAAAGTAAAAATAAGCCTTCTCATGGCTTTACAATAGCTTACCTTCGCATGGCTTTAAAACACCTTATCCATCACTTCCCAAATGCACAACAAATCCCTTATGACCCCCAAGGTGTAAAGCCAAAGAAATCCCTTATGGCCCCCAAAATAAAGAATGGAAATGGATACATGGAGCCCATACTTTCATGTTTTATCCCTCTCCTCCCCGAGGAGAGACTCTACATCCATGAATTGTCCTAAAAACTTCACCCCCAAGGCTACTCTTCCCTCCAATGGTGAGTGTGGCCTTGAGGCTCCCAAATCAACAACAAAATACAATGGAGAAGATCACAATGCTTCACAAAAACAATTCACATGATTTACAAAAAATCAAAACACAAGATTTACAAAAACAAATCTACTAACAAGTAAGAACAAACAAGCCTTACATACCACAAAGAACATGAAGAACTCTACAACACATAAACCACCATATTTCTCTCATACCAATTGAATCAACAAGAAATTTCACGATGGAGCCATCAACCTAAGTCCAAACAAAAAATGGGAAGTGTTGGAGATGAGATCCCTTTTTTCCAAGCTTTGTCTCCTATCCCAACTCCTCCAAAACTAATCTAGTCTCTAAGTTAGAGATTGGGTGTTCAAACTCTCTAAAATGAAGAGTCCCCACTAAAAAGGCCTCCACACAACTCCCCACAACCCCCTAGGGATAAAGTCTTCTTTCTCATTGGTTGGTCTTCCCCAAGCCCTTACAAACGTTCTAAAAATGGCCTCTTACAAAGGTTGGCCCAAAAAGTGGGCAAAGGACTATCATTCTAATGGATGGTGTTCTTACCAAGGCTTGGTTTCAAAAGTTGAAATTCGGCCATCTAGGAAATCCAACTTTTAGATGGGTTTTTTGGTCAACTATGGGTTATCCTATGGTTAAAAATGACCCTTACCCATAGGTATACCAAGTGGGCTAACTAAAAATAGCATAAACACACCCCTAGGCACCTTTCCAAACCCCCAAAAAGTCATGACAAGTTCAACTTCGAAAATCTATGACAAGACACTTCCTCAAGCTCCCTAACCAAGGGATTCACATGGGGATCCTCAAGGGTACTATCCTAGGTTAATGGCATCCAAAAATCAAGTGGGTCATGTCATGGCCACATGTGCATTACAAGTGTCAAGTGACACAACAAAATTTACACATCACAAGCCACATGGCATTTCCAGTTGAGCACTCACAAAATAAATTACAAATTACAAATTAAATTGAAAACATTAGAAGCTCATTACATTTATGAAATAAATACAAGACAATGAGGTTGTGTCTTTCATTACACGCAACCTTGGTTCGAACTAAATTCACATTGGCCTATGTTTGGATCCCTGATAATAGTACCATGGTCTATTTCCCTACACACTAAATCCAACATCAATAGTCCAAGAAATATAAATCCACATTATATATGAATCAATTATAAACAATTTAGCAATTCATTTTCACATCACATAATCAATTGAAATTCTCTTACACATAAATTTTAACTTTTCCCATTCGTGAAAACATATATATATATATAGACACACACACACACACACACACACACACATCATGTAATTAAGAAATTTACTTTAAACACTTAATAGGAGACCATAACATCATAATTACATCAAATATCCATTTCCTAATAGGTCATATAATTAATTCTCATCATTTCTTCCTAGCATTCATAAAACAAGGTTAACCATAAATGCAAGACCATATTAATGTCACAAGGTAATCATCATAACATCATAAAGTAGTGTGCATCTAACATCTAAAGAGTATCAAATAAGTATCTCTCTCAGTTGCACAAACTAAAGAGCTATGACGGGCTAGGGTATCTCTCTTGGTAGTCCAAGAAATATAGTCCTCAACATATATGAATCAATTATGTTCAACTTACAATTCATTTGCAACATCAACTATTCAATTAAAATTCACTTGCACATTAATTTTAACTTATCCCATTTGTTAAAACATATATATATATATATATATATATATATATATATATATATATATATATATATATATATATATATATATATATATATATATATATATATATATATATATATATATATATATCCACATATATATACACATCATGTAATAAGAAATTTTTACTTTCAACACTTAATAGAAAGCCAAACCATCATAATTACATCAAATATTAATTTCCTAATAAGTTGTATAAATAAATCTCATCATTTCACCCTAGCATTCATAGAACTAGATTAGCCATAAATGCAGATCCATATTAATGTCACAAGGTAGTCATCAGAAATCATAAGGTAGTGTCCATATAACATATAAAGTGATAAAATCTATGACAAAAGAGTCTAAAACCATAGTGAATCAAAATAAAATATCGAATAAGCATTTCTCAAATGCAGGAACTGAGAAAGGTATGATGGGCTAGGGGCGAGGCCTCACATCCCTACCTCCCATATGAATTTTAGGGCTAGAAATATCTTCAAATTATAGTGTCATACAACACTTGACAATCTCATGTGACAATTTCATGCTTCCCATACAAGTTTTGAGCCAAAAAGTGTAAAAAATAGCTTTAAAATGCGTGAAAACTAGCCCATATGACAATTTTATGATTCCCATATGACATATGGGCACCTCCCATACAAAATTTATCAAAATTATCAATATTTGGATGACACAGTAACAAAATCCATCTGAGAGGCATGAAAAATGAGTTTTTTGGCCAAAAAACCCTAAAAAGTCAGTTTTGAAGGCTTGTGGAGTCCCACTGGGCATGCAAAGATGTGATCAATGCTAACCTAACTGTTAGAGTAGTCTTATGTTAGCTAATAATTAAATCATTTAATTATTAGTTTATCATACTCTAGGCTTAAGTTTCACTTAGGCGCTTTATAATTCTTTAGGGTTTTAGCCTTTAGGGTTTCGTGTTTCCTTTTATAAGGATTCACTTCTTTCATTTCAATAAGGAGATTGTATTTTTTCATCATTGTTAATAGAAGCTTATTTTCTTGCAACATGGTTTTGCAGTCTCTGGCCTTTTGGCCGCCATAGCTTTCTGTCTTTTTGCTTCTTCTTTGTGACAGTCTTGCATGCAGGTGTTCTTGGGATGATTTGCGTTTGTCAAATCTAACATGGTATCAGAGCCATCTTGCTGCTCACTGTTCGTGTTTTGTTGAAGTGATTCAGATGCAGGAGGGTTTCAAAAAAAATTTAGTTCTGGTACTCTCTGCAGGACGTTATTTTTTGTTTCTTTTTTGCCTGCAAAAAAGAAAAAAAAAATTTTGGGGGTATTTTGAGCAAAAACGGATGCCACCATTGCGTCCGAAAGGTTCGAGATAGCCAGAATCCATATAAAGCTTGTCCGATTTGGTCACCGGGGCTCTGGAGAAATTTTTTTCGGCCTCCTAGGGCCGTATGGCACGAAATCCGAGGCGAAAAATTAAAAAAAAAAACATTTTTTCATTGTTTTTTGCATTCAAATTAACGCATATAGTGATTTTTGTTGGCGCCGCCACCGCGCCACCAGCACTCCACCGCCGCCGGCTGCGCCTTCGGTCCCCGCCACCGACTCCGCGGCCCCACCACCTGCTCCCCGCTCCGCCGCGTTTAGCGGGCCCCGGCCCCCGCTCCGCCGCTTTCTGCGGCCCCCGCTCCGCCGGCCCGCTCTGCAGTTCCGCCGCCCCGGCCGCTCCGCCGGCCGTTCTCTGCGCTCCGCCGGCCCCGGCCGCTCCGCCACCGCTCCCCCAGTGGTGGCGGCTTTTATTGCAGCCCCCACAGCCCTCTTATGTCGAGCTCCTGGTCATATGGTGACCAGGGGCTGCGGCCCAGCCCCCGGAGCGCGCCATGCGTCCGGGGGCCTATTTTTTTAGCCCCTGGGGCATTTTGTAAGCCCTTTTTTTGGCATTTTTAGAGGTACTGGGCTTTTTTCTCTCTATAGGGAGCATACGGGGGTCTTTTTCTGACTTCTTTATATCGTCGGAAAGCTCTTTCCGAGAACTTTTCGATGGTGGAGGTTAAGGTTTTTGGTTCCACCGTTTCAATAGTGTTTTTTGCTGTTGAAGTCTGATATCTTTTTTTGCCTTCCGGGAGTCATATCTGGCTCATCCGGACTCCTTTTTCGGCAAACGAGATATCGTCGGAAAGCTGATTCTGTGTACTATTCAGTGGCAGAGGTATTTCTTCTAGATTCTACTCTAGGTTTTCACTCCTCCGAGTTATGCAGTTTCTGCCCTCTGGTGGTGTGCTTGGTTCTACAGGTCCGGGGATCTCTTCTTCTGGTTTCTTAGTGCACTCTTCTTTCTGACTTCTGAGCTTGCATGCTCTTTCTGATGTATCTTTGTTCTGTAAACGCACTGAGATAAAGTGCCTACTTTTGCATATCTGGGATCTTGTACTCATTGTGTTTGTTTGTACTCGCACTCAGTTATAAAGTGCCATGGGGGGATTCTGATGCATTTGCCACTATAGGCGCATCCACTCTTGTCAAGTGAGCGTACCTTCCACGACATTAGCCCATGTAGACTGTGTCTATGACACCGCCCTTTATCCTGTGTGTGTGCTTCTGTTGCACTGTTGGTGTTCCTGGTTCTTCTTCTGCAGCTATTTCTGGTACTGCATTTCAGTGTTCCTGTCACCTCTCCCAGTTCATCATTATGGGGGGGTTCACCTGTTGGTTCTATTACTTCCTGGTTTGATTGATCAGCTCTTCAGACACTTGTCTTCTCTACCTGGTCATGCACTTCAGTGGGGGTTCCAGCAGTATCTTCTGACAGAGTTTTCAGACATGCTTCAGAAGAGTTTCTTGCTCTCTTCTTGTTCCTTTCTCTGGGACATCTTTTGCTTTCTGTTTGGGTACCTGATCAGGCCTAGTTGCCGGGACCCATCTTTCCTGCTTTCTGCAGTAGTTTAGCTTTTTTTGCTTCTCCCTAAGTTACACTTAAGGGGGGGTGTTAGAGTAGTCTTATGTTAGCTAATAATTAAATCATTTAATTATTAGTTTATCATACTCTAGGCTTAAGTTTCACTTAGGCGCTTTATAATTCTTTAGGGTTTTAGCTTTTAGGGTTTCGTGTTTCCTTTTATAAGGATTCACTTCTTTCATTTCAATAAGGAGATTGTATTTTTTCATCATTGTTAATAGAAGCTTATTTTCTTGCAACATGGTTTTGCAGTCTCTGGCCTTTTGGCCGCCATAGCTTTCTGTCTTTTTGCTTCTTCTTTGTGACAGTCTTGCATGCAGGTGTTCTTGGGATGATTTGCGTTTGTCAAATCTAACACTAACCTATTAGGAACATGCATAGAAATTAGAAAATTAGTCATAGAAGCATATACTAAACATATAGAAAAACTATTTGCATGATACCTTGGATAGAGCTAAAATGGGAGCACCATGTCACCGTTTGATTTGCTCTCGCTTTAGGGATTTGGGGGTGTTCTAAAAACACATGGATCATATCCCTCATTATTATTAGGGAGGATAGGATGGATTAGGGACCATAAGAATCCCATAGTGGCACAATATCAGGTATAGAACACTTGATTTGCCTCTAGAGCCGCAAGGAGCCTAATGAAGCCAAGATAAAGATTGATCCAAGAATGATTAAGCTAGATTGATTTTAACCAAATGAAGATGTGATATTATGCTATCTTCTATGAAAAAAATTTAAATAAACTATGTTTAATCCATTATTCTAAGCTAAGATGTGCTATTAAAGCTTGAAAGGTAACTGAAATCTGATAATTAGGATTGATTATGCTAAGTCTAGATGTATTTTACCATTATAACAATGCATGAAGATAAAAACTAAGCTAATGATTTTATTTTGGAAGAGAGAATATTTATAGGATTTTCCTAAGGGCTTGGGTTAGGAAGAAGAGTCAGGGTTAGAGTCAGGGTTTGGGGTAGAGTGTGAGGTATGGTTAGGGGTAAGGTTAGATTAGCCTTAGTTAAGGTTGCTCACACATATTTGAGAAACACTAGGGAAGTGTGAAAGGGGAATGAGCTGTAAGAGAAGACATAGGTCTTCACTTATGGCTTGTAATAGCCTTAATAAGTGGTGTAAGAGGCTATTAATGAACATGTAAGGCTCATTAATCAGAGGGTTTGACCCAAAGTCAAAGAGACTTGGAGTAGGCTAAGAAGGTTAGGAAACACCTTCTAGATAGGTTTAGGAAAGATTAGAAGGATTTAGGAAAGTCTAGAATATTCTAGGGTTTTGAGGGATTTAAATAAATATTTTTTTTATTTAAAGGATTTGGTCAATTTATTAAATAATTAATAAATATTGGGGAAAATGATGTATAAATTAGATTTAGACATTTTTGGAAGGGATCCCTTAATTAAATATTTTTAATTAAGGTATGAAGATTTAATGGCATAATAATAAATAAATTAATTAATTAATTAATTAAAAAATGATGATGTCATCAGGGCTTTTTAGAAAATAAAAATACTTTTATTTACCAATGGATTTTTAAGTGTCTACAATCCATTACATGATTTGAAAGCCATTATAGACTCTAATGCTTTCCAATTGACCTCCTTAGAGTAATTCTTGTGCATGTCATTCCTCTAATCTTCTTTGGATCCCTTTTAGGTCTTATTGGTCTTCATGGTTGTATTGAGTGCCCTTGGTGCCCCTGCACCATACTCCCGTCCTCCAATGAAACTCTTGTCCCAAGAGTTGTCTTCTTGATGCCAAATACTTATCTATGGTAACCTATGATAATCAGGGATGAAAAATTTCCCCAAAGGAACCTGCCTTGTCTTCCAAGACCCTACATGCATACAACAAGAGTTAGAGAAAAATTTGTTTGTGTATGACCGTCCCTTCCTAGAATAGTGTTTTTTCTTCTTGAATGTCTGTTCTTGAGACCCTTGATCAGACTTTTTGTCTCTATCTTATCACTAATTTACCTTGATGTATCTTCCCTCCAATAGGATATTGGACTATCCCAATCATCACAAATCCTACCCCAACAGTCCACTCTTCTTAGGAATGTCTCGTCCTTCCATAATCTATAACTACTTAGTGTTATTCCAACCAGTATCATACTGCATCTTCACACTAACCTCCTATCCAAAAAACATTATTATAGGATCAAATTGGTTCTGTAATAATGTATGTCACTCATATCTCCTACCTCCTTGATGGACTAAGTATTTGTTTATGTTAACATCATGGATAACTCTTCTAGACCATTGCCAAGATCTTCCCAAAATGAAATGCCCACAACTCATAGTGAGAACATCACACCATACCCTGTCCCTATACCTTCCAATTGAAAATTCAATCATGAATTGATTACTAATAACTATACACTGATTCACATTCACCCAAGTTGCATAATATGGCCTAGGGTGTGGAAAAGTTTTCAAATTTAATTTCTTAACAAATTCATGAGATGCTACATTATGAATTTCTCCTGAGTCTATAATGAGTTTGCATACATTTCCTTGGATCAAACAAGTTGATCTAAAAAATTCTTGGATTATGTGGTGCTTGACTTCTTCTTCCCATCAATAAGTACTCTCCTTCTAGATGAATTTCAATGGCTTCTTGTTTCTCTTCCCTCTTTGTTTCTTCCTCTACCAAGTTCACTCTTCTTTCTCTACCCTTTTCCTCATTCCCCTTAGGAAATCTAAAGGATTTGTGACCCACTTCATTAAAATTGAAGCACCTTCCTATGAACACTCCACTTCCTCTTCCTCCACTTCTTCCACCTCTATATTGTCCTCTTGTATCTGATGTGTATGGTTTATCCTTGTCTCTATCACTACTATTTTAAAAATTAGTATTGCCTCTACCACCTCTTCCCCTGATTGTTGAACCTCCTCTTGTACCTCCTTGCCTCTCATTCCTCCTATTTATCTTTTCTTTAGCCTTAATAGCCAACTTGTAACATTTTTCAACTAACCTTGGGGTAGTAAGACTAAGTTCATCTTGAATATTGAACCTCAATCCTCCCATGTACCTAGCAATATTTTCTTTGATTTCTTCTGCATGACCCACTCTAATGTCCAACTTATGGAACTCCTCAGTGTACTTCTAGGCATCCATATCTTTTTGTCTAAGATCCCTCAACTTCTTAAACAATTGCACTCTATATTCATTTGGTAAAAATTATGCCTTCATCTTATCCATCATAGTATACCAAGATGTGATCTTGGACTTCCCATTCTTCCACCTTTCTGCCTGAACACAATTCCACCATAGTAGAGTGTGTCCCTTGAACCTTGACTTTGAAATGTTCACCTTTTGTCCCTCTTCAACATCTTCACATTCAAAGAAGTTCTCAACTACACTAAACCAATCAATCAACTCTTCATAATCCATATTCCCTCCATACATAGGAAAATCTTCTCTTTCCCTTGTATCTCCACTCTTTGTGGCTTTTGCAAACTTAACCATCCTTACATCTTCAGGATCTAATTGTTCTTCCTCTTGGGGTACTTCTTCTCCAACTTCTACATCCTCATCCTATATGTTGCTTCTATCTCTTTTCTCTAATTGCAAGATTCTCTCCATCATAGTTCTCATCATCTTATCCTTCTCATTATTCTCCTTCTCTCTTTGTTCCAATGTTGCCTTTAACTTCTTGTTATCTACCACTTTCTCTTTTACTGTCCTTGCCAACTCCATGTTTTTCATCCTTTTGGGAAACTCTTCTTCTCCTTCAGACATGGTTCCTAATCACCTAGATAAGGTGAATCAACTTGGGGCTTCTCCTCAAAGGATACTTCAACTCCAAGGGATAACTAAGGATCCAAACTATCAAAGCTCTCAAGACCACTTCAAAACTTCCCCAAAGGATTCCTACAGGGCTTTGACACCACTTAATGCAGAGGTAAGGGTGGTGGATGAAATCAACTGGTGAAGGTTTACAAATTTGAGAGGTTTAGGCACTAATCCCAAGCTCTCAAGTTCTTCAAATGATCTCAAAATAACCAAGACTCCTCCCAATGACAAATGATGGTATATTTGGTAACTTTAGAATTTGTTTGGATGGATTCAAGTGTTTTTTGGGCTTCAAGCACTACCCAACACACCCAACTCTACAAATTTCTCCAAATGTTCTCTCAAGCCTAAAGCCCCTTCTAGTAGCCCTACAACGATAGTAAATAATTCATAACTTTGAAAACCTACAAAGGATTTTTCAAATAGATCATTGTTTTAGATACCCTTTTTCCCATACTACAACATATCAAAAGAATTTCATAGACTCCTTTGGACCATGCACTACTGTCCTGACTCTGTGACCTTAAAAGTGCATAAAATATGGTAAATTAAAAAAGAAACCATGTGTTTCATTTACCCTCAAGATCTAATAATCTCAAAAGTGTATTATTATGACTTCAAATGAACAAATCTCAAGGCAATTAGACTCAGACCCCCTACAACATCAAAAGCCACAATTTACTCACCCAAAACCCTCAAATCTAGGGCTTCTTGAATCTGTGTTATCCAATCACTTCCAGAATCAATTGGCACTTGATTCACCTTTAAAAAAAATTCTAAGATGATCCAAATCATTAGACATACCCCTTACATGATCCAAATGGCTAATGCAATACCTTACCAAGAAATTTCCTTGTGTTTCTTGCAACAACTCAATGGTATGTTAATATGATTTAGAACAATAGAGAGGGGGGCTGAATCAGTTGTTCTCTGGTCCAGATGTATAATATAAACTTTTAAACACTTCAACAACTCATATCTAACAACCAATAGCTACTCGGTCAATACATAATGCATATCAGAAACATATAACAGTGCAGTCCACTATCCAATAGTATTTAACTTGCAAAACACAAAAATGTTCAAACCAAAACATTCAAACAAGCATTGACACCAAGATTTATAGTGGAAACCCAATTTGGGAAAAACCACTTTGTAATATGCTACTGATATTTTCACTCTTCTAAAGTGAGCTCTGTGAAAAGCCAACCCTGTCAAAGGTTTACAAACACACTGCTAGGTGTCACCCAGTTAAAGGATTTCAACCACCCTATTAGGAATGTGCCTTGTTAAAGGACTTAAGTACATTCCATTAGAATGCAACCTTGCTTAAAGGATTTATACAATGACTATTAGGGAAAACTTGATTAAAGGATTTAAATTGATACAATGGTTAGAAAGTAACAACAGTGTTTGATCTAAAAACATACAACTCAATTTGCAAATAACAGATCCAATTCTTCCAAATATATGCTAGCTTATTGACTGTGATCCATTTCCATCTCCATTACTGATCTACTCAAAAATCCCTTCAAGAAATCACAACTCCTTCTCCTTCAGCCTTTTCTTCTTATTTAGTCAACAACAACAACTAGTCAATAACAACAACATCTCTAGCATCCTTCTTCAACCTCACACTTAGGTTTCCTTAATACCTCTTCGATAGGTTGATTCAACTTTTTCCGCTTAATCTCCTCCATAGATCTTAGGGTTAGGTTAGATTCATCGAATCCTTCTAACATTATGTTCTTCATCCATCCTTCTAGAAACATCTCTAATCTCTTTATGGAATTATAATAAAATAGTTTACAGTGCATTAAATGCTTCCATACATTCAATAAATAAAGTCAACATAATTTACATAATCCAAGAATTCAACTATGTCGGCTAGGAATCTGAATTCTTCCTCAAATGTAAATTAATGATGCTCGATCAATACTATGTTCAACTCCTCGGTCATCACTGCATAGCCTGGTCACCACTGAAACTATTTCCTTAGCTAATACTATCTTCCTCGGCAATAAACTGATGTTCGGTCAACACTGAATTTACTTAGCATATACTAGATCGGTCGACACTAACATCACTTGGCTTAAACTAGATTTCTTCACTTTTTCTCTGTTAAGCCTACTTGTTTAGTCTTGCTTCTCACTTAGATAAGCAATACATTATCTTATCATTGTTCCACATAATCAAGTACCCATTGAAGTTTCAAGATAACTCAACCTTTCCTTAGGTGCTATTGTGATCACCTTTTCCCTAATCCTTCTCAACAATCAAAATAGATATAGTACTTTCTTAGATAGAAATAGTCTTACTAGTTAAGGTTTGAAATCAATGACAATACAAAAATTTCTTCAATTGTAGTTTC
The DNA here is from genome assembly GCA_027943335.1 of Chamaecyparis obtusa. Classification (NCBI taxonomy): domain Eukaryota; kingdom Viridiplantae; phylum Streptophyta; class Pinopsida; order Cupressales; family Cupressaceae; genus Chamaecyparis; species Chamaecyparis obtusa. Next base: position 276,534 of record BSBK01000955.1, read on the forward strand.
CAACAATCTCCCTCTTTGGCATTGATGGCAACACCATATGAATAACACATGATTCACCAACCAATCCAAAACTTGTATGTACATCAGAAATATTTAGAATATCCTTAGCTTCATTCTGATTATGAATCTCTTAGCCTTACTTGCATGACCGTCCACACAGTAACTTCCACTTAATCTCTTATGTGTCCCTTTCCTCTTAATCTCTCCCTCTCACTTGATCTTCCATGAAATCTCACCATGTTTTTTCATCTTATTCATCTCCCTCTTTGACAATAATGCCAAAGAAGCAACTAAAACATGCATATTTTAGATGTAGATGTCATCTTATCAGTTCAGTAACAATATCTCTCCCTCTGTCATCTTTTCTTATGACTAATTATCAATTTTGTTTTACTTTTCACAACTCTAGGTTGCTCCTAAAGTGTGACCTTTTTCTGCATCAATTTGTCAAATACTCTTTGCAGCACATTTGATGCAATGCTCCTAGCTTAACTAGGCATCCTTAGTGAGGGGAAGAACCCTTAATTTTCCTCTCATATATTCATGAGCTTCTTTAGGTAAGGCTTTAGTGAATATGTCTGCTAGTTGTTCCTTTGTATTCACATATTTCATTCTAACCTCTTTATCTTGTGCCAATTCCCTCAGGTAATGATACTTGATGGTGATATGTTGGGTCTTTGTGTGTATCACTAGGTTCTTAGATATGTTGATAGCACTTGTGTTGTCACAGTAGATGACAACTGGTTTAGTGATCTCCTCTTTCATGCCTATCAACAATTGCTTTATCCATACCAAGTTTGAACAATTCATTGCAATAGCTACATACTTAGCTTCAGCTATAGATTGGGAAATACAATTTTGTTTCTTGCTTGTCTAGGAAACTAATCTCTATCCAAGAAAGAAATCTCCACCACTAGTACTCTTTCTATCATCCACATTTCCTACCCAATCTGCATCAATATAGACTCTCAGTTAAAATATTTCATGCTTCTTATAATACAGTCTATAATCTACAGTCCCTTTCAAATATCTCATTATCCTTTTTACAACCATCATATGAGTTTCCTTAGGATTGCCAGAGAATTTTTCCAGAATCTCAACTACTAGAGCAATATCCGGTCTACTGTGAACAACATACTATAGTTTTCCAATCATGGACTTGTACAAAGTCTTCTATACTTTAGCAGCATTATCATTTTTAGACAATTTTTGTCCAGGAGCCAGGGGAGTACTTACTAGCCTTGAATCCTCCATACCAAAGGTTTTCAGTATCTCTTTGACATATTTAGACTGGGTGATGAAAATACCTTTCTCCATCTGATATACTTGTAAACCAACAAAGAATTTTATCTCCCCAAATATTGACATTTCAAATTCAGCTTGCATCTCATTTGAAAATTTCTTACATAGGGAATCTTGTCCACCAAATATGATATCATCTACAAATATCTTAGCTAGCAAGATTCCTTTACATTCTTCATCTTTCATGTACAGATTGTTGGTGTCATTTGTCCTTGAGAATCCAATCTATATCAAGTAATTGTACAGCCTCTCATACCATGCTCTAGGGGCTTCCTTAGTCCATACAATGCCTTATTCAATTTGCAAACCATTTGTCTCTTGTTTGGATCAAAAAATCCTTCAAGTTGTTCAATATACACTTCTTCTTCTTCTAATATACCATTTAAAAATGTCAACTTGACATTCATTTGGTATACCTTGAAATCTCTATAGGTAGCATATGCAAGTAGATTTCTCACCCCCTCTAATCTTGCTATAGGGGAAAATGTCTCCCCATAGTCTATTCCTTCTTCTTGTGCATAGCCTTTGTATACTAGCCTTGCTTTGTTCCTTGCAATTTGTCCATGTTCATTAAGCTTGTTTTTGAATACCCATTTTGTTCCAATGACATTTTTGTTTTCTGATCTCAGCACCAAGGTCCAAGTATCATTCTTCTCTATTTGGTCTATCTCCTCATTCATAACCTAGGAATATGCCCTCATCACATTTAGCATCAAACTTTCCATTCTTATTGTCTTTTAGTATATAGCATTTTCTCCCAAAAATTCTAAAGTACTTTACATTAGGTGCATACCCATGCCATAACTCATAAGGTGTAACATTTGTACCTTTTTTTATTTGTACTTGGTTTAGGGTATAAACAGTTGTACATACAACTTCTCTACAATACTTTTGTCCAACATTCTTCTCGATCATTAGTTTTCTTCCACAATCCATGATAGATATGTTGCTTCTATTTGCTATACCATTCTATGGAGGTGTTCTAGGTGCAGACATCTGTCCCTTGATTCCTCTATCATTGTAGAATAGATTGAACTCATTTGATATGAATTCTCCACCTCGGTTAGATCTCAAACACTTAAGGTTCCTACCTATCTCCTTTTCAACCTTAGCCAAATACCACTTAAAAAATTGAAATGCATCATATTTTTCTTTTAAAAACATTACAATCATCATTATGGTGTAATCATCAACAAATAGAATAAAATATCTAGCACCATAATAGCTTTGTACACCCATAGGTCCACAAAGGTCAATATGAACCAAATCTAAAGCATTTTTAGAAGTAAAAGTCTTGCTTTTGAAACTAGACTTTGTCATCTTACCCAACTGACATTTTTTGCACATTACATTATCAGGTTTCTTTAATCTTGATAGTCCTCTCACTTTCTTCTTCTTACTAATTTCTACCTGATTGTCAAAGTTAACATGACATAGCCATTTATGCCATAACCATATATCATCAAGTTGTGCAATCAAACATGTCTCTTCAGATAGGTCTAGATAGAACAAATTACCTCTTATCTATTCTCTACTTCCAATCAGTTCACCAGTGGCATCAAATATTTTAGCCTTCATGTGATGAAATTCCACTTGGTAGCCAGTGCTATTAAGCTGTGCAACACTTAGCAGATTATAGTTAAGACCTTCAACCCAATAAGAATTTTCACAAGTGATCTTATCAGTTAGTTTAATCAATCCTTTACCCTTAACAGGACATGGTGCATCATTACCAAACTTTACACTTCTACCTTTGTAATGATCTAGGGTATCAAACTTACTTTTATCACCAGCCATGTGGTGAGAGCAACCACTATCAATAATCCACTTATCATTTTTGTTCACATAGGATACAAGTGCAGTTTTCTCATCTTCATCAAACTCATCTTTCATAGCAACATAGGCTACTTCAATTTCAAAATCATCACTATTAGTGTCAGTTTCTTCTTTAGCAATATAGCAGGATTTCTTACCTTTATCTTTGTAGTCCTCGTACCTTTAGTAACCTTTTTTTCTCTCTTATCTTTGTGATTTCTATCTCTTTCCTCATCCTTGTCATCCCTGTCAGGACATCTTCTAGCTATATGACCAACTTTGTTACATGAGAAACATATGATAGGGAGTTTACCACTATACTTTCCTTTTCCTCTTTTCAATCTTCTGGCCATAAGAGCTTCATGTTCCTCTAGTTCTTCATCAAAAGTGTCACTATCACTTTCACTCTCATTGATGCATCTTTCTTTTTCTTTCTTAGACTTATTCAAAACCAATTGTGACTTGAATGTAGATTCAACATTAGCAATAGTGAAGTTATCATAATTAAAAAGCTCAAAAGAATTAAGCTTACCAACAAGACTTTCCAGAGTAAGAGCATTACCAGGGTTACATCTAGATTATTGAATTGCTAAAATTTTGATGGCATGAATAGGATGCAAATTTCTCAATACTTTTCCAATAACAGTCTCATCATCAATAGTTCCATTAGCTCCTCTAATAGCATTTACAACTTCTTTTATCCTACCACAATATTCAGCAATATTCTCACCTTCTTGCATTTTCATTTCATCAAATTTACCTCTCAGGCTTTCAAATTTTTCCCTTAGTACATTTATGTCACCACCATAGATGTTTACAAGAGTGTCCCATATTATCTTTGCATTTGTGCAATCTTTGATGTCTTCAAATTCAAGATAACTTAAGGTAGATGCAATCTCCAACATTGGTTGATTGTGCTCTTGTTTAGCTCTCATCTCCTCAGCAGTCAAAGGTGCAATAGGTGTAACATAGTCATGTTCAATATAATACTTTGTTGAGTCAGCAATTCCAACTAGATGCAATTTCATCAGACTCTGCCATGCAGGGAAGTTATCCTTATTTAGCTTTGGTATCTCCTTCTTATACATCATGATCATTTACTTTAAGTACCTTTAAACTTGTTCTGTGTAAGCACCAACAACTTGTATACCAATTGTTAATATGATTTAGAACAACAAAGAGGGGGATGAATCAGTTGTTCTCAGGTCTAGATGTATAATATAAACTTTTAAACACTTCAACAACTCAGATCTAACAACCAACAACTACTCAGTCAATACAAAATGCATATCAGAAACATATAATAATGCAATCCATTATCCAATAATATTTAACTTGCAAAACATAGAAATGTTCAAACCAAAACATTCACACAAGCATTGACACTAGGATTTATAGTGGAAACCCAATTTGGGAAAAACCACTTTGTAACATGCTACTGAATTTTTCACTCTTCTGAAGTGAACTCTATGAAAAGCCAACCTTGTCAAAGGTTTACAAACACACTGCTAGGTGTGACTCAGTTAAAAAATTTCAACCACCCTATTAGGAGTGCACCTTGTTAAAGGACTTAAGTACATTCCATTAGAATGAAACCTTGATTAAAGGATCTATACAATGACTGTTAGGTCAACCTTGATTAAAGGATTTAAACTGATACAATGGTTAGAAAGTTACAACAATGTTTGATCTGAAAACATACAACTCACTTTGCAAATAATAGATCCAATTCTTACAAATATAGGTTGGCTTACTGACTATGATCCATTTCCATCTCCATCACTGATCTACTCAGAAATCCCTTCAAGCAATCAAAAATCCTTCTCCTTCAACCTTTTCTACTTATTCAATCAATAACAAAAACTCCAACATCCTACTTCAACCTCACACTTAGGTTTCCTTAATACCTCTTCGATAGGTCGATTCAACTTTTGCCGCTTAATCTCCTTCGTAGATCTTAGGGTTATGTCAGATTCATCGAATCCTTCCAACATTATGTTCTTCGTCCATCCTTCTAGAAACATCTCTAATCTCTTTATAGAATTACAATAAAATGGTTTACAATGCATTAAATGCTTCCATACATTCAATAAATAAAGTCAACATGATTTACATAATCCAAGAATTCAACTATGTCGGCTAGGAATCTGAATTCTTCCTCAAATGTAAATTACTGACTCTCGGTCATCACTGCATAGCCCGGTCACCACTGAAACTATTTCCTTGGCTAATACTATCTTCCTCGGCAATAAACTGATGTTTGGTAAACACTGAATTTACTCCTCATATACTAGCTTGTTCGACACTAACATCACTCAACTTAAACTAGATTTCTTCACTTTTGCTCAGTTAAGCCTACTTGTTTAGTCTTGATTCTCACTTAGATAAGCAATACATTATCTTATCATTGTGCCACATAATCAAGTACCCATTGAAGTATCAAGATAACTCAACCTTTCATTAGGTGCTATTGTTATCACCTTTTCCCTAATCCTTCTCAACAATCAAAATAGATATAGTACTTTCTTAGATAGCAACAATCTTACTAGTTAAGGTTTGACATCAATGACAATACAACAATTACTTCAATTGTAGTTTCCAACATGGTGATCATCCTCTCTTCATATTATCTACACTTCATTGGTTATATTCATACTTTCACATGTTAGATACAATCATTACATGAAGGTTAGGCCTTTAATTTCATGGAATGATATTCATCTTGTTAACTTCCTATCAAAATAGTGAACTCTAAGCTTACAAACTATGGCAGTGCTATAATAGAGAATAAAATGAATTCAAAACAATGCAAAGTTCATCCAAAATGTCTTCAAATCAGTAAATAAAAACCCCTAGGGCATCAATATATCAATCTCAAATAGATTATCAATTTCTAAGTATGAAGACCATCACACAAATTGTAAAAGTTTGAGATTTCCTTTATTTCTTGTAATAGTTCGTACTCCTCCAGATCTCTCTCTATCATACAAGGGATTCTTCTCTCATTAAAAATGATCTTCCCTTAAGTTCCATAACCTCTTCCATCAGTTAGATAGATTAGTTTAAGGTTTTAGACACTAAAACTCAAATTCCCTCCATAATACTAAACTAGTCATTTACATTCAAAATTTGATTTTTTTAAACTATTAAAATGACTTTCTTGAATGCCAAACTCTAATCTAATGACCTCTAATGCCTTAAACTTATTCATTGACCTATTTGTTTTCAAGTTGTCTATACTGAAGTATATGACTAGATATAGTGTTTTTATTATGGCAACAAAGTCATATAGCAGTTTGGAATCAACACACTAAGTGTAAAGATTAGAATTCATTTAAGTGTTGAAGACTGGACAACACACAGAGCACCAGAGACTCAGAGCATCAGCACACGTGTGTACGGATGAATTGTGGTATGTGCCCTGGAAGTTAAGGTTGATAGACTATAATTATGCTTATTCTATGAGCACATAAGTAGATATGCAAAGATATGAAAGTTACAGATAGTTGAAGATGCACAGCCAGTGTGTGCCAGTAGTGAATAGAGCATAGAATTGATAGTTAGCATTTTGGTTTGCAATTATGTGTTAATGTTGTAAAGGCTATGCACCAATTGTATTTATGTTGTCAACATATGTACATGTATAATTGTAAGCACACTTAAACCAATTCATTTGGAAGCATTGTTTGTAATTAGTTATAGGGCCGACCTAATTGTATAATTGGTATGAGCACATAAATATAAGGTGCACCCATTGTATTTAGTATGGAAGTTGTAATAGAGTTGTGATAAGCAGAGAAGAGGTATGTGAAGTGAGAATAAGATGTATTAAAGCTTTGCTAGAGGTCAAAGCATCAACACACCAAAGGAACTAATTTGACAAGTAGTGTCACAGTGAACAGTTCACCTATAGATATAGTGTGTATCTGAATCAGAAGGTTGTAGCCTTCACCATTTGAGTAGTGAGCTCTAGGATAGTGAGTCCACTCCCCTAGCAGGGATCATTGTAAAAGTCTCCTAATAGGGTCCAACCCTTAACAAGGTCTACTGTACTAAAAGCATTGTAAAGCTACTCCTAATAGGGTAAAGGATCTTCTAACAAGGATCACAAAACACTAGTGCAGATTATTAGTCGGTATCAAGTCCCACCAGGGTTTTTACCTATTTGGGTTTCCCTGTAACCATATTGGTGTCATGTGTTGATTTCATGTTTCATGTTTATGTGAATTTTTAATTCAGTTCTTAAGCATTTATGTTCTGCATAAAGATTAAAGTTAAAAGTTAAAATACAGTGAACACTGACTCACCCCCCCCCCCTCTTAGTGTTCCCATTCCTAACAATTGGTATTAGAGCTTTGGTCCTCAGCAAATAATTTTAACCACTTGAGGAGATCATGGACAAAGAAAATATGAAACATCTAAAGAAAAATCTTAAAGCCACTCTTGAAGACCTAGACAATTCAGAAAGAGAAATTGAAGAACTAAAAGAAAAATTTAGTGATGCTCAATTAGTTATCAAGAGAATAAGAAAAGATTTGAAAGGACACTCTAATAGTGAACTTGAAGAAAAATTTAAGAAGTTGAGTGAAGAAAATGCATCCTTATTGAGTCAGCTTGAAGAATTTGATGACAAATTGATGAACAATCAATATGTCTACAATGAATAAGTCAAGGAGAACGTTCAACTGAATGAAGAACTAAGGGAAGCTAACTTAGAAATCTTGGATCTAAGGAATTGCAAAGAAAGATTGGAGTCTGAATTAAAAGAAGCAAAGAATCATATTGACAAATTACACACTAGTGCTAAGGTGGTAGAATCACAGTTGTGTGCAAGAAGAGTCAAAGGAGACACTAGATGCATTGGATACAATGAAGCACAAAATCAGATTGACAGTATGCAAGCAAGAAAGGAGTCACAAAAGAACTCTACTGATGATTAGAAGACTGAAGATCAAACCAAAGACAATGGTGGTCCTCCTAAGAATGAGCACAAGCAAGTAGAACACACTTGTTTTGCTTGTGACAAGCATGGACACATTACAAGGAACTGTACAGAGGTAAGACCTTTCAATGGTTACTATTATACATGTAATAAGTTTGGTCATAGAGCAATAAATTGCAAGACTAGTAAGAAGAATAGGACTCAGCAAGATCAAAGAAATCAGAATCAGACAAATGTTAGAAGTTCTCAGAATGTTACATGTCAGATATGTAACTATAATGGTCACTCAACCAGAACATGTAGAATGGTGACTCATGTCAATGCACCAAGGAATAATAGACCTCCATTGATTTTTCACACCTATAACAAGGCTGGACATATCTCAAAGTTCAGTAGATCAAGGACACAAGGTCAAGAAAGCCCTAAAAAGGCTGAAGAACTAGTTTTGGATCCTGAAGCAGAAGTCAAGTTTGTGAAGGCCTCAAAAGATGTGAACTTGATTTGGTCAAAAGGAAAGAAGGAAAATGTTTTTGAGAATGTATTGGATGCATCCCAAGTGGATGCACCCTCTACATCTGCATAAATGGCCCTCAAGGTCATAGGGGGAGCTAATTTAGCTCTAGACCCCTGTGTGGCCGGTATACTCATCCTCAGAGTATGCACCTTTGGACTTAAGCTATTGGAGTGTATAGGAACCTTTGTGCAAGAGCACACATGCTAATTGTTAGCTGGAACTCGAGTTTGAAAATTTGAAGTGATAGCCTAGTTTACGCGAGTTGCATTAATGGTGAATTTATTACTTTAAGTACATAGAAAGTTGTTTGTTCACTCATTGCATTCATATTTAGAGCGATTGGAGAGTAGATTGAACCTTGGAATTTTTTGTGAGGATTTGGAGATTAAATTATTAGTGTTTTCAGTGCATTTGATCAGTTGCAAGAAATCCTACCTTGTTGTGCCAATTCAGAAGCCGTAAAAACATCTTAGAGATCATTTGGAAAGTGAATATCAAGTAAGTCATGGCCACTCCTATTGTTTTTGATGTTGCTGAGAAGAAGAGGTATGTTTTCAAGAGGCACCTATTTAAATCAACCCTAAATGATTTAGAGGTAGCATTCTCCCACACACTGATGGGCGTCATGCATGTAGAAGACATAAGGGCTTACATCTATTGTAAGAAGGAACCTATTGGACTAGATAGGTTAAGGGTACACATGGACACAATGTTGAAACCAGACAAAATGTTCATGGATGAATACACCAAATGGAATGATCACCCCATTTTTGAATATGCCACGGTATATGAATTCTATGAAACTGAATGGATAAAGATATTGTTGAGCAGAATCCATGATGATTTGTTTTAGATTGGAGATGCACTAGTAAGAATCATAGGAGACTTAATTCATGAGATGACAGGCCTTTCTAAGATAGGCACCATCCTTCCTATGGGTAAGGATGTCAGGAAAATGGTGGATCAAGTGTGTAAATCTAGAAGTGATAAGCACACCATGACCATTGAACCTATAGAGAAACCAAACATCAAATTGATGTCAATGATACTAGGTTACAAGTTTCATCACACCAATAGGGTGAATAGTGTGTCTACGGGCACTATTCTAGCAGCTATCAGGCTTGTGCAAGAAGATGGAGAATTCAACTTGTGTGAGATCTTGCGCACATAGTTGATAGATAACATCAAGGCTATCAAACATGACAAGACTAAGGTATTTAGGTTTGGGTCCCTAATCATCTATATGTACCTTCATATAGTTGGTAAAGTTTCAGACTTGTATCTAGACAAGTCCATTCCTACCATGCCATAGATACCAAACAAAGCATCCATAGAAAGCACACTAAGAGACTATATAACTTTGGAATTGAAGACCTTCAGAGAAAGGATGCAGATGAGGTACAGGATTCCTCAGAGTATTGTAGAGAAGTATAAGGATACAATATGCTTTATGGTGGAGATTGATACTACATGTATGGAAGCTGTGGAGCCTAGAACTAAGTGGATTCATCTACTTGGGTATGAGGTTTAAGAACAAGTTCTTGAAGCTTATGCACAAGTACTGCTATCAGCCCCTAAGGATGACAATGAACCTAGGTGGGGAACCTATGAAGAGAAGACTAGAGAAGTTGATGCTAAGTTGAACAGTGTTGCAACAAAAAGAAAGGTTGCAAAGGTCACATTAGAGATCCTAAGAATACATGGTGTATCACAAGAAAACCTTGATAAAGCAAGGGATGAGAAGATTTTCCTAGAATTGAAGAGCACAGTAGAAGAACAAGAAGATCCCAAGTTGAAAAAGATAAAAATTGAAAAATATGACAGTCATAAGGATAAAGAAGATAGTACTCCTTCTATGCCCAAAGATACTCCTTTGGAGTATAAGCCTTTATTCAAGAGGAAGAAAGAAGCTAGCACCAGTCATCCATCCTCACGAGCATTAAGGAGCAAGAAAAACACTCAAGCACCTCCTCAGGCAAGATTCAAACCTAGTCTTAAAGTTTTGATGAGGGTAGAGTTGATCAAGTAGAGAAGTTATATGAATCTTATAGTGAGATTGACAAATCTAAAATTCATAATATGATTATCAAGCATATGATAAAGTTCAAGAAGATAGTTCTTGAATTGAAAATAGAAATTCCAAATAATGTATGGGACATTTTAGAACACCTAAAGAGACAATCTAATGAGAAAGATCAAAGAATAAGAGAAAAAGTATTAGAAGATACTCTGCCTGTATGTTCTAAAGAAGAAGTGGAACTGATATTGAATTTGATGAAGCCACACCTAAGGACTAAGATGAGGACTCTTCGCATAATGAATAAAGATTATGAGTTGATTGTGAAGGAAATAAAGAAGGCCTTTGAAAAGGTTTTGTTAGAATAATAGATCAAAAAACATACTGCGCCCATCACTCATGCACCCATTAAGGAAAATAAAGTGGTAGAGCCCACTAATGTACCAATGATAGGTCCTTAGGACTCAGCACCCATAGCAAGAACTCAAATAGAAGTAGATCAGTCTGCGCCCATGATAGAATCACCCAAAGATAGCACAATTATCATAGATAATGTGGAAATAGCCATGACATCTACTGATAAGAAGTTAGACAAGTTTGAGGAAGCATTTGTCAGCACTGAGGAAGCATAAATCCTATGCAACAATACCCCTCCCACTTAGCAAGAAGAAGTAATCATAGAAGATATATCTGATGAGAAAGAAGAAGAAAAGAAAGAAGGAGTAGAGGTAGAAAAGAAAGATGAATCTTTGGTTGATTTGGTCAAGGTGAAGCAAGAAGTGATGGATAGCACTCCCATCACTCCCTCCTTAGCATTGTTGTCAAGTTTCACACCTGACACTAGCAGTTTGGACTCTTGGAAGGAAGAAGACCTGATTAAGTTCAGCATCTTGGCTATGGAGAAGGCTAAGGAGAAGCAAGTAATGAGAAATCCTCTCCTGGTGGAATCAGTAAATATTTTGAACAGTTTTCTACCAAAGGATAAGAAGATGGTAAATGTACATTTAGTTGATGATGTGAGCACAATCATCTCTCACTTCAAAGTCAATTTTTCAAGCCTAGAAGAATCTACAGCCATAGTGGCAGAGGAGAAGTACTTAAAGAAGAGACTCAATCAACTGATGAGTAATTTTACACTAGACTTGAACTCTCTTAATTCTGGTCAGACATCATTGAAGGAATTTGTAGATCAAGGAAGGAAAGTCATTGCATAATCCATGGATCAGGATAAGTTCACTGATGCCCATCTTAAGAAGATCAAAGATGCAGAGGCAATGATTGAAAAGGTGAAGAATTTAGTGCTAGACACATCCACTAATGTAAACATGTGTAACAATGTCTATCAAGGTTAGTTGGACATAATTTAGAAGGCATAAAAAGAAATGGAGAAAATAAGGTCTAGATAGACTCAGTTGAGGAATGCTCTTGCGCCCTCACTAGACATTCTCAGTCAGAACATAAAGGAGATTGATGTGACTATGATAACCTATGATCAAGGTCTGAGCACAAAATTGGAAAAGATGGAGAAGCTTCAATATGCCTTATGTGTCCATCTACAGATAGTCAATTCTCTGATAACCTTTTGGAAGAAGGAGATCCAGAACCTCAAGATTGCATATCCAGATGTTTTCCCTTAGTAAGTGTATGTAGATAAATTTTTTGATGCACCTTTGTCATTAATGTCAAAGGGGGATTTGTATAGAATATGGAGTATATATATGTATAGAAGATATATAGAAGACAAAAGTTTTTGTATTAAGGGACAATTAGCAACTTGGCCATATTCCTTTGTTTCCATCAATGACAAAGGGGGATATTGTTGGAAAGTTTTCTATATTGAAGTATATGACTAGATATAGTGTTTTCATTATGGAAACAAAGTCATATAGAAATTTGGAGTCAGTGCACTAAGTGTAAAGATCATAATTCAATTAAGTGTTGAAGACTAGACAACATACAGAGCACCAGAGACTTAGAGCATCAGCGCATGTGTGTATGGATGAACTATGGTATGTGCCCTAGAAGTTAAGGTTTTTATACTATACTTATGCTTATTCTATGAGTGCATAAGTAGATATGCAAAGATGTGAAAGTTACAATCAATTGAAGATGCACAGCCAGTGTGTGCCAGCAGCGAACAGAGCATAGAGCCGATAGTTAGCATTTTGGTTTGTGATTATGTTTTAATGTTGTAAAGGATATGCACCCATTGTATTTAGGTTTTTGACATATGTACATGTATAATTGTAAGCACGCTTAAGCCAAATCATTTGGAAGTGTTGTTTGTAATTAGTTATAGGGCCAACCTAATTGTATAATTGGTATGAGCACATAAATATAAGGTGCACCCATTGTATTCAGTATGGAAGTTGTAATAGAGTTGTGATAAGTGGAGAAAAGGTATGCGAAGTGAGCATAAGATGTATTAGAGCTTTGCTAGAGGTCAAAGCATCAACACACCAAAGGAACTGATCTAAAAAGCAGTGTCACAGTGAACAGTTCACCTACAGATATAGGGTGTATCTAAATCAGAAGGTTGTAGCCTTCACCATTTGAGCAGTGAGCTCTAGGACAGTGAGTCCACTCCCCTAACAGGGATCATTTTAAAAGACTCCTAATAGGGTCCTAACCTTAACAAGGTATACTATACTAAAAGCATTGTAAAGCTACTCCTAACAGGGTAAACGATCTTCTAACAAGGATCACAAAACACTAGTGTAGATTATTAGTGGGTATCAAGTCCCACTGGGGTTTTTACCTATTTGGGTTTCCCTGTAACCATATTGGTGTCATGTGTTGATTTCATGTTTCATGTTTATGTGAATATTTAATTCAGTTCTTAAGCATTTATGTTCTACATAAAGATTAAAGTAAAAATTTAAAATACAGTGAACACTGATTCACCCCCCCCCCTCCCCTTCTCAGCGTTCCCATTCCTAACATTACTCTAGACTCCTAGAATCTTAATTTTATTCTTGGACACTATTGGTCCTCATACAATCCTATTTTGGTCCTTTTAAGGACATTTGTACACTTCAAACACATTGGTCCATTACATGATTTGAAAGCTAGTATAGGCTCTAATACTTCCCAATTGACCTCCTTAGAGATTTTCTTGTGCATGTCATTCCTTCAATATTCTTTGGATGCCTTGTAGGTCTTCTTGGTATTTATGGTTGTATTGAGTGCCCTTGGTGCCCATGCACTAGATAGAGTCACATGCATCTCAATTCACATTGATAACCCCACGGTACGTATATTTCTAAAGTTATTTGTGTATATTTTACTATCAAGTATATATATAATATGATCAAGTCATGATTGTATGAAGTATATGTATGACTTGTGTAGGTCACCCCTAGTTTGATGAAGGTACAATGCCAAGGGTTTGTATTGCTGATGACTCAACTAACATTTCTTGGAGAAAGTTCAACACAGGTAAGTTTTAATGTTAATTCAGTTAATTTGTAAATATATATTTGCTACCAAGGATTTAACATTAAATAGTATAACTTGTAGATCAATCTCATGTTCACAAACATATATAGGTCAGATGTATGCAAAGTAGAATGAATGGATTGTAACTATTCATGGTGTATTGAAAAATCCACATGACATTTGCAACAACAAGTATTTTGAATCTTAAGAGGTACATAAAGAAAATCTTGAGGGCTTAAAAAGATCTTTGTGATATTTACAATGTTGGATGTGTCTCACAAAATTTTTTGAACAACATTGTTTGACTCACCTCCAAATAATTTTTGGGATGAGGGATGTGTTCTCGAATGTCAATTCTCAACTTCAAGACATCCTTCACATTCGGTGAAACTCTTGAGTTAAATTTCCAAAATAGTTGAATTTGATCCTTCACACCATTGGCAAGCTTCTTATCACAACGTGAAAGTATCCCACCATAAGCCCATGTATCATTATGAAGAGGATCATCAATTATTTCTCTTCTTGCAAGTGCTCTATCCAAAGTTTTATGATTTAGGTTCAATTCAACACAAGTTTATCTCATCAAATGAGCCTTTCTAAATTGATGACTTACTAAGGAGGTTGTAATAACCCTCCTATCAGCTCTCTTATCTTTTTCCTTGGTAGTCTTCCCAATGGATTTGAGAGCACTAAAAATATTTCTTGCAATAATAACACTCCTCTCATTTTTCTTGTGTCATGCCCAAAAGTTGAGCAAAACACAACTAAATTTTTTTACTATGAGTACACATACATACGTGGTTGAGTTTTCTAAAGTCTTATACATTTTAGCACCAACATTTAATGAACATGCAAAATGATGCAGAAGGATATGGTTTACCAATTTGGTCAAGTGTTCAAAAATGACACCGGGGTCCAACCAGAAGAAGGTTGACCAAGTTTGACCAAGTTTGACCCAAAGACAAACTTCACAAAATTGCTTCCAAATAAACCTATAGGTTTCTCTAAGTCACTAGCTTTGATTAGCACACAAAATAGGGCAATTGACTAAAGGCAATGTGACTTGACCAAAAAGTCAACCTTACATCAATAAATGTGTAACTAGGTTATAAAGGTACTAAACTCAATAGGGAAGGTCTAGGCATGCAAACAGAGAAGTATTACCTAGGTTTGACTAACAGTCGATGAAACATCAACCATGCCAGATTTAGGTCAACGAGTCCTATAAGACTTAAAAAACCTCTAAATGTAATGCTAAGAAGTTGATAACAATCTTATTAATAAAATTACGTTTGTTCCAGTTAAAATAAGGTTTTATAATAACTTAGCTATTAATTATCAATTCAATAAGTTTAATTAAATAGCCTCTAGTTAATTTAATTAAACCATTAAATCAATTAAATTCTAAAATTAATCCAATCTCTTAATGTTTGACCCTTAAACTAAACTTTACAAAATATTAAAAAAAAAAAACTTACTATGTTCTAAACAAATCTAATTAGATAATCAATTGGACCTCCCTAAATCAAATCTCCAAATTCTTCTAGAATTTCATAGAAGAATTCAACTTCTAGAAATAACCCAAGGAGTCAACAATTTACACTATAATTAAAATTTTACAAAATTTGAAATCCATAAAAATTTTAAATAATTAAAAATTTCCTAACCTAAACCCTATATATATCCCCATAATTCCATGGAGGAATTTGGGTTGAAGCTCATATGGTTCTATTTAATTCAATTTAGTTCTATATTATATTTCTTTATTTTAATATTAGATAGTTCTATATTTTATTTATAAATTAATATATCTTAATATTTTATCCTCTATTTTTTTTAAGATAATAATATATTAATTATGTTTTCTTCTTTTTTTAAAATAAAACCCTTGCGATAAATATTTTGTAGAGGCTGATATCCCAGAGGGGCAAAATTGTAGAGGTCGAAGGCCAACTCCTATGTGAGGGTGGGGTTTAGGAAGCTACACGATGGCATAACCCACCGGTGGTGGAGGAACCTCAGTCGGCCGCACACCAATGTGCCTCCGCACATTAGTAGTCCCACTATGCAAAGCACAATGGAGGCACAGCTTGCCGTGTTCTCCACTGTGCTCTGCACAGTGGTGGCTGCCACTAGGCGGCGACCATGGAGGGAAGGGAAGATAGGGCTAGGGCTTCGACCCTCCCCATCTCGCCTCTCTTTTTTTAAAAAAAAAAATTCTTATTTAATATGTATATTTTAAACACCGGGTTTTAAACAATATAATAATATTAAGTTTATTTTCAAATGAATTTTAATTCGTTCAGTATGAAGCAATATAAAAAAAAGAACAGGGTTTGCGTTCTATAATTATTCTTTTAAAAAGGTTTCAAAAATAGCATTAATTATATATATTTGTTTTGTTTTCTTGTTTTCAAGAAGAATATACAGGTATTTAAATAGGAAATTCTCTGTTATAAAACAAGAGAATATAAAGTTATTGGAACAATAAGTTGTTATAAAATTATATAACTAATTATGTTTTTGTATAACCGTATAGATATTTTTAAATAATTATCAACATAAAAAGACATTTTTGTATGATTTATTTAGCTTAGGTAATAAAAAAAGAAAAGAAAATAGAATTTAATCTATCTTTACTTATCATAAATGACTAAATTAGTTAAATTTATACTTCTTAAAGGTAAAGGAAATTAATTGATTAAATGTATATATAGACCTAATAAATACATTAATTTATATATGATCATCATGACATTATTTCTATTTTTATTTACCTTCTATGTTAAATAAAAACTAGGTTTAATGGATTAATATTTGAAACATAGTTTCGCTAAAAGAAGAGATTTAAAATCTATTTTAAAGATTTACTTCAAATTATCCCTTTATCTTATAATGATAAAATCAAGGATTTATTTCCTAATTATTCAATAGCGAAGAGCATTTCAAATGGATCTAAATTATCCATAACAACCTTAAGAAAATTATCCTTATTAAATTCATCAAGTTGAATCCTACAACTCTCAAACTTAGAGTTTGTTTTCAATAGCTTTAGTATTTATTAGGAAATTTTACTATGTAATTTCAAAGGAAAATTACCTCTTTAAACATCGTTTAGATTATAAAATTGAAATTGCAAGTAACTTATCATAAAATAAGGTATTTTAACAAATCAAACATAAGGAAGGGATTTATTCAAAATTATTTTCATGTATAAAAAATTCTCTCCAACTATATTCATATTACAATTTTACAATTTAACATTTGAAATTACAAAATTTCCTCTTTCACAACAGCAAAAGATCACATCTTAAATACAATCCGAAAAGACATAATTTCTTTTCACAACATATTGAGTATTTACAACTTAATAGACCAAAAGTTATCAAGGAGTTATAACTTTCTCCTTATAGGATCTTGGGATAAATCAATGGAACTATTTGTAGATACAAATCCTCCTAGACCAAATTGTTCCTTTCAAGAACTTCATAGATCCTGCAATATAGAACCTTGTAGGTTGACCATGGAGGCTCTCCTCCCAACCTAGGCTTTTTAGGCCACCCCCAAGCTAGGGGTTTCAAAACACTAACAAGTAAAAACATATTCAAAACAACAAGATGGAGACAAACACAAACAAACTCCCAACCAAGGTTGTACACATAAGTCTTCTAAAGACTATTTTAACATGGGGTGAAAGTGGACCAAGAACCCAGAGCAGACAACCAAGATAATAGTAAGGAAATTATGTGCCACACATGGACACAAAATTCATTTTCAAATCCACCTTATTCCATCTCTTTCCCTTAGGAAAACTTGACCACATGGAGCCCATAACATCCATGTTTATACTTCCCACGCATGGAGAAGCTCTTCTCTATTAAGGGCTGCCCAATATTCTTTCCCCCTCAAGGTTACCCAACCTTCCCACGAGTGAGTACACCTTAAAAACTCCCTTAACAAACACAATATAACTCAACACTAAAGTAAACACAATATTTTTCATCACAAGATAAGATCCAACACTTTCATACCTCCATGGAATCCCATGAAGTTGAAATAAATTACATAGAACTCCATTAAAGTAACTAAAGATTTCACATACATGAAACATGAATATGCTACCAGTTATAGAAATATCCAACCTTAAGTCCAAAGATAAAGAGATGGAACTATGAATATTTCTCCTCCTTAAGCCTTTTCTTCCTTCTCCAATTCTAGTGGTCTCTAAGAGTAGAGAGTGGGTGAACAACCTTCTTTTTCCTCTCCCAATCTCCCTAAAAAGGCTTTAGCAAAGAAATATTTGATTTCTACATTAATGAGGAAGCCTCTAGACTCTTCCCCTTCCTTCCTAAGTCAAGGTCCTAGTAAATGGAATTAATGGCTCACATGGGAAGGATTGAATACATTGCGCAAAATTCTCAAACTCTTCAATTTTCGCCACTTTGAAGAGGAGATATTTTTGGGGTGTCATAAATGAGTTCCAAAGCTCTTAATGGGTTGAAGATGACCCCTAACCCCTAAGGTAAAAAGTAGGGTGGTCAAAACTAACCCTAACTACCTTTTGGAATCCTATTTGGTCCTCCTAAACTCTACCTAAAGTTTACATCCGAATTTCAGCTCTCTTGACCCAAATCTAATCTTCCTAACTCTAGGGTTTGCATGGGTACTTCACTAGGTAACCCTTGGGTCATGAATAGGTCTTCCTTAGTTACATTTACTATCCATGCCAACACATTAAGACATAGGTGTCAAGTGACACATAAATTACATTAGGCATGACCTTTTTAACTTTTAATACAACTAATTTAAATACAATCATATGACATACATTTACGAGTAAAATACATAAAAATGAGGTCCATGTCTCTTCATAGAAAGGACCTTAGCTTGACAGTGAATATACATAGGTTAGTCTTTGAAACCCCTGATTTAATACCATGGACAACTACCTATACACTCATTGTACACATCAGTAGGTCCAATAAATCCACATATAATTGTAATAGAATACATAATGTAGCACACACACCACTTACATTTTCATTCCTTTACACATTGAGAATTTAAACAATATCTACATTTTGAAATATCTTAACATGTATATTTCACTCAATGCATCATAAACTAAATCATAAGGTTAAACTGCATAATTAACCATAGGATATCTCCTAAATAGGTTCACATCAACATAATGATTAATAACATGGTATGGGATTTTATAGATCCTCAAAACTAACATATGTATCCAAGTATATAAGAGTCTCAAATAGTGACAACTGAAACATAAACATGGAAATATAGAGCTAATCTATGACGGTCTAGGTTAGGCCTCACATCCACCCCATCTAGGCATGAACATCTTGCTAGATTTCATGAAAGAATTGGGGGTACTAATATCTCATCTGTAGTGCATCCTCCCATGAGATTTTCACCCTATCATAGCAATCCCACTAAATTCTAACCTGGTCAATCTCTCTACCTCAAAGGGTTAGGGTCCATTGCACCAAGATACAGATGGACTCCTGAGCCAACTATCCATCCTAATCTACCTATGAACTTAGTGAATGTAGCCTGATGCTCTTTATGGTAGTCATCAACTTCTAAAAACACTCTATGGGACTTTCCCATATATTCAACTGTAGGCCCAATCATTGTTTCTTGTTGACTTTCTCCTTGAGGACACTATCCAACAATGTGCCCCATGTCTTTGCATGTGTATCAAGTCCCTTGTGACTGAATTTTCACTCCCTGAGGCCTGGAGTTATGAAAACCTTTTATCCTATTGGACCTATTGTAACTACCCCTAGATGACTGATGAGTTTGCACGAGAGGTGTAAAAGATTCCTAGTGTCTTTGGTCCCTCCTAGGACCATGTGTCTACCATGGTTTGGGCTTAAAGCCATGTCACCCATGTGGTGGTATCTATTTTAGGTTTTGATGAGGTTGGGGATCTCTAAATATCCCAAATGAGCCCCTATGATTTCCTTTCCAAGGGGTTTTTTGATATCCTGATGATTGAGATGTTGATTTATGGTTCTGGGATCTATCATAAGATCTTTCCTTTATGTCCTTAGCTATCACGGGCCTCTCAACCACTTGAGCCACTAAACTTGGTAGAGGCTTGAGCCTATTTAAATATTCAATACCATGCTCTCCATGCCCCTATGCAAGTCTCGGAGGAGGGATCCTACTCCGTTCTCTGGATGGAACTCTAAGTCTCTCCACATCCTGGTGTTGTTCTTGCTGGGATACAAGAGGAAACCTATCTAGAATGATTTTGGCTAAATTCTACAAATCCAACAAGATGGCCTAGTTTAGATTAGGAGATGGTTTGAGAGAGGAATTTAGATGCCCTCTAGGAAACTCTATCTCCTTCCTATTCTCCTTATGAACAAAAGTGATATGCCTACGACCTCTCTCATGTGAATGAGCCTCACATGAAACTGGTGTCATCCTTAAAGTTTTAAAAAGGTTTAATGTGTTAGGTTCATAATAAGATCATTAATCTTCATAATTGCTTCACCTTCCATTTCCTACATTATCCACACAAGGGACATGGTATAATCATGGTATCGGGGTAAGTCAAATAGTCTAGACAGAACATTATACTTAATGGGTTTATTTTCTAAGAATAGAAATATTCTAAAAAGAATTAGAATATTTATTCCCCTAGCATGTGAAGAACATGAATATCTCTTCCCCATCATCACTAACTCTATCTTTCATAAGGAGTTGTACAAGGTCCAAAACACCCTGAGGATTCTTACCATATACAATCTGAAAATGAGATTTTCCAGTTGATCTATTAATAGAACTATTGTAAGAAAACTCTGCTTGAGGCAATGCCAAGTCCCATTGCTTGGTATTTTCACCAACAATGCACCATAGTAGGTTTCCCAAGATCTGATTGACTACCTCAATTTGCCCATCAATTTGGGGATGATAGGCACTGCTAAAATGCAACTATGTTCCCATTTTCTTCCATAAGGTCCTCTATAAATGACTCAAAAATTTAGTATCCCTGTCAGATGTGATAGTATTTGGAATGCCATGGAGTCTAACAAATTCTGAGAAAAATAAGTTGGCTATCCTTGTGGCATCATTAGTTTTTTTACAAGAAATAAAATGAGCCATGTTAGAGAATCTATCAACAACTACAAAAATAGAATCTATAGCTCGCTAGGTGTGGGGAAGCCCAAATACAAAATCCATACTCACATATATCCATGGCTCGATGGGTACAGGTAGAGGTGTATAAAATCCTATGTTTTGGGAGTGACCCTTAGCCACTTGATAGATTCTACACCTTGCCACATACTTAGTAATGTCCCTTTTTTAGTTTTGTCCAGTAGTATTTATCTTCAACCAAGGCTATCATCTTGTCCTTTCCAAAGTGACCAGCCAAACCACCACTATGAAATTCTCCTTTAATATTTTCCCTCTTGGAGCTAGCTGGTATACAAAGTTTTTTTCCTCTAAAGAGGTAACCATCCTGCATAAAGTATTCTCCTCTCATGTGATCTAAGGGATTAGTTGTTGGTTCTTTAATCTTCTCTATAATTTCCCAAAAATCATCATCAGCCTCATACAAAACTTTAATAGAATCAAAACCAATGACCTTTGTTTCCATTGTAGTTATGAGTGTAACACGTCAACTTAGGGCATCAGCAACCTGATTCTACTTTCCAGACTTATGCTTCATAACAAAATTATACCCTTGCAAGAAAGACACCCATTTAGCATGCCTACTATTCAATTTCTTTTGTGTGTTCACATATTTCAAGGCCAAATGATCTATAAAGAATAAAAATTCTTATGGGACCAGATAATGCCTCCGATGCCTTAAGGCTTGAAGAATAGCATAAAATTCTAAAGCAACCTATCAATAAGACTATTGTTGGCACTGCCAACAAGAATTCAAAATTGGTCACCTCTTTTAAAAATACCAATAACAACATTCTGGACCAATTGCAATGAACCAACGCTCAGACTACTATCTTTGAGCTACTAAAAATCTCGTCTGCTCACACGCAAATTCTTGATAAAGCCCTCACTGAGGAAAATGTTCCATAGGATCTCAATCTAGACCAGTTTCAATCCATGGTAGGTCATTTGACCTCACCCCATTACTTTTCTTTCTCTAAGGAAGATGATCATTCTTTGAGCCATCCACACAATAACCCTTTGCATATTAAATTCATGATTGGCCCAAAGTGTATCTGTCGTGTCCTCATTGATAATGGTGTTGATCTTAACATATTCTCTGCTAGCTTTCTCACCAAGTTAGGTTATGGTGAAGACTGTATAGATGCTTGCAAAAAGATCACCATTAAAGTATATGATGAAGAAGAACAAAAATCTAAAGGACTAGTTGTGTTACCAATTCAGGTTAGACCTATTGAAAGGGATGTCATCTGTCAGGTACTGGATATTCCCCTAACATACAATATACTATTGGGAAGATCGGGGATCCATGAAATGTAGGCAGTTCCTTTAACCCATCATCAGCATATAATGTTCCCATTCCAAGGAGAAGAAGTAATAGTTCCTACCAATATGAGCTCTACTTGCAATATGATCACAAAATATGTTGATAGCCTTGTTACAACCAATAGAGAGTCTACTAATTCTTCAATGCTAAACTCGAGGAGATGGAATAGACTCTAAAGCTCAAAGATACTGGCATGGGGGGATATCAGATCAAACCTATATATTTATTAACAGCTCTACCTCCATCTTCATGTTCCTATGGAAGACCCTTTAAGGACAAGAAACCTTCTTCTATCTCTCCTCAAACAATCTATGATGGCACCTTTTTACAAGCCATGACACCACTAGAGGACGAAGATGAAAATAGGGCTATTGCAGCATGGATCTATAGGGGAAGACACATTTGAGTGAGTCACTCCAACCCATGAAACAGAACCTGAATGATATGGCATAGGTTTTGAGCTCAAAAAATACTTCATCTACAAAGGGAATAGCCCTATAGGGGTAAATAACAAAGGATTTCTTGAACCAATTGAAGCTATAGGTTGACAAACAAGAGACACTACTCGATTAGGCTTCAAGAAGATCCTGTTTTACTTAGGGATTAACAAATTTGTTCTAGAACCAGAATACCAGCCAGAACATGAAGGCACCTCTACCACTGAGAACTTAGAGGAAAGCTCTAATGAGGATACTTTTCCTTATGCAATTCCTCTAGATCTTGTCATACTCTTTATAGAGCCGGATGATCTTATACCATGTGTCAGGAAATTCAAGACTAACAGTGATTCTGATGACACCAGCTTAGTCACTCCCCTAACATATGAGTAGTTGAGAAAAATGCAAACTTCTCATCCTAGCTATTAGCGTGAATCATACATGTCGTCATATTTCCAAGAATGGTTCAAACAAGAACAAATCCAATAGACAATCCATGCTATGAGGGATGAACAAGAATCAGATGGTATTGCAAGTTGTGATAGAGTACCTATCTCAAGCATTACCAAATTGCATGAGTATGAATTTAATTCTCTATCTAATGGGACTTCTGATAAGGATGTAGATACTGTACATGTGTATGAAAACCTTCTTGAAGTATGTGAAGGGTCTAGTGTTAGGACAAATGAGTTTGATTCTACCGATGTTAACTTGCCCTCTACTATGGATGTGAGGGCTTGAAGGAATTCAAATGCATCTCTAGATGAGATCGCTTTAGGTGTTGACTTGCTTGTCCATGCTTTCAATGACTATACCATGAACGCACTAGAACCTATCACTTCTCTTTCACTTCTCCATCTCGAGCTAATAAACTAGACCTCTTCCTCTTTATCCAATGAAGTCCTTATGTTCTAGAATGATTATACTCTTTCTTTCTACCTTAACATCATCAAACCAATAATGTCATCCACCAGTGAAGACAGTGTCAACATGACTAAGGCAGATATCATGTATCTTATTCACAAAATTAAAAGAAAAAAGAATAGGCGCTTTGATGGTGAAAACCAGATTGTGCCACTGTCAAAGCCAAAAAAAGTAAAAATAAATGATGCATCTGAGGGTGAAAACCTCTCTCAAATGCCTAAGGATGGGATACTTGATACGCTTCCAAGTCACCTTCAGGAATGGTCGTCAGTTCAAGTTGAGCCAACTCAACCTGTGAATTTGGGTACAGAAGCACAACCTTAGATCATTCATTTGGCACAGTCACTATCTGCAGAAGAAAAGGTGGAATTCATTATGTTCTTTTAGAGAAAGAAGATCAATTTCACATGGGGCATAATCCGACATGCCAAGATTGGATCCTAATCTAATCATGCATCACTTGTCTATTATGCTAGGCATTAAGCATGTTAAACAAAATCTTTATAAGATGCATCCGCATGTGGCATTACTAGTCAAAGCTGAACTGGAAAAACTTCTTAAAGATGGCTTTATCAAAGAAATTGACTATGCAAAATGGATTTCCAACATAGTTCCATTGTCCAAAGATGACAAATCCATCTAAGTCTACATAGATTTCCAAGACTTGAACAAGGCATGTCCAAAAGATGACTTTCCATTACCCAACATTGATATGAATGTGGACATGACGGTTGGGTATGAAATGTATTCACTAATGGACAGTTTCTCTAGCTACAACCATATAAAAATTGCACTAGAAGATAAAGAGAAAACCACCTTCACATGTGCATGGGGGAATTTCTATTGGAACATCATGCCCTTTGGGCTCAAAAATGTTGGTGCTACATATCAAAGGGCTGTCACCACTATCTTTCATGACATCATGCATAAGACAATGGAAGACTATGTGGATAAAACCTTAGCTAAGAGCATGCAATGAAAGACACACCATGTGGATCTAGGTCCTATACTAGATCACATGGAATAGTTCAATCTAAGGCTCAACCCGAAGAAGTGTTCATTTGGGGTTACATTTGGAAAACTACTTGGATACATGATCTTTGCAAAAGGTATAGAAGTAGATCCCGAGAAGGTCCAAGCCATCATGGAAATGCCTCTACCATGCAACATCAGTCAAATGATAAGACTCTAGGGCTGATTATAGTCTATCTGGTGTTTCATCTCATAATTGGCTAACAAGTCACATCCCTTCACTAAGACTCTACATAAAGGTGTGACTTATGAATGGAATGAATACTGTGATAAAGGGTTTGCACATATTAATTAGTACCTTGCAAATTCACCAATATTGATGCCTCCTATTCAAGTCACTCATTCTTTATATCTTTTCTACAGACACATCACTAGGTGTCCTCTTGGCTCAAGAAGATCAGAATAATAAGGAAAGAGCTATTTACTATATCAATAGGACATTGGTCACCTATGAAGAAAACTACTATCATAGAGAAGGCTTTCTTAGCATTGGTATTTGCTTCACAAAAACTATGGCACTACATTCTTTCTCATACTACATGCCTCATTGCTAACATTGATCCCTTAAAGTATTTGCTCAACGAGGCTACCCTCATAGGTAGACTAGCAAAGTGGGTCATGATCCTCAGTGAGTTCGATATCGAGTATGTAGAAAGGAAAGCCATCAAAGGATAGGAAATTAAAGACCAGTTGGTGGAGGCACCTCTCATAGATCATTATCCATTGAGCATTGAGTTTCCAGATGATTCCATGTTGCTTCTCACGCATCAATCATGGACCATGTTCTTTGATGGATCATTCAGCCAATAGGGATGCAGTGTCGAGATACTATTCATCACACCACAAAAGTACCCTTTACCCAAGGCATACAAGATGTTGTTTCCTTACACAAATAACATCATTGAGTACAAAGCTTTGATCAATGGCATGAAGATAGCCATTCAATGGCAAGTGGATGAACTCAAGGTCTTTAGGGATTCACAATTAGTCATCAATCAAAGGTCAATGATATTTATCAAACAAAGGATGATAAATAGGTACCCTACAAGTAGATGGTTGATGACCTCTGAAAGTATTTTTCACATATCACATTCCAATAGATTTTGAGGGTAGACAACAAAGCGGTTGATGAAATGGCTACTCTTGCTTCTATGTTACAGATGCTAGAGAATGACTTTCGACATGAATTCCTAGTGGAAACATTACTCTACCCAGCCTATGATACCCCTAAATCTCGGATGATATGTACATTCATTGGACATGATTCATCCTGCTACCACCACATATACTCCTACCTTCGTGACCAGATTATTCCAGATACTTACACATGGAATGAGAAATGTCACTTAATTTGTAGTTGTAATACCCCAAAAATGGGCTATAAGTTCATTAATCTCCTAAATCTTCAATTCGAACAAAATCAACATCAAAGTCCTAACCTAAGGCACATCTAAACATCATTGAATCATAATTGATTATCTTATATTCTGCATCGGGGAATATTCCTAGCAATATTCCTAATTATCATAATTATCTTTAATTTTATAATTATTTGGCAATAAATCACATTTATCCTAAAGTTTAATTAATTGAATATTTTCATATTTAATTAATTAGATTTAATATTTGCCACTTAATTGTGTGATTAAATTTAATTCTATCTATTATTAATTGTATTATTTAATTTTGACAATAAATCAAAATTCCTATCTTTAATTGATTAAATTCTTGTTTAATTAATTAAAGCATGTTGTCATTATTTAATAATATAATTTTTAATAAAAGTTTGATTAAATAGTTAATTAACCCATAAATTAATTATTTTATTTGAAAAATCAGTTAAGTTGAGCATAAATCACTTTATTTATTTATTAAATCATAATTATCCATGTGCACATTCAAGGACCAGTTAAACTCAAATTGGAAAATCAATGCAAGTTGTTAGCTTTTTGAAACTCAACATCTTTTTGAGTTTTAAAGTGGATCTAAACTTCTAATTCGAGTTGAACTGTGCTTTTGCATGTTTTTGTCACTTAATTATCTATTATTATCAGATAACTCAAAAATCAAGCTGAGTTATTTGAGTGATTTATGGCTTTTATCCATGCACCTCCAAAGCCCTGGATTTCTATAAATTAAAGGCTTTAGCTCTTCACAAATCATCTCATATTTCTGCACAATCACGCTGGAGAATTGGAGGCTGAGGAATCAACTTGCAAATTCAAAGCTTTGTGAGATCAATTTCAATTGCATAGTTTTTATATCATAGCATAGAATTTCATAGTTTCCATATCATTGTTAGATCATTTAGCATTCATTTCATATCAGTTTTCAATAGCATTCATAGCATATCAGTTTATCATTCTTATTGCATAGAAAATATCAAAAATATAGATTAATTGCATTCAATTTCATATCCATCTTTTGCATTCAAATCCTTCATTTAGGTGTCGTCTAGGTCACTGATCTCCATTACAATCTAAGAACATCAATCTCACACCTATTAGAAGGCATTAAATCGCTTGGTTAGATTAGATTTCAATTTTGCACGATTTTGATTATCACTAACCTCTAATATTTTACTGAGTGTTGTGTCTACAGATCAGGTACAATTTTCACACACACATTTCTAGCACCCACCGTGGGGCCCTGAAACGAGTTTCCAATTCAATTCTATCAATTTTTATCTTTTTCTTCGCGGGATTTGTGCAAAACTATGATTTTTAATTTTTATCCGTACATCTGTCGTATGAGTTTCTGACAAATGTCGTATGGGAGCATACCCACTGTCGTATGATACTGGACCCACTGTCGTACGACAGTCTATCGGATCAAGACTCATTTCATTACATGCCCACTGTCATTTGGGAGTTAAACTGTCATATGGTAGCATACCCAGTGTCGTTCGAGTTTCTGGACTGTCGTCTGGGAGCATACCCACTGTCATACGAGTTCCATACTAGTTTTTGACTATCGTTTCATTTTTCACAGCAAAGTATCAAATTTGATTTTCATATTTTGGCTAACTGCTAATTTTGACAATTGAAATTCTCTATTTTTGATTGCTCTCTACTAGTTTTGATTGGGAAAAGTGCAAGAATTGCTAAAAATCAAGTAAAATCTACTAAGCACGTTGTGAGGATCATGAGGTATTCTCCTTCTTCTGAAAACATTTCAATTTGGACTTAAAATAAATCTCTCACGTGTCAAACTTGTGTGCATCTTTTCATGCTTTTGATCTATTTCTACACACTTGCATAATTTGATACTAGGTTGTGATCCCTTAAGGATTCATTAAGTAGTCTTAGAATAGTTGTGATTGATCTTGATTTCTATCTTGGGTTATTGGACTCGCTAATCCGCTGGCCCCTCATTTCCACCCCATGGTTGCAATCTCAGCGCCATAAAGGGGAGGGGTCAACAGGACAGAAGCGTTAAATGTTCCACTTGGCAACCCTTTTGTGCTTTTAGGAACTCACTTGTTTACTAAGTTGGGGACTTTTTTTTAGCTTGTGTGAGGTATTAAGTGTTCCACCTTATGGACTCATCTCATATTCTCTTTAAGCATTAAGTGTTCCTCTTTCTACTTTTTTGGGTACTTTTGGTAGATTTGCTTTCGGGAATATATCTGTGCTCACACAGTAATTAGGTCCTATGAACACTATTCATGATTCTTGAGAGATTGGATTCCCAGCAAAATCCTTCTTGATGACAGAATCCTTGTAGGTAGGGAGGATACTTAGTGCGTTTCACATTCAACTTGGTTAGTGAGTCTTCTCTTATTGATCAACACATTCTCTCTCCGGGGAGGTTGATAGATCACGTGGGGTTGATATCATGAGCTTTGGTGAATCGAAATTGGTTAGTGCATCTTCTCTTATTGATTGATACATTCTCTCCTCGGAGAGGTTGATAGATCATGTGGAGTTGATATCACAGACCTTGGTGGAACAAAACTTTGTCTTAGCGTGTCAGATTCATCTACTTTCTTTGTTTGGGTTAAAACTGAAGAGGTGCCAAAACCTTGAATCTGGAGCCAAGTCCCCTTGTGGTATAAATCTATGAGTCACCTTTAGAGAGGGTTAACTATAGCAGACAATCCCTTCATAGGGAAAACTGCGTTAACGGAACCTCAAGCAGTAATAGCCATTTTCGCCATGGTAGTGACAACTGCTATATAAATGTCCTTGTGGAAGAAATCTCCACGGGTATGGTTCATTGTTGGGTTGTCAAATCTCCCTAGCAACTCTTGAAGATTAAGTTCTTGGACTATGTCAAAACCCTGGTGCGCCAGGATTGGAGTTCACCCCTTTGAATCATAAAAGTTGCAGAGTCAAACCATTACTAAAAACCCTAGAGAGGCCAATTTTTCACTTTCAGGTATATGTGTGTTATTGCAAAACTTTTTAGAACATACACAATTAGTACTCTTAGGGATTAGCACAATTTGGTCACTTGATTGTTCATGCGCAAGGTTGCTTTTTCCCTTGTTCATTGTTTTCAGACGTGCTTGGAATCACTTGCTTGCTATTTTGCATGTTTGTTTATCTACTTGGCTATTAAAAATGATCAAATCTGGTATAACCTTCAAAATCTGGACAGTACAATTTGCAAGCAATCCAAAATTGAAAACCTTAAATTTTGCAAAAATTGATGTAAAATTATTTTTGGAGTCAAAAGTCATTTCAATAAGTCAAAAGTCATACAACTTTTTGTCAAATGTCATTTCAGTATTGCCCATCTGTCGTATGATTGAGAACCCAGTGTCGTACGAGTTTTCATGCCAGCAAATCCAAGGAAGTCAAAATCCTGTTAGCAATTATCGTATGATATTTACAACTGTCATTTCATTGCTACCCAACTGTCGTACGAGTTTAGCAATTGTCATTTCATAGACTACCCAGTGTCGTACGAGTCTACAAAGTGTCATTTGGAAAAATTTGAGAGAGTTGTCAGAAATTGTCAAATTGCAAGATATCCAATGTTTCTAGCCTAGTTCTAGAATCTGTCAAAAATATCATTGTGTCAGGAACAAAGAAGCAGCTATTGAGCATTCTACTATTTTCTGAGTTTGATCTTTTGAATCTGATCTAGTCTTCTATTTGATCAATTTGAGTCCTTTTTATCTCGTGTGAAAACCTGGTCATAACTATCAATCTTCAATCAATCTTCAAAAATAAACTAAGTGTTGAGAACTCGTGTCCGCTATCTTTTGGGCGATCTATCCCATACATCCAGGGCACAGTTTCCTTCACCCACATCTCATCAGATCTTCAAAACTATCATAATCTTGACAAGGTTGTGTCATCCAATTTTCTTGAATCAAATTGTTCTTCAGTTGTCTTCATCCTTTTCTTCTATTTCATTCAAAATTAATGGTGGAGACCAGAGCTTCTTCATACAAGAAATCAGAAGAAACATCTCAGCACTTACTTTTGACCAATACCCCAGGTCCAACGCTTGAACAACTCATCAAGTCAGGTATCTACAAAGATGATGGTCTCGGTAACTTTCGATTGAAAACTGGTTACATACCTCCTTTATCAACTCATAGAGGTAATCAGCAAACTCCTCCTCAATCTGTTCCAGAGAGCCCAAAAACTCCTATCATGTCTCAAGCAGGGACAAACCACAGTTCTCTAGGAGGATGATCCCAAGGACACCATTCTCAACATAATTCCAACCAAGAACCTACCCCCTCTGAAATCCATCGATGTCAGAATGATGATGAATTCCAGAGAATGATGAGGCATTTCTTGAAAGTGGATAGAGAGGCATACTTTTTACAATTAGCCCAGGAAGGGGCTAAGCTTCCTCCCAACTTTAACATTGATGATATAATCACACATGAGGAAGAAACTCCACTCATAGCTATGACAAAATAGATGCATGCTATACAAGTTGAATTTAACAATCTTAAGAAGGAGAAGGAACCCAAGGAGTTCTCCATGGAGGCCATATGTCCTTTCCCGTTCGACAAAAACTTGTATATGCCACCATTCCCAAAAAGAGTGGAGATACCAAAGTATGACAAATATGACAGACACTCTGATCCTCAAGATCATGTCAGAGATTTTTGTATGCAATCCATGGAATTTATGCATGAACCAACTTATCTGATGCGTCTTTTTCCTAGATCCTTGGGAGGAGCATCCATTCAGTGGTTTTCAAGATTACCTTCTACGATCAAAACTTTTGAGGAATTGATTAAATTGTTTTATCAACAATATTCCTACAATATTCAACATCTGATTACCATGATCGATATCTGTAACCTCAAGCAATATCCAGGGGAATCATTCCTAACTTTTCTCAAGAGCTAGCGAAAGAAGTTTTCTCTATATGCTAGACCAATTCCTGAAATGGAGAAACTTGAAATCTTTATCAATAACCTTGTTTCAGAGATCAATTATCCATTACAAATGCAAGATCATGTATCTTTTGATAAAATGGTGGATAATGCAATCAAGATTGAGAAAGTACTTGTCAAGAAAGGAGAAATCACACTTCAAAAGGACAAGTCTGAATCTAGATCTAGCTCAAAAGATAAAAACAAGAGCTGGAATAGAAACAAAGGTATCATCTCTGATGATGTTGTTGACACTATCCGCACCCCATCAAAGGCACCAGCCTACAATCTCACCCTTGCCACCAAAGCCATTGAAGCTTTAGAGCAAAAATTTGCTAAACCATCTCCGAAGAAGCCATTCAAACGATGGGATAATAAATGAAAGTTTACTCCCCTGGGAGAATCTTTGGAATCTGCCCTGAGAACCCTGATAGCTGATAACATGATCTCTTTACCACCAATCCAAAACCCTAATCCAGATCCAAAACCATATTGGTGGAAAGATAATGAATTATGTGCTTTCCATCGGACTAAAGGCCACAGAACTAATGGATGCTTCCACTTGAAGCATACCATTCAAGACTTGATAGATCAAGGGGACATCACGATTGATAATCCTACCAGCAATAATGATCACACAGCATTTACAAAACCATTTCCACAACATGGCAAGGGAGTTTCCACTTCTCAGCCTAACATGGGGGCAAAAGTCAACTATGCCTACCCTGGAAACAATGCTGTCATCAATATGGTTGAACCATGTCTCTCTGAGAGCTGCAATGTCATCATGATTGTACGAAGAGATAGAAATCATTCCTCAGCTAATGCGGTTACCAGATCACAAGCTCAGGCTCATTTGAAAGGACAAACACCAAGTTCATCTAATGTCCCTAAGATACCTTTCAATCTCACATCTGCTTCTAAATAGAAGGTGGCCTCAAAATCTTCCAATCCAAAGGATACAAGACCTACATCTTACAGCATCGTCCAACAACTCTAGCATACCAATGCCAAAATCTCTATGTTTGAGTTACTCCAAATATCTCCAGCTCACAGAGATATCCTAGACAAAGCTTTGCTTGGCTCTAATGTTCCTGATGATCTAGATCTAGACAGGTTCCAGACTATGGTTGGTCATCTAACATCTTCACAATATATCTCCTTTTCAGAAGAAGATGACAACTCCCTAAGTCACCCACATAATCAGCCCTTGCACATACAAGTCTTGATCCAGAACCGTCGAGTCAAACGTGTGTTGATAGATGGGGGCGCAGGCCTCAACATTTGTTCTTACAACTTAATCACATAGTTGGGATTCTCAGAGATGGCTATTGATCCTCGAAAGAAGATCACCATAAAGGCCTATGATGAATAGGAATGATCTTCTAAAGGCACCATTGTCTTACCCATCCGAGTGGGTCCGATCATCAAAGATACCACATGTCAGGTGCTTGATCTGCCATTGGCTTACAATATCCTTCTAGGGAGACCCTGGATCCATGAAATGCAAGCCATTCCTTCTACGTACCATCAATGCTTGAAATTTCCCTATGAAGGAGTGGAGGTTACTATCCTAGCAGATCTGAGTACAACTTGCAATACATTGAAGGAAAGTACCGATAAGCTTGTTCCCAATAACAAAGAATCTTCCATCAAGCAGCTAAATGTTGCTTCCACATCTAAGATGGATGACATTGCTAAAGAGATCAATATCAAAGAAAATGGGATGGGAGAATACACTATAGAGCCAGTCTTGTCTCTGACATCTCTCCCAATCTCACCTAAGTCGTATGGACAATCCTTGAAGTAGTCTAAATCAGAACCTAAGGAACCTATGGAAGCATACAAAAGAAATTCTGTGGCGGAGAAAGTATCCAAACAAGAATTTGAAGAGGATGAAGCTATGCTGGCATGGCTATACAAAGAGGATTCTGAATCTAAAATTGTTCAACCTAGTGAATCTATAGCACTTACAATCCCTTCTAATTCATATGGTCCAGGGAACAAATTGATAGCCAAGATGGGATATTCCGGTCAAGGACCTCTAGGAATCTGAGGAAAGGGTCTTGTGACACCCATTTCACATATTGGTAAAGCCAACAAAGATACTGGTGGCTTAGGCTTTAAGAAGAAACCCTATCACCTCAAAGGTAATTTCTTGCATGTCATAGAGCAGATTGCACAAGGAGAACCCCTTCTCAAGAAAGAAGAGATAGAACCCTCAGATGATGATTCAGATAGTTCAGAACTCATCCCCTATGAAAAATTGCCTAAAGAGATCAAAGATCTTCTTGATGATAAAGATGATCCTATCAAAATAATTAATGTAGTAAACACACAAGAACCTACTGTAGCGCAAGAGATGGTTGCAGCACAAGAACCAGCTAATCTCGAAGGCAATCAAACTGATCAAGAAGAAGGGGGTAGTTATTCTAACACTGATTCCCATGAATATGAATTCAAGTCAGAGACTGAGGGTAATCCTTCTTGGGGTATTCATCCTGATTTCACACATTTTCTAATATTTCCTAGAGATCCTGAATCAGAAGTTGAGTCAAATGACTACGAATGGGGTGCCATTCCAGAAGAAGATGAGCTTATAATAGAGAAATATATTGATGTTATTCACCAATATGTATCTCAACCCAACGTAGGTCTAGAGCGAAACAATGAACTTAACGTGTCTGATCCACCTATGGCTGAAGAGGACTCCCATGATGATGTTGAGCCTATTCACGAATTGAACATTTTGAGCTGTAATATCACCTTTGAACTTGAGTATTGGGTTAGCACCAATGATGACATATCCATGACTGTGAACACCATATCCCAAGCCTTTCCTACTTTAACTATCCAACCCCCTGATCTTATCGACCAAACTTCCACGAACCCAAACCATGGTATTTATACCTTCCCGAATGACTATGCCCTTGCCTGCTACCTCAATGCAGTTGAGCCTATGAGTACTTCCATCAGTGAACCGAGCGTTAGCATGACCAAGTCGGACATCAAATATCTTATTCAGAAAAACAAGAGTAAAAAGAAAAAGAAAAAGAGTTCTGAGGGTGAAAACCACTTTGTGGCAGTCTCAGAACTGACAAATGTAAAAAGAAAAGATGTATCTGAAGGTGAAAACCTCTTTGAGGTGCCTAAGGATGAGATATTTGATGTCCTTCCGATTCATTTATAGCATAGATCTCCATTTCTGATTGAGCCAACTCAATCCATCAATTTGGGTACAATAGAGGAACCACAATTGGTACATGTAGCACAATCTCTATCAGAAGAAGAGAAATAGAAATTCACTACATTCTTATCAGACAAAAAGATCAACTTTGCATGGAAATATTCAGATATGCCAGGATTGGATCCCAATCTCATTATGCACCATCTATCCATTGCTCCTGGAGTAAAACCAATCAAGAAAAAATTGAGAAAGATGCATCCTCATGTTGCACTCTTAGTCAAAGCAGAACTAGAAAAACTCCTAAAAGCTAGATTCATCCGTGTCATAGACTATGCTGAGTGGATCTCTAACATTGTACCTATTTCAAAACCAGATGATTCAATCAGAGTGTATATGGACTTTAGAGATGTGAATAGAACATGCCCTAAGGATGACTTTCCACTACCTAACATTGATATGATAGTGGACATGACTGTGGGCTATGAAATGTATTCCTTAATGGATGGCTTTTCTGGGCACAACCAAATCAAAATTTCTCCAGAAGATCAAGAGAAAATAGCTTTCACATGTGCGTGGGGAACCTTCTGTTGGAATGTTATGCCATTCGGACTCAAAAATGCTGGAGCTACATATCAAAGAGCAATGACATCTATTTTTCATGATATGATGCATAGAACAATGGAGGATTACGTGGATGATACCTTGGCAAAATCCATGATTAGAACTGAACACCTAATAGACTTGAGCATGATCCTCGACAGAATGGAAAAATTTAGTCTTCGACTAAATCCTAAAAAGTGTGCTTTTGGAATCACTTCTGGAAAGCTCCTAGGATACATCGTCTCCAAGAAAGGCATTGAAGTTGATCCGGCTAAAGTCAAGGCTATAATAGAGATGCAACCTCCCAAAAATATCAGTCAAATGAGGACGTTGCAAGGTAGAGTTCAATCTATCAGAAGATTCATATCACAACTAGCGGATATATCACAACCTTTTACAAAAACATTACATAAAGGTGTGACCTTTGCATGGAATGAAAAATGTGAGAACAAATTTAAACATATCAAGAAGTATCTATCAAATCCGCCTATATTGATCCCTCCTATTCATGGGAAGCCATTAATATTATATGTCTCCACAACAGATACATCACTGGGGGCATTGCTAGCACAGCATGATGAGAACAAGAAGGAAAGAGCTATCTACTATATCAGCAAAACCTTAGTGACCTATGAGAAGAACTACTCAGTGATAGAGAAGGCATGTCTAGCTGTGATCTTTGCATCATAGAAACTAAGACATTACATGTTAGCTCATACCACACATCTAGTAGCAAAGATTGATTCGCTGAAGTACCTACTAAGCAAAGCTTCCCTCACAGGTAGACTAGCTAAATGGGTCATGCTCTTGAGCAAATTTGACATTGAATATGTTGAAAGAAAAGCTATCAAAGGACAGGTCATTGCTGATCAATTAGTTGAAGCACCACTATTTAATGATACACCCATGCAAATGGAATTTCCCGATTCCTCTATCATGCACCTCTCTTCTAGAACATGGCAGTTATTCTTTGATGGCTCCTACACACAGAATGGATCTAGAGCAGGCATATTGTTCATCACTCCTCAAGGATACTCGATACCCAAAGCATTTAGACTAAAGTTTCCTTGCATAAACAATATTACTGAATATGAGGCACTTCTCAATGGTATGAAAATGGCAATACAATGGAGAGTTACAGAGATGCACATCCATGGAGACTCACAACTGGTTATCCACCAAGTCAATGATGTGTACCAAACCAAAGATGAAAAGCTCATTCCTTACAAGAGAATGGTAGATGATTTAAAGAAATACTTCATCTCTATCACATTTGAGAAAATACCTAGAACGGAGAATAAGGTTGCCGACGCAATGGCAACATTATCTACTCTCTTACAGCAGCCCGAACATGAACTATGCTATGAGTTCCTGGTGGAAGCCCTATCCTATCCTGCATATGACTCCCCTGAAACCCGCATGATCTACACTGTTGTAGGTTATGACTCATCTCGCTACAAAAATCTATTCTCCTATCTCCATGACCAAATCATCCCTGAGTCCTTTAACCATTTTGAGAAATGAAACCTTATCCAATCCGCATCCCGATATGTCATCATTGGTAATGATCTATACAAATGAGGTCTAGATGGTACACTACTTAGATGTTTAGAATGGGAAGAGTCTCAACGTGCATTAGAGGAAGTCCATGAGGGTATATGTGGGTCACACTCGAATGGTTTAATGTTAACTTGAAAACTTATTAGGGCTAGGTACTATTGGCCTAAAATGGAGAAAGGCTATTAAATTTGCTAAAAACTATCAACAGTGTCAAGTACATGGCAACTTGATTCATGCTCTAGGGAGAGATCTGATTCCCTTTACTACACAATGGCCTTTTCAACAATGGGCATTTGATCTCATAGGTGTTATCCATCCGCACTCTTCTAATGGACATACCCATATAATCACAGCTACAGATTATTTTACAAAATGGGTAGAAGCAGTTCCTCTAACACAAGCAACGGGGAAACAGATCTCTATGTTCATCCTAAACTACATCATTTGCAGATATGGGATCCCTCACTCTATAATCACAGATAACGGGGGACAATTCAAAAACAAGGATCTAGATGACTTATGTGCTAAATTCAAGATTACACAACATTGGTCTTCTATTTACTATCCTCAAGGGAATGGACAAGCTGAGGCTTCAAACAAAAATCTCCTAAAGATCTTGCATAGAATAGTGAATAAAACAGGAAGACACTGGCATCCCATGATCAATCTAGCTCTCTGGGCATACAAAACTAGTATCAGAACGCCTATAGGGGCTACACCTTTCGCTTTAGTTTATGGGTCTGAAGTGGTACTACCTATTAAGGTTGAAATCCCATCACTCAGAATCAAAATGCATGGACTTGTCACTGATGAAGACTACAGAGTGTCTAGGTTACAAGAACTAGAATTACTAGATGAGCGTAGGCAAGCAGCGTATGATCATCTCAAGTGTATCAGAAAAGAATGTCTAGAGGCTACAACAAGAAAGTCTGACACAGAGAATTTCAAGTTGGTGATCTAGTCTTGAGAGAAAATTGTAAAAATCAATCACATCGAGAATGCAAGGGGAAGTTTGAACCCAATTGGTTGGGTCCCTTTGTAATCACTGCTACTTTTGGCTCTAGTGCCTATCAACTCTCAACAACTAAAGGAGAACAGCTCCGAGAACTAATCAACATTCTCCATCTGAAGAAATTCTACGCCTAAGGCATTCAGTGCTTGGTAAATGTCCTAAAAAAATCTTAAAAATCAGAAAAAGTCCTGAAAAAATGAACATCTTGGTGAAAACCTAGCAATAGGCACCTTGATGATTCACAAAAAAATCAAAAAATATCAAAAGTACAAAAAAATTGAAAAAATGAAAAATACAAAAAAAATGAAAAAAGAGAAAAAGTGCCTTGGTGAAAACCTGGAAATAGGCGCCTTGGTAGCAAAAATAGAATCTCTACCAAGATGGTGAAAACCCGGCAAACAGGTGCCACTTGTTCAAAACACTCCATCTATCAGCACAATCTTGGTCTTTCCCAGCTTTCAGTCTTGCTTTAGTTTGTACATATCTCCCAGTTTGTTTCAACATTTCCAGTTTTCAATAAGTCGGTCTGTACACCAATCAGCTTGCGCGTCTGTATCCTATCAATGTTCAAACTTGGGGGCAATCAATGTCATATCCTATGGCCTCCAATGTATCTTAGACATATCCTATCCAATCAGAGTCTTTTGCAGCTTCAAGTTGAGTCAGTCAGTCTATCTCGTCTCCAGAAAGGATTCTGCATCTACAACAATCAAACATCAAAAAAAACTGAAAACAATCTGTGCTTCATGCTTTTATCTCCTTGTATGCTTACTAATTCACATTGAGATTTTTGCATATTGTGTCCCTTCGAGCTCTTCGATGATGTCCTTTATAGGATTTAGAGAGTGATGACTGGGGGCATAATATTTTCTTTGTCTTCTGCTTGTATGTGAAAATCTAACAACTTTGGAAATTCCGAATTGAAATGGTGTCCGACTATAAGAGCCTCTATCTCAAATTGGATGGCCATACGTACCTCAACCATTGATACCCGGAAAATTCAAGGAAGTTTGATCTAACTATTGTCTTTTTGAAGTGAATTCTTTCTCCTACTGTGAACCGTGATCTTGCCTAAGGATGTGAATGATAAAGGGTCACTACAGGTAATTCACATTGGATTTAGAATGATCTCTTGACTGTTTGATGTGTTTGCAACACAAGACATACTTAGGTCATCACGACGTTTATGTTTTGATGCTTGTACAAATTGCTATATCAAAATGGACATGATATTCAGGTCATCCTGGCATTTGTGCCTTGGTGCTTATATCTGATCCAACATTCTGAAAACAAATCAATATTCATATGTCCATGGTTGTATAACCAGTGGGTGTTGTATTGATTCTTGTGCATAAAAATCGATATTCATATGTCTATGGTTTCATGGCTAGTGGGCATTGTATTGATTTATCCAGTTACCTAAAATTTCAATGATGATAACAAATCGACATATGATCAGTGACTAGGTCCTAGGTCTTAGGTTGCATTTCATATTGCATGCTTCTTTACATTTTTCATCTTTGCATGATCTCACAATGACTAAATGAACTTCAAAGCTTAAACAATTCTTCATATCAATTCTTCAAATCTAACAAGAGATGAATCTCACACGAAGGTGCCTCCAATGAAATAGCAAGTAGAATCCTTTTTCGGGATCAAAATTCAAATCTGAGATCATTCATATTATTAATTGCTTGCATAATCAACCTTCAATCATCACAAAAATCTAGTATTCAACTTAACTGATTATCTTACATCAAACTATCAAAATTTCAACTTGGTCAACCATGGTCAACTCATGGTCAAACCTAGTCAAACTTGGTCTTTAGGACCTCCAAACAATGTAGAATGCATTCTCGGACGTGTATAACCACTTTTCAAATCAATTAGCATGCTTCTGAACTATCAATGCTGACTTTTTCTTGTCAGATTTCAATTTTCATCCCAAAGGGGGCATGGTATTGCACATCAATTCAAAGTCTGTAAATCAAAATTCTATCAATCAAATTTATCAATATCTTTCATCAATGATCAAGACAAACAATCACGTCTAGTTGCTGATTCATCAAAAGTCCTCATTGCTCGGGGCAAATCTATCATCACTTGGGGCATATCAGATTCATCAAGATCCATATCAATCTGGTATTCTCCTAATCTTGTAAACTGTATCAGTTTTTGTAACCATCAGATCATAGTGTTCTTTCCTTGGTTCTTTGGCAACAAAAGGATTCAGATGTGATACCTACTAGTTCTGCTAAGACAATTGAGTCTAGAATGGGTCACTCACTTCTTATCAATCCTAAGGTTCAGAATCAGGTATTTTGACACTTTTTTGGAATCATAGGTTCATTTGCTGCTACAGTGAACATTATCTTTGGTCATTCGGGACCTATTATCTCCATATCAAATCAATATCAATCAGCTTCTGTCTCATATCAATTATCAATTTCAAACATCAGTTTCATATCTTTATCAAACACAGACTATCTTTGAACCACTGCGCTTCGCACAGTAATTCAAAGAGGGGCAAAATGTAATACCCCAAAAATGGGCTATAAGTTCATTAATCTCCTACATCTTCAATTCGAACGAAATCGACATCAAAGTCCTAACCTAAGGCACATCTTAACATCATTGAATCATAATTGATTATCTTATATTCTGCATCGGGGAATATTCCTAGCAATATTCCTAATTATCATAATTATCTTTAATTTTATAATTATTTGGCAATAAATCACATTTATCCTAAAGTTTAATTAATTGAATATTTTCATATTTAATTAATTAGATTTAATATTTGCCACTTAATTGTGTGATTAAATTTAATTCTATCTATTATTAATTGTATTATTTAATTTTGACAATAAATCAAAATTCCTATCTTTAATTGATTAAATTCTTATTTAATTAATTAAAGCATGTTGTCATTATTTAATAATATAATTTTTAATAAAAGTTTGATTAAATAGTTAATTAACCCATAAATTAATTATTTTATTTGAAAAATCAGTTAAGTTGAGCATAAATCACTTTATTTATTTATTAAATCATAATTATCCATGTGCACATTCAAGGACCAGTTAAACTCAAATTGGAAAATCAATGCAAGTTGTTAGCTTTTTGAAACTCAACATCTTTTTGAGTTTTAAAGTGGATCTAAACTTCTAATTCGAGTTGAACTGTGCTTTTGCATGTTTTTGTGACTTAATTATCTATTATTATCAGATAACTCAAAAATCAAGCTGAGTTATTTGAGTGATTTATGGCTTTTATTCGTGCACCTCCAAAGCCCTGGATTTCTATAAATTAAAGGCTTCAGCTCTTCACAAATCATCTCATATTTCTGCACAATCACGCTGGAGAATTGGAGGCTGAGGAATTAACTTGCAAATTCAAAGCTTTGTGAGATCAATTTCAATTGCATAGTTTTTATATCATAGCATAGAATTTCATAGTTTTCATATTATTGTTAGAATCTTCATTGTTAGATCATTTAGCATTCATTTCATATCAGTTTTCAATCGCATTCATAGCATATCAGTTTATCATTCTTATTGCATAGAAAATATCAAAAATATAGATTAATTGCATTCAATTTCATATCCATCTTTTGCATTCAAATCCTTCATTTAGGTGTCGTCTAGGTCACTGATCTCCATTACAATCTGAGAACATCAATCTCGCACCTATTAGAAGGTAGTAAATCGCTTGGTTAGATTAGATTTCAATTTTGCACGATTTTAATTATCACTAACCTCTAATGTTTCATTGAGTGTTGT
Organism: Chamaecyparis obtusa; assembly: GCA_027943335.1. Lineage (NCBI taxonomy): Eukaryota > Viridiplantae > Streptophyta > Pinopsida > Cupressales > Cupressaceae > Chamaecyparis > Chamaecyparis obtusa. The sequence goes on from BSBK01000955.1 coordinate 317,936, forward strand.
GTCTATAGATCAAGTACAATTTTCACACACACAGTAGTGCTTCACAGTATGTCATCATAGCTAATGACTTGTATAGGTGAGGTCTAGACGGTACCCTCCTTAGGTGTTTAGAACCTGACAAGTCTAAGCGTGTGTTAGCCGAGGTGCATGAAGGTATCTGTGGATCTCACTTGAGTGACTTGACACTGGCTCGTAAGCTTATTAGAGATGGTTACTATTGGCTAGATATGGAAAAGGAAGCTACGTAGTATGCTAAGTCTTGCAAATAGTGTCAACTACATGAAAATTTGATCATTGCTCCAGCCATGGAACTTATTCCCTTCATCACTTTTTGGCCATTTCAGCAATGGGCCTTTGACTTGGTGGGTTAGATTCATCCTTCCTAATCACATGGACACAATTTCATCATCACTTATACAGATGATGTCACCAAGTGTGTCGAGGTAGTACCTCTGACCATAGAAAATGGAAAATCTGTAGCCATGTTCATACTCAATTCAGTAGTAAATTTTAGCTTTTTTTTCAACAAAGATTAGTTGATTTTTAGATGCCAATTGGTCAACCAAATGACCATAACTGTTATCAAAGTTTTTTTGTCGATTATACAACCCAGTTAATGGTCGTCACAATTGCAACATATGTAGAGGTTGATTTATCGATGGACCCGTTGTCGAAGCAAGCACTTCAACCTAGAAGAATTATCGGTCGTGTCTTTCATCTATGCAACCAATGTTGGTCAAAATTGCGATGCCTTATGGTCAAAATAGTCATCAAGTACATAGCATTCCTATCCAAATGACAAAGCATTGTTGGTCAAAATGGTGACGAGGATTGGTCAGAATAGTCATCGAGCACATAGCTTTCTCATCGATAGGATATTCTTTTGACCATCGAAAAAGCGACCAAAATTTTAATTTTTTTTAAAAAAATCTATTACTAATCTTTATCTGATAAAATTTAATTTTTAGTAATTATTTACATTTAATCTGCCAATTACTAATAGTTTTGTACTACACATGCAATGTATTGCCATGTGTGATGGTTAACTAGTAATGGGAAAGTTATGATGATGGAAGAAGACAATGTAATGAACTACCAAGCAATAAACTTTTAATTCTTTACAAACAGTCATTTTTCTGCTCATGAAGACACAGTCTAGTGTTTATATTATTAAACTCTCTATTCAATGCAACATTGATAGGAAAAGAATTCATTGATTGGTATTATAATTTTTTATCATTCCATGTACTGATTATATTGTTTTGAAGTCTTAAAATCAAATAATTTCATTCCTTTTATTGACTGTTCCTATACAGTGCTTGGCATGCAAACAATCTTTGTCTTGAAGAACCAATGATTTCCTAGGCTTTGTCAAATAGTTGGCAAGCAATGATGTATTCAATATTTCTAAAGTGCTTCAAAAGGCTTAAACTCACCAAGACTCTTCACCAATACACCACCCATCCCACCATCCACACCCATCCACTCATGTCAAGATCTTGTCCAAAATCATGTTGAAATATCCATTGACCTAAATCAAGATCCTTCCCCCTCACTTCCTTCATTACATAATCACTTTTGGATTATATTAAAAAGTCCTTGAATCCAAGCAAACGTAAGTCAATAACACCAAATATATCACTTAAACTCACCAAGACTCTTCACAAGACTTCTAAGTGATAAATTTGGTGTTATTGACTTACATTTGCGTGGATTCACAAGATCTTGACATTTAATGAAGAAGACAATGTAAAGAACTACCAAACAATAAACTTTTAATTCTTTATAAACAGTCACTTCTCTACTTGTGAAGACACAATCTAGTGTTTATATTATTAAACTATCTATTCAATGCAACATTGATAGGAAAAGCATTCATTGATTGGTATTATTAGTTTTGATCTTTCCATGTACTGATTATATTTTTTTGAAGTCTTAAAATCAAAGAATTTCAATCCTTTTATTGATGGTTCCTGTACAGTGCTTGGTGTGCAAACAATATTTGTCTTGAAGAACCAATGATTTCCTAGGCTCTGTCAAATAGTTGGCAAGCAATGATGTATTCAATATTTCTAAAGTGCTTCAAAAGGCTTAAACTCACCAAGACTCTTCACCAATACACCACCCATCCCACCATCCACACCCATCCACTCATGTCAAGATCTTGTCCAAAATCATGTTGAAATATCCATTGACCTAATTCAAGATCCTTCCCTCTCACTTCCTTCATTACATAATCACTTTTGGAGTATATTAAAAAGTCCTTGAATCCAAGCAAATGTAAGTCAATAACACCAAATATATCACTTAAACTCACCAAGACTCTTCACAAGACTTCTAAGTGATATATTTGGTGTTATTGACTTACATTTTCTTGGATTCACAAGATCTTGACATTAATTGAAGAAGACAATGTAATGAACTACCAAGCAACAAACTTTTAATTCTTTACAAATAGTCACTTCTCTGCTCGTGAAGACACAATGTGATGTTTATATTATTAAACTATCTATTTAATGCAACATTGATAGGAAAAGCATTCATTGATTGGTATTATTAGTTTTTATCATTCCATGTACTGATTATATTGTTTTTAAGTCTTAAAATCAAATAATTTTAGTCCTTTTATTGATGGTTCATGTACAGTTCTTGGCGTGCAAACAATCTTTGTCTTGAAGAACCAATGATTTCCTAGACTCTGTCAAATAGTTGGCAAGAAATGATGTATTCAATATTTCTAAAGTGCTTCAAAAGGCTTAAACTCACCAAGACTCTTCACCAATACACCACCCATCCCACCATCCACACCCATCCACTCATGTCAAGATCTTGTCCAAAATGTAAGTCAAGAACACCAAATATTTCTAAAGTCCTTCAAAAGGCTTAAACTCACCAAGACTCTTCATAAGACTTATAAGTGATATATTTGGTGTTATTAACTTACATTTTCTTGGATTCACAAGATCTTGACATTTAATGAAGAAGACAATGTAATGAACTACCAAGCAATAAACTTTTAATTCTTTACAAACAGTCACTTCTCTGCTCGTGAAGACACGGTCTGGTGTTTATATTATTAAAATATCTATTCAATGCAACATTGATAGAAAAAGAATTCATTGATTGGTATTATTAGTTTTGATCATTCCATGAACTAATTATATTGTTTTGAAGTCTTAAAATCAAAGAATTTCAGTCCTTTTATTGACTATTCCTGTACAGTGCTTGGCGTGCAAATAATCTTTGTCTTGAAGAACCAATGATTTCCTAGGCTCTCTCAAATATTTGGCAAGCAATGATGTATTCAATATTTCTAAAGTGCTTCAAAAAGCTTAAACTCACCAAGACTCTTCACCAATACACCCCCTCCATCCCACCATCCACACCCATCCACTCATGTCAAGATCTTATCCAAAATCATGTTGAAATATCCATTGACCTAAATCAAGATCCTTCCCTCTCACTTCCTTCATTACATAATCACTTTTGGAGTATATTCTAAAGTCCTTGAATCCAAGAAAATGTAAGTCAATAACACCAAATATATCACTTAAACTCACCAAGACTCTTCACAAGACTTCTAAGTGATATATTTGGTGTTATTGACTTACATTTGCTTGGATTCACAACATCTTGACATTTAATTAAGAAGACAATGTAATGAACTACCAAGCAACAAACTTTTAATTCTTTACAAATAGTCACTTTTCTTCTCGTGAAGACACAGTCTAGTGTTTATATTATTAAACTCTCTATTCAATGCAACATTGATAGTAAAAGCATTCATTGATAGTAAAAGCATTCATTGATTGGTATTATAAGTTTTGACCATTTCATGTACTGATTATATTATTTTGAAGTCTTAAAATCAAAGAATTTCAGTCCTTTTATTGGCTATTCATGTATAGTGCTTGGCATGCAAACAATCTTTGTCTTGAAGAGAAAATGATTTCCTAGGCTCTGCCAAATAGTTGGCAAGCAATGATGTATTCAATATTTCTAAAGTGCTTCAAAAGGCTTAAACTCACCAAGACACACACCTTGAAGCAAAAATAATTCCTATGCAGGCTCCTTTTATGAGTTTCCCAACGACTCCAGCTCTATAGATATTCGTCTCACGTATCTCTTTGCTAGCTTAATGGAACCTAGCTTTATTGTATCAAAGAAGATCATTAAATTATGAGTTTGAGAATAAGCATAAATTCATACATTCAAAAGGGACAATAGTACCAAAAAAAATGGGCTTCTAAATGATCACTAGTAGCTAATAAGCATGCATGCCATACCATATAACGCTCTCTACATAGCACCATTCTTACAGTAAGATGTCCCAAAAATTAATTTTTAATATATGTACTACGAATGTATGTTTTAGTTGAAGTTGAGAGAGAATGGATTTTGAATTTAAGGGAAGTTTCCATGAAGTGAATACAATGCCACAAATGACACAAATGACAGTTTGTCATATACACTAAAGGAAACTTTATATTTGCAAAGAGGCTTGAAGCATAAAATAGTTCAGAATCTCCAGAGTCTAAGGAGAAATCAAAACATTAGAGTCTTTTCTCATCAAAACATCATTCTATAGGTGAATAGTCAAAGAGCCTAAGGAGAAATCAACAAGATAATATAATCACCACAATATATAAAAAATAGTGAAATCAAGGACAACCAATATAGAGATATGAAGTTATGATGTGTTACAAAGACATGAGGTCCAACATGGCAAAGGATCAAATCAATGGTAAACAAACCGACCAAGTAAAGTGAGAATAGAGACTTATGAAACATTATAGATTCAAATATGGACAAAGCAATGATGCATTGATAGATATAGCACATCAAAAGTTACATTTGTATATATTAACTGAATGAGTAGGTTAGTAGACACATGTTTTTAGTTCATAGTCATTTGGTACAACTACAAATGAAATGCATAAAGAAGTGTTATAGAATGAACATGAGATAGTGGTATCTAAACAAAGGTAAGTTTTCAAAACTTGCATTCAAGGTATTGAAGGATACTACATGAAAAATCATTAATACCATGAATCTACGTCATTGGTTTAGTTTTGTAATACCCCAAAAATGAGCTATAGGTTCATTAACCTCCTACATCATCAAATTGAATGAAATCAACATCAAAGTCCTAACCTAAGGCACATTTACACATCAGTTTATCAAAACCCTAATTGATTTTATCCTAATTCTGCATCGGGGAATATTCCTTAGATATTCCTAATTATCATAATTATCCTAATTGAATATTATTTCGTGATAAATCATGTTTATCCTAAAATTTGATTAATTGAATATGACAAATATTTAATTAATTAAGTTTAATTCTGCCACTTAATTATTTAATTATATTTTATCATATTTATTCCTAATTATATTATTTAGTTTTGACAATAAATCAAAAATCCTATGAATAATCAATTGAATTCTTATTTAACTGATTAAATCTAGTTGTCAATATTTAATAATATAGTTTTTGAATAAAGTTTGATTTAATAATTGATTAACCCATAAATCAGTTATTTTTAACTCAAAATCAGTTAAGTTGAGAATAATTCACTTTATTTTTAAATTAATTCATATTAAATCATGCACAATCAGAAAAGCAGTCAACTTTAAATCAATTATCAATTTCAATTTGTTAACTTTCTAAACTCGACATCTGATGATGAGTTGAAAAAGTGAACTAAACTCTATTTTGAGATAAAAAGTGCTTTTGCATGATTTTATGAGTTGATCTATTCCTAATTTTCTTGTTAACTCAAAAATCAACTTGAGTTTATCAAGAGTGATTTATGGATTTTCTCAATGCATCCTCAAGCCCTAGATTTCTATATAATCAAGGCTTAGCTCCTCACAAAAGCATCCTTTGAATTTGCATCCTTACTCTGGTGAATTTGCATCTGAAGAATCAATCTTTTGCAAAGAGGGTGATTGTGAGATTTTTGTTATTGTTTTATAGGGTTCATAGCATATCATTGTTAGATTAATTTTCACATCATTCCAATTCATTCTAGATTAGTTTCATATCAAGTTTTTCATCTTATTACATACAAAATCCAAAAAAATAGATTAATTTGCATTCATATTTCATTTCTTTCATCATTTTAAATCCTTCGTTTAGTTGTTGCATTGTCACTGATCTTGGTTTGGCTTTGAGAATACCATACTCGTACCTACTAGAAGGCAGCAAATCGCCTGGTTAGCTTATTTCATTTATTTTCAGATTTCTCAATTTGCTAACCTCTAATGTTTTACTAAATTGTTGCATCCGCAACTAGGTACAAAATTCACACACACATTTCTGGTGCCCCCCATGGTGCCCTGAAATGGGTTTCCATTTCATCTTCTAACAATTTCTATCAATTTTTTGTCATTTTCTACTTTATGTCCATACATTTTTCATACAAGTTTTGTCAGAGTGTCGTGCTAGGACCCTTGGACTATCGTACGATCGTTGGTGTTTTTGAGAATCATGCATGTTTTCATAGATTATTGTTTTAGGACTAATCTATTGTGTGTGCACAAACCCATTTCCATATCATGCCCAGATTGTCGTGCAGGAGGTAACCCACTATCGTACAAGTTTTGGTACTAGAGATTCAATTGTAGTATCAGATTTCCAATTTGTCTTTTAGATTTTGATTTTGGATTAAGACTGATAGCTAACCCTAACAATTGATATAGGTTGTTTCTGATTGATACTTGTTTTTGGCTCATGGGAAAGCGCAACAAAATTGAAAATCAGGTAAAATATACTAGATGCGTTGCATGGGAATTCAAGTATTCTACTACATCTGATAACACTTCAATTTGGGACATAAAACAAACATCTCACATGTCTCGCTTGAGTGTCTTTCTTGCTTTCATAAATCACACTTCAGTTTTTGGGCTCTAAAAAGAACATAGATTTGCTTTTTGCATATCTGTTACACATAGTAATTAGGCCCTATGAACACTATTTGTGGAGTTCTTGAGAGAGTGGGCTTCATTCACTTGTTTTACATGTGAACCTCTTCTCGAAGATAGATCCCCTTGTAGGTAGGGAGGATACTATTATTATCTCATGTTCTACTTGGTTTGGTCCTCAACTTTGATCGGTACATTCTCTCTTGGTACCACTTAGAGAGCTCAGTAGATATTGTTATTGACATCACAAATCTTGGTGAGGTAGTTTCAGTCTTAGTGTGTCAAAGAATCTATCTACTGTATTTGGGTAAAAGTGAAAAGGCTAGAGGATTATGCTCTACTCCCTTTTTGGGTAGTATCAGAAACTCAGATCCTCCAATCTGAACCAAGTCCCCATGTGGTCTATTTTGTGAGTCACCTTTAGAGAGGGTTAACCATAGATAACATTCCCTTTATTGGGTCAACCACGTGGATGGAACCTCAAGTGGTAATAGCCATTTTCATCATGGTAGCAACAGCTGCTATATAAATGTCTTTGTGGAAGAAATCTCCATAGGTGTAGTCTCTTGTTGGGCTATCAGATCTCCTCAACAACTCTTGATTGATTAAATTCTCAGACTATGTCAAAACCCTGGTGCACCTAGATTCGATTTCACCCTCTTGAGATTACAAAAGTTACAGAGTCAGACCATTACTACAAACCCTAGTGAGGAAAATTTTTTCATTTTCTAGGACTATGTGCGTGATTGCAAAACATTTTGAGAACATACACAAGTAGAATTCTTAGGGATTAGAATAATAAGTCACTCGATTGTTTATGTGCAAGGTTTCTTTGTCCCTTGCTCATTGTTTTCAAATGTGCTTGGATTCCATTGCTTGTTGTTTTGCGTGCTTGATATCTACTTGGCTACTTGAAACAAATAAATTTGAGATGAACTACTACACAAATATTCAAACTTGGACATAAAATTTTGCAAACAATCTGATATTCAAAAATTGAAAAATTGCAAATCTAAAGCAAAAATCCTTTCTAGTGTCAAAAGTTGTCTTGAAACTACAAAACTCATACGATTTTTCCCAACTATCATACCAAAACCCCCATATTTTTGTACGAGAGACTGTATACTGTCATACGAGTGTTGTCATAAAAGTCAAGCAAAATTTTACCTTGGTTTCAATTATCGTACAAGCCTTGTCAACTGTCGTGCCAGAGCTAACCTAGACTTGTACGAGCCTGGAGAAACTCATATCAAAATTTTACAAAGTTTCTAGAAACCTCCAAAATTTGTCAGAAATCTAGTTTTTACAACCAACTTCTAGATTCAGTCAGAAAATGCACTGTGTCAAGAACAAAGTAGAAACCAAAAGAATCCAATCATTTTTCCAAAATTGGTCTCTTGAGTTTGATCCAGCCTTATGATCTATCAATTTGAATCATGTTCATCTTGTGTCAAAACCTTGTCAAAATCATCTTCAACTCAATCTTCAACAAAATGGCTAAGTGTTGTGAGCTCGTGCCTGCTATCTTTTGGGTGTCTACCCATACATCTAGGCCACAATATCCTTCATTTACATCCAAATCAATCTTCAACCAATCCACTCTCGACAAGGTTGCATCATTCGATCTTCTTGAATCAAGTCATTCTTCAACTGTCTTAATCTTTCTCTTTTGCTTCACCTAAGGTTAATGGTGGAAACTAGAGCTTCCTCACAAAGAAAACAAGGAGAATAACCCAGATTCTCTTTAGTAGCATCTTCTGTGATTTCTCAAACATTTCATCAACCCTACGACACAACTAAATTTGTAGAAGATGCTCTTGACAATCTTTATTTGAAAGGTGGTTATGTTACCCCACCTACATTAGTTCACAGAGGTTCTCGACAAACTCCACATCAATCAATCCCTGGTAGTCCTCATAAAAACACAATGTCTCAAGGAGGAGGAAACCAAGGATCCCAAGGCCATCAATCTAATCATGAAGATCTTGAACTAAATCCATCTAAAATTGAATGATACAGAAGTGATGAACACTTCTGAAAACTGATGATACATTTCTTGCAAGAAGAAAAAGAATCCTACTTCTTGGACCTAACTCAACAAGGAGCCAACCTTCATCCAAACTTTAATGTTGAAGATATCATCACTCAAGAGGAAGAAAATCATATCATCACCATGATGAAATAGATGCATGCTATGTAATTCAAGTTAAACAAGATGGAAAAAGAGAAAGAACCTAAAGAATTTTCCATGGAGGCTTTATGCCCCTTTCCATTTGACAAAAACTTGTACATGCCACCATTCCCAAAAAGAGTGGAGATATCAAAATATGATAAATATGATGGAAACTCTGATCTATAAGATCATGTCAGGGAATTCCATACTCAATCTATGGAGTTCATGCACAAGACAACTTACCTAACATGTCTTTTCCCTCATTCTCTGGGAGGGTCATCTATTCATTGGTTCTCTAAAATACCTCCAACAATCAAAACCTTTGAGGAGTTGATCAAACTATTTTATCAACAATACTCCTACAACATTCAACATCTGATTACCATGATCGATATCTGCAATCCGAAGAAAAACTCAGGAGAACTCTTCCTAAATTTCCTCAAATGATGGAGGAAAAAGTTTTCACTCTATGCTCAACCTATTCTGGAAACTAAAAAACTTGAAATATTCATCAACAATCCGGTTTCGGAACTCAATTATCCCTTGCAAATGCAAAATCATAAATCCTTTGATAAAATGGTAGAGAATGCCATCAAGATTGAGAATGTTCTTGTAAAAAAGGGAGACATATTGCTTCATAAGGAAAACAATTATGAATCTGGTTCTAGTTCTAGCAACAAAGACAAAGGTAAATTATGGAACAAGAAAAAGAATGCTATAATAGATGGCATTGTTGATCACATCAGTGTCCCATCAAAGGCACCTACATTCAATCTCACCAAGGGAACTCAAGCCATAAAATCTTCTGAACAAAAGGCATCTGAACCATCTCAAAAATTGAAAGACTATAAACCATGGGTTACAACACCAAAGTGTGAGTTCACTCCTTTGGGTGAGGCCTTAGAATCTGCCATCAAAATGCTATTGACAAACAAGATCATCATGTTTCCTGAGATTAAACCATTTGATCTTGAACCTAAACCAAAATGGTGGAAAGAGACCAATTTCTATGACTTCCATCGAAACAAGGGTCATAAAACCAATAACTGCATATGCTTGAAGAATCTCATACAAGACAAAATTGATAATGGAGAAATGGTAATTAATAGTCACAAAACCAAAAATGATTATATAGCATTCACGGAACCATTTCCAAAGCATAATCAAGGAGATTCATCTTCTCAACCTAACATGGGTGCTAAAGTCAATTACGCCTACTCTAGAAATAATGCTATCATAAACATGGTTGAACCATACCTATTTGAACATTGCAATGTCATCACAATTGTAAGAAAGGATAGAGATAATCAATCAACAAATGCAATAACTCGATCACAAGCTCAGGCACATGTACAAGGACAAAACTCAAGTTCATCAAATTCCCCTAAGGTTCCTTTCAATCTTTCATCTACTTCTAAAAAGAGGGCTGCCTCAAAATCAATTCCTAAAGAGACCAGGCCAACATCCTATAGCATTGTCCAACAACTCCAGCATACCAATGCAAAAATATCCATGTTTGAATTGCTTCGAATATCTCCTGCTCATAGAGCTATTCTAGATAAATCCTTTCTTGGTTCCAATGCTCATAAAAATCTTGATCTAGATAGATTCTAGACTATGGTTGGTCATCTGACATCACCCCAGTATATCTCCTTTTTAGAGGAAGATAACAATTCATTGAGTCATCCGCATAACTAGCCCTTGCACATAGAAGTCTTGATCCAAAACCATCGTGTCAAACACATGCTAATAGATGGAGGTGCTGGTCTAAACATTTGTTCTTACAAATTGATCACACAACTAGGATTATCATAAGATGCTATTGATCCTAAAAATAATATAACCATCAAAGCATATGATGAACAAGAAAGATCTTCCAAAGGAACAATTGTCCTACCTATCAGAACAGGACCTGTTATTAAAGACATCACTTGTCAAGTTCTAGATCTTCCATTGGCTTACAATGTTATTCTAGGAAAGCCTTTGATACATGAAATGTAATCTATTCCATCAACATACCATCAATGTGTGAAGTTTCCTTATGATGGAGTAGAGGTAACAATTCTAGCTGACACATCCACATCTTGCAATGCCTTGAAAGAAAGTGTTGACAAACTTGTTCCACATAATAGAGAATCTTTCACCAAGAAAACAGGCATTGCATCTACATCCAGGATGGAAGATATTGCCAAAGAAGTCAAAATTAAGGACACAGGTATGGGATAATACACGATGGAACCAGTCTTGTCTCTCACATCTCTCCCGTTGTCCCCAAAATCTTATGGACAACCTTTAGACAAAGTGAAACCTACTACTAAAGAATCTCAGGTCATATTTAATGGAAGTTTTATCACAGAAAAATTATCCAAGAAAGAATCTGATGAGGAAGAAGCTATATTAGCATGGTTATACAAAGATGAGTCTCAATCCCAAACAGTTCAAAAATGTGACTCTAAAACACCCAAAATCCCTGTCAAATCTTATGGACCAGGTCATAAACTCATGTCTAAGATGGGATACATAGGAAAAGGACCTCTAGGAACAAGAGGCAAAGGCATTATCAAACTAGTTGAACACTGTGGAAGGATGAATAAAGATACTACAGGCCTAGGATATCAAAAGAAGCCTTTTCATCTTAGCAAAAATGTCTTAGAGCAGATTGAACCATCAACAGAAACTCAGTTAGAGGAAGAAATCCCACAATCAAATAGTGATGATTCAAATAGCTCTGAACTTATTCCTTAGGAATGTTTACCTCAAGATATACTAGATCTTCTTAAAGATGAAGAAAAACCAAAGGATAATATCAATGTAGTAGATACATAAGAACCTACTACTAAACAAGAAGAAGGTAAATCTGCCACAATAGTTGAGCACTTGGGATACAATAGTGATTGTGAAATAAACTCCCATGAGTATGAATTCAAATCAGACTCAGAAGGAAATCCTGCTTGGGGGATTCGTTCTAACTTTACACATGTTCTCAGATTTCCCAGAGGTCTAGATGAAGAATTAGAGGATGAATCAAATAACTGTGAATGGTGAGTTATTCTAGAAGAAGATGGACTTATCACTAAGAAACACATTGATGTCATTCACCAATATTCACCTAAATCCAAAGTGAGTCTAGAGAGAAATGATGAACTTAACGAGTCTGATCCACCTATGGTTGAAGTGGAATCCAATAATGACATTGAGACTATTCATGAATTGAAAATTTTGAGAAGTAATATCACATTTGAATTTGAGATTTAGGTTACGACCAATGATGACAACACCATATGCATGAACACCATTTCCCAATCCTCTCCTACATTGACTATCCAACATCCAGAACTCATTGACAAAACATCTACTAATCTGAGCCAAGATATCCACACCTTTCCAAATGACTATGCTCTTGCTTGCTACCTCAATGTAGTGGAGCCTATGAAAACTTCCATCAGTGAACCTAGCATTAGCATGATAGAGTCAAATATCAAATATCTCAGTCAGAAAAATAAGAGTACAAAGAAAAAGAGTTCTGAGGGTGAAAACCACTTTGTTGCAGTCTCATAACCTAAAATAGTAAAAATAAAAGATGTATCCAAAGGTGAAAACCTCTCTGAGGTGCCTAAGGATGAGATATTTGATGTCCTTACAAGTCATTTATAGGATAGATCTCTAATATTCATAGAGCCAAATCAATCTATCAACTTGGGTACAATAGAGGAACCACAATTGATTCATGTAGTACAATTGCTATCAGAGGAAGAGAAACAAGTATTTACTAATTTCTTAATAGAGAAGAAGATCAATTTTGCATGGAAGTATTCTGATATGCCAGGGTTAGATCCAAATCTGATAATGCATCATCTCTCTATAGCTCTAGGAGTCAAACCCGTTAAACAAAAATTGTGAAAGATGCATCCACATGTTGCACTCTTAGTCAAAGTTGATCTAGAAAAGTTAATAAAAAGCTAGATTTATCTGAGTCATAGATTATGCAGAGTGGATCTCCAACATTGTTCCCATATCAAAACCTAACAAATCTATTAGAGTATGCACAGACTTTAGAGATGTAAACAAAGCATGCCCTAAGGATGATTTTCCATTACCAAACATTGATATGATAGTGGACATACCTGCGGGCTTTGAGATGTATTCTTTAATGGATGGTTTCTCTGGATACAACCAAATCAAAATTACTCTAGAAGATCAAGATAAAATAGATTTTACATGTACATGGGTACCTTTTGTTGAAATGTCATGCCATTTGGTCTTAAGAATGTCGGTGCTACATATCAACGAGCTATGACATCTATCTTTCATGATATGGTGCATCAAACTATGGAAGACTATGTTGATGACACCCTAGCTAAGTATATGATAAGATCAAAACATTTGAATGACTTGAGAAAAATACTAGACAGAATGGAGAAGTTTAGTCTCAGACTGAACCCTAAAAAGTGTTCTTTTGGTGTCACTTCTGGAAAACTCTTGGGCTACATTATTTCAAAGAAAGGAATTGAAGTGGATCTGGCTAAATTCAAAGCTATCATGGAGATGCAACCTCCTAAAAATATCAGTCAAATGAGAACTTTACAAGGAAGGGTGCAATCAATCAGACATTTCATATCTCAGCTAGCAGACATATCATAGCCTTTCACAAAAACATTACATAAAGGTGTGACTTTTTCATGGAATGAGGAATGTGAAAAGAATTTCAATCATATCAAGCAATATCTATCAAATCCTCCTATTTTGATGCCTCCTATTCAAGGGAAGCCATTGATCCTATATATCTCCGCTACAGATACATCACTGGGGGCATTACTAGGACAACATGATGAAAACAAGAAAGAGAGAGCTATCTACTATATTAGTAGAACATTGATAGCTTATGAGAAGAACTATTCCATGATAGAAAATGTGTGTCTAGCTATCATATTTGCATCACAAAAGCTGAGACATTACATGTTAGCTCATACAACACAATTAGTAGCTAAGATTGATCCACTAAAGTACCTACTAAGAAAAGCTGCCCTCATAGGTAGATTAGCTAAATGGGTGATGCTATTGAGCGAATTTGACATGACTATGTTGAAAGGAAAGCTATTAAAGGCCAAGTCATTATAGATAAACTAGCTAAAGCACCATTGTTTGGTGATACCATTACAAATGGAATTTCCTGATTCATCCATCATGCACATATCTTCTAGGACTTGGCATCTTTTCTTTGATGGATCTTACACACAGAATGGATCTGGAGCAGGCATATTGTTCATAACATCACAAGGTTACTGAATACCCAAAGATTTTAGAATAAAGTTTCCTTACACAAACAATATTGTTGAATATGAATCTTTTCTTAATGGCATGAAAATAAAAATTGAGTGGCGAGTAATAGAGTTGCACATTCATGGAAACTCACAGCTAGTCATACACCAAGTCAATGATGTGTACCAGAAAAAAGATGAGAAGCTTGTTCCATAAAAATGCATGGTAGATGACTTAAAGAAATATTTCATATCTATCATATTTGAACAGATTCCTAGAATAGAGAACAAGGTTGCTGATGCTATGGAAACACTATCATCTCTACTATAGCAACCCAAACATGAGCTACGTTATCAGTTCTTGGTGGAAGCACTATCGTTCCCTGCGTACGATTCCCCAGAAACCCGCATGATCTGCACTATCGTTGGTCATGATTCTTCCAAATAAAAAAACCTATACTCCTACCTTAAAGACCAAATCATCCCTGATTCCTTCAATCGCCATGAGAAATGATACCTTATCCGAAATGCATCCCGGTATGTCATAATTGGTAATGACCTATACAAACAGAGTCTAGATGGTACACTTCTTATGTGTTTAGAATGAGAAGAGTCTCAATGTACATTAGATGAAGTCCATGATGTATATGTGGATCACATTCCAATAGTTTAACACTAGCTTGAAAACTTATTAGGGCTGGGTACTATTGGCCTAAAATGGAAAAGGAGGCTATCAAATATGCAAAGAACTGTCAAAAGTTCCAAGTACATTGTAACTTAATTCATGCACCAGAGAGAGATCTTATTCCCTTTACTACACAATGGCCTTTTCAGCAATAGGAATTTGATCTTATAGGAGTCATATATCCACATTTTTCCAATGGACACACCCATATTATTACAGCTACAGACTATTTTACAAAATGGGTAGAAGCAGTTCCTTTGACTCAAGCAACTGGCAAACAAATTTTATTGTTCATCCTGAACTACATCATAAGTCAGTATGGAATTCCACATTCAATAGTCATAGATAATGGTGGCCAATTCAAGAATAAGGAATTTGATTTCTTATGTGCTAAATTCAATATTACACAACATTGGTCATCCATATACTATCCTCAAGGGAATGGACAAGCAGAAGCATCAAACAAGAATCTATTGAAGATCTTACCTCGCACAGTTAATAAAGCAAGAAGAGACTAGCATCTCATGATCAATCTAGCTCTCTAGGCCTACAGAACAAGTATTAGAACACCCACTGGGGCTACACCATTCGCTTTAGTTTATGGGTATGAAGCGGTACTACCTATTGAGGTTGAAATCCCATCACTAAGAATTAGAATGCAAGGTCTAGTAATTGATGATGACTACAAAGTGTCTAGGTTACAAGAACTTGAACTACTAGATGAGCGCAGACAAGAAGCATATGATCATCTCAGAGTATATCAGAAGAGAATGCCTAGAGGCTACAACAAGAAAGTTAGACATACAAAATTTTAGGTTGGCGATCTAGTCTTGAGAGAGAATCCTAAAAATCAATCACATCAAGAATGCAAGGGGAAGTTTGAACCCAACTGGCTGGGTCCCTTTGTTATCACTGCTACTTTTGGCTTTGGAGCCTATCAACTCTCAATGACTGAAGGAGAATAGCTCCAAGAACAAATCAATGTTCTCCATCTAAAGAAATTCTATGCCTAAGGCATTCAGTATTCAAAAATATCCTGAAAAAATCATAAAAATTAAAAAAAGTCCTGAAAAAATGAACATCTTGGTGAAAACCTAGCAATAGGTGCCTTGATGATTCACAAAAAAATAAAAAAAATACAAAAAAAAATTAAAAAATTGAAAAGATAAAAATACAAAAAAATGAGGAAAAGAAAAAGTGCCTTGGTGAAAACATGGAAATAGGCACCTTGGTAGCAAAAATAGAATCTCTGCCAAGATGGTGAAAACCCGGCAAATGGGGGCCACTTGTTCACAAATGCTCCATCTATTAGTGCAATCTTGGTCTTTTCCAACTTTTAGTCTTGCTTTAGTTTGTACATATCTCCTGGTTTGTTTCTACATTCCTATTTTCAATAAGGTCGGTCTATGAACCAATTGGCAAAAGTGTCTATATCCTATCAATGTTCAAACTTGGGGGCAATCAACGTCATATCTTATGGTCTCCAATATACCTTAGATGAGTCATATCCAGTCAAAATCCTTTGAAACTTCATCCAAGTCAGTCAACCAGTCTCCTTACCAAAAAGGATTTTGCAATCAAACACAAACAAACATCAACAACAAACTAAAAATGATCTTTGCTTCATTGCTTTTATCTCCTTATATGCTTACTGATTCACATTGAGATTTTTTCATATTGTGTCCTCTCAAGCTCTTCGATGATGTCCTTTACAGGATTTAGAGAGTGATAACTGGGGGCATAAGCTTTTCTTTATTTTCTTCTTTGAGTGAAAATCTAAAATCTTTGGAAATTTTGGATTGAAATGGTGTCCATCTGTAAGAGCCTCCATCATGTATTGGATGGCCATGAGTACCTCAACCATTGATACCTAGAAAATTCAAGGAAGTTTAATATAACTTTATTTTTTTGAGTGAGTTCTTACTCCTACTGTGAAACACGATCTTACCCAAGGATGTGAACGATAAAGGGTCACTGCGGGTAATTCACAACAAATTTAGAATGATCTCTTGACTGCTTGATGTGTTTGTCTACAAGGCGTATTTAGGTCATCACAATGTTTATGTTCTGATGCTTATACAAATTTCTATATCAAAATGGACATGATATTCAAGTCATCCTAGCATTTATGCTTCGGTGCTTATATCTACTCCATCATTCTAAAAACAAAATCAATATTCATATGTCCATGGTGGTCTAGCTAGTGGGCATTGTATTTACTTTGATGCAAAAATCAATATTCATATGTTCATATTTTTCTAACTAATGGATGTTGTATTGATTTATCTGGTAACCTAATAAAATATTTAGTGATGAAAATGACCGACACATGATCAGTGAATAGGTCCTAGGTCCTAGGTTTGCATTTCATTCTACATGTCACTTTGCACTTTGCATGATTGCATTTATCTCATGATTGTTGAATCAACTTAATTCTTAAATTATTCTTCAATGCTAAACATGACACAAGGACTGAGTCTCACATGACGGTTTCTTCACAAAACCGCAAGCAGTCACCATCCTGGGTTAAATATCCTTTTTGACAAAAGACCAAGTACTTGTCTTCATCAATACCTGCAAAACATATCATGTGTATCATTGCATTTACATATCATATTTTCCATTACATTCATTCCATTACATACATGTGCATACATAAAGCATAAAATAAATCATACATTTCCCATAATCATTCAACTGCATTGCATAATTCATACATTCTACACTACTCAAAGCATTTACATCACATGATATCATCATACACAAAAAGGACAAGTACACATGAAGTCACAACCAAAAATAAATTGATCTCATATATATAATAAAACCTCAGAATAGTCAGGGGTGCACTATTAGCACAGTTTACAAAAGAATGAGCTCATGTGAGCTATCAAAACAGATCAGTATATAAACAAAATGACAAAAATTAGAGGACAACATGACAGAGTAGCTATCTACCTACTCCTCCACATTTGGTGGGGTTGGTGCAGATGCATCAGGTGGTGGATCAGCCCATGGTGCTCTGGCACCCTCAAAGGCAATCATGTACTGAGAATAAGTAGACACTCTCTATGCAATAGGTACAACAACATAGTATGCAAACACATAATAAGTAGCCCATACAGTCTGATGTGTGGCCTCTTCCTGTAGCCATCTATTATCTACCTCTCACTCTAAACACTACCTCTCAGACTCCTTAAGTTGTATCTCAAGGGTATCACTCTGCAATCTCAGGTCTCTTATCTATAACCTAAGCCACCTAATGATGTCTTGAGGAATCTGCCTCAGTCCACGATCTACATCTGCAATTGGCATCTCTATATCCTCAGGCTAATCAGCAGCCTTTACCCTGTGCACCTTGCGACATCTAACCTTAGCACCAAGATCAAAATCAAGATCCACCTATGTAGTATCATTATCACCACCTACATCCTATTGTGCACCTAGGACCTCATCTGCACTACCAATGCTACCAAGTGTACCACTCTCTACTCTAGTGTGTCTCCTCTAAAGAACTGTAGGTCTATCTACTGTCAAAATCTAAGGGTGAGGTGGTATCATCTATCCAGTTGACCTATGTGGAGTAACAATAGCTCTAGGTCTAGGAGGTGTAAGCTGCACAATAGGAATCTGTACCTCTCGATGTCTTTGGCCCCTACCCATAGGTGCACCCATAACATCTATAGCCTCCTCCATGGTCAGAATCATCTTAGTAGGATCAGAGAATCTCCTCACAGGGTGCTCCGCTAGCCAAGAAATGAATGCATTAGTAACTCCAGCATCAGCAACCTATGGTATATAATCCCACTCTCTCGGCACATATCCAATGTACTCCTAGTTGCACAAGGCATAAGATAAATGAACTATCCAACCTAGTCCCAGCTCTCAAAAAAAATATGCATATGTGGCATAGTCCTAAGGTGCATCCTGGATGATACCATACTATCTCCACACCTGTGATATGATGAAATGCTCAAGGATAGTATTCGATCGACCTATCAACACCTGACTCTGATAGAAGCAACTAAACTAAGCATGAGCACTCGGCCATACCTCCACCTATAAGTATGGTCTCCATACGAAAAAGGTCATGTCATCCAAAACATGCCTCCAATACTCAGTGATACCCATACAGACCTATGTCACATATCTAGAATCTACATATATGATAGGCTGTCGCTGAATCTGACATACCAACTGACATATGGGAATGTACTCCCATGCCCAAATTTGTAGAACAAGAGCACCTAAAGAAAAAGACTTTCCCTCATGATACACTATCTCGTGCATCTCTACAAACATGTGCCAAAGATGGCATTGACCCCATCCCAACTCAGAAGGTGTAGCCATCAGGCAAGCTACCATCGGGGCCCAGCCCATTAAGAGACTGTTCTGCTGATGGTCAGACATGATGATCCCACTTATAATTATGTGTGTGAATTTTGTACCTGATCTGTAGACACAACACTTTAGTAAAACATTAGAGGTTGGCTATAATCAAAATCATGCAAAATTGAAATCTAATTTAACCAAGCGATTTACTACCTTCTAGTAGGTGCGAGATTAATGTTCTCAGATTGTTATCGAGATCAGTGACCTAGACGACACCTAAATGAAAGATTTGAATGCCAAAATGATATGAAATATGAATGCAATTAATCTATATTTTTGATATTTTCTATGCAATAAGAATGATAAAAACTGATATGAATCTATGCTAATATGAAAATTGATATGCAATGCTCAAAACTAGAAATGATATGATATGAGAATAAAAATTCTAACAATAATATGAAAGCTATGAATTTGAAATTGATCTCACAAAGCTTCGAATCCTCAAATTTATCTTTCAAGCTCCAATTGTGCAAATTCTCCAAATCTGATATGCTATGACTCCTATAGAGTAAGTTTGCAATTTGCGAGATGAATTATGAAGAGCTAAAGCCTTGGTTTTATAGAAATCCAGGGCTTTGGAGGTGCATGAGAAAAAGCCATAAATCACTCAAATAACTCAGGTTGATTTTTGAGTTATTTTTAAATAATAGATAATTAAGTCACAAAAATCATGCAAAAGCACAGTTCAACTCGAATTAGAAGTTTAGATCAACTTTAAAACTCAAAAAGATGTTGATTTTCAAAAAGCTAACAACTTGCATTGATTTTCCAATTTGAGTTTAACTGGTCCTTGAATGTGCATATGGATAATTATGATTTAATAAATAAATAAAGTGATTTATGCTCAACTTAACTGATTTTTGAAATAAAATAATTAATTTATGGGTTAATTAACTATTTTATCAAACTTTTATTAAAAACTATATTATTAAATAATGACAACTTACTTTAATTAATTAAATAAAAATTTAATCAATTATTCATAGGATATTGGATTTATTGTCAAAATTAAATAATACAATTAATAATAGATAGAATTAAATTTAATTACACAATTAAGTGGCAAGATATTAAATCTAGTTATATAAATATGAAAATATTCAATTAATCAAACTTAGGATAAATGTGATTTATCACCAAATAATCATTAAATTAAAGATAATTAAGATAATTAGAAATATTGCTAGGAATATTCCCCGATGCAGAATTTAAGATAATCAATTATGATTCGATGATGTTTAGATGTGTCTTAGATTAGGACTTCGATGTTGATTTCATTTGATATGTTGATATAGAAGATTAATGAGCATATAGCCCATTTTTGGGGTATTACATTTTGCCCCTCTTTGAATTACTATGCGAAGCGCAGTGGTTCAAAGATAGTCTGTGTTTGATAGAGATATGAAACTGATTCGAAATTGATAATTGATATGAGACAGAAGCTGATTGATATTGATTTGATATGAAGATAATAGGTCCTGAATGACCAAAGATAATGTTCACTATAACAGCAAATGAACCTATGATTGTGAAAAAGTGTCAAAACGCCTGATTCCAAACCTTAGGATTGCAAAGAAGTGAGTGACCGGTTCTAGACTTGATTGTCTTAGCAGAACTAGCAGGTATCACATCCGAATCCTTCAGTTGCTGAAGAACCAAGGAAAGAACACTATGATCTGATGGTTGCAAAAACTGATACAGTTTACAAGATTAGGAGGATACCAGATTGATATGGATCTTGATGAATCTGATATGCCCCAAGTGATGATAGATTTGCCCCGAGCGATGAGGACTTTTGATGAATCAGCAACTAGACATGGTTGTTGTCTTGATTACTGAGGAAAGATATGATTTCAGCAAAGATATGATTTCAAATTAGATTACAGACTTTGAATGATGTGCAATATCATGCCCCCTTCAAGATTAAAATTGAAATCTGAGAAGAAAAGTCAGTGTTGATAGTTTAGAAGCATGCTAATTGATTTGCGAAGTGGTTAAACACATTCGAGAATGCATTCTGCATCGCTTGGAGGTCCAAATGACCAAGTTTGACTAGGTTTGACCATGAGTTGACCATGGTTGACCAAGTTGAAATTTTGATAGTTTGATGAAAGATAATCAATTAAGTTGAAAAATGGATTTCTACTATGATTGAAGGTTGATTATGCAAGTAGTGAATAATATAAACGATCTTAGATTTTGATTTTGATCCCGAAAAAGGATTCTACTTACTGTTTCATTGGAGGAACCTTCGTGTGAGATTCAGCTCTTGTTAGATTTGAAGAGACAAGTGGAGAATTGTTTAAGCATTGTAAGATCATGCAAACATGCAAAAATGCAAAGAAACATGAAAAATGAAATGCAACCTAAGACCTAAGACCTAGTCACTGATCATGCGTCAATTTGTTATCATCATTGAACTTTTAGGTAACTGGATAAATCAATATAATGCCCACTAGTTATGAAACCATGGACATATGAATATCAATTTGTAATGCTCAAGAACTGATACAACACCCACTGGTCAACAACCATGGATATATGAATATTGATTTTATTTTTGGAATGTCGGATTAGATATAAGCACCAAGGCATAAATGCCAGGATGACCTGAATATCATGTCCATTTTGATATAGCAATTTGTACAAGCATCAAAACATAAACATCATGATGACCTGAATACGCCTTACATTAAAAACACGTCAAACAGCTAAGAGATTATTCTAAATCCAATGTAAATTACCCGTAGTGACCCTTTATCATTCACATCCTTAGGTAAGATCGTGTTTCATAATAGGAGAAAGAACTTGCTCAAAAGATAATAGCTACATCAAACTTCCTTGAATTTTTTGGGTATCAATGGTCGAGGTACGCATGGCCATCCAATTCGAGATAGAGGCTCTTATAGTCAGACACCATTTCAATCCAGAATTTCCAAATTTGTTAGATTTTCACATACAAGAAGAAAACAAAGAAAAGATTATGCCCCCAGTCATCACTCTCTAAATCCTGTAAAGGACATCATTGAAGAGCTCATGGGAACAAAATATGCAAAAATCTCACTGTGAATCAGTAAGCATATAAGGAGATAAAAGCATGTAAAAAGCATAGATTGTTTCAGTTTGATGATTGATGTTTGATTGCGTTGTTGTAGATGCAAAATCCTTTCTGGAGACAAGACTGACTGACTGACTCACATGAAGCTTCAAAGGACTCTAACTGGATATGATACGTCTAAGATATACTGGAGACCATAAGAGTTGACATTGATTGCCCCCAAGTTTGAACATTGATAGGATACAGACACTTGAGCAAATTGGTAGACAAACCGACTTATTGAAAACTGGAAATGCAAAAACAAACCGAGAGATATGTACAAACTAAAGCAAAATTGAAAGCTGGGAAAGACCAAGATTGTGCTGATAGATGGAGCATTTTGAAGCAAGTGGCACCCGTTTGCTGGGTTTTCACCATCTTGGCAGAGATTCTTTTTTTTTCTACCAAGGCACCTGTTTCCAAGTTTTCACCAAGGCACTTTTTTTTCTTTTTCATTTTTTTTTTTTTGTATTTTTCATTTTTCAATTTTTTTTTTGAATTTTTTATATTTTTCAATTTTTTTTGTGAATCATCAAGGCACCTATTGCTAGGTTTTCACCAAGATGTTCATTTTTTCAGGACTTTTTTTTATTTTTATAATTTTTTCATGACATTTTACCATAGACTGAATGCTTTAGGCATAGAATTTCTTTAGATGGAGAACATTGATTGGTTCTTAGAGCTGTTCTCCTTCAGTTGTTGAGAGTTGATAGGCACTAGAGCCAAAAGTAGCAGTGATGACAAAGGGACCCAGCTAGTTGGGTTCGAACTTCCCCTTGCGTTCTCGATGGGATTGATTCTTAGGATTTTCTCTCAAGACTAGATCACCAACCTGAAATTCTCTGTGTCTAACTTTCTTATTGTAGCCTCTAGACATTCTCTTCTGATATACTCTGAGATGATCATACGTTGCTTGTCTGCGCTCATCTAGTAGTTCCAGTTCTTGTAACCTAGACACTCTGTAGTCGTCATCAGTTACTAGACCATGCATTCTGATTCTTAGTGATTTGATTTCAACCTCAATAGGTAGTACTGCTTTAGACCCATAAACTAAAGCAAAAGTTGTAGCCCCAGTAGGTATTCTGATACTTGTTCTGACACTCATTCTGATACTTATTCTGATACTAGTTCTGATACTAATTCTGATACTGATTCTGATAATTGTTCTAATACTAGTTCTGATACTAATTCTGATACTTGGTATACTTGATAGCGTCTTTTTCCATTGCAAACTCCCAAGTAAGATCATATCATGCAGTCCCAATGTCTAGCAAGGTGGAGAACAAGAGGGATTGGCAAGCTGGTGGAAGAGATGGAAGATAAGAGAATGAAAGAGAATGAAGGGAAGAAATCCTCAAGGTAAAACTCCTAAAGAATACTCAAGCTAGGGAAAATTTGTCATGTAAAGCACATTTGGATAAGCAATAAAAGGTCAGCATAGGATAAGTCACAAAATCATAATGCAAGAGCAGGAAAGGATGCATTCCAAAGGAGTAGACATGTCAAAAGGCTTCATAGCATCGTGTTTTACTCTTTCTTTCTTAGATCAAGACCAAAGGGGAAACGGATAGCGAAAGGCTATAATGAATGGAGGAAGATAGACATGAAGGCTAAATAAGAAGGGAATGAAAGCAAGATCATCATAAGATAGCTCACAAGATAGCCAAATGTTCGTGTATAGATCAACATTGTCAAGATCAAAGAGAGAAGATGGAATGGATGAAATATGTAGAAGAACTACGCATGATGCCTGATTGTCAGGTTTTCATCATGGTACTTATCCAAGGTGCCACAAGGGAGTGGTTTTTACCATAGGATGAATTTATTTCTCTTTACTTTTTCTACCAAGGTGCCTGTTTCCAAGTTTTCACCAAAGCACATTTTCAATTTTATTTTATTTTTTATTTCTTTTTGAATTTTTGGAAGGCAAGCTTTTTAGATATTGCTCCTTGAAAGGATAAACCATGACATGCCAAGGAATTAAAATGATATGCTCAAAGATGCTGATAGGGAAAGAGAGATGGAAGAGAATAAGGTTTTATGTAAAGCAAGTGAGGTTGGAAGATAGGAGGAATAGGCAAATGAGGAAAAATGATAGAAGGTAGAAGGATAATGCATGGAAGGATTGTAAAAGGGTAGGTGGAAAGGAAGGAAAGATCAACATCAACACATACCTTGAAGGGTGGTGAGAGGATGGAGGAATCATGAATGAACGAATACGTGAAGGAATATGGCGAATGGATAGCAAAGGTTGTGGTTTAGGTGCATGGAATGGAGGAATGCTTTTGGAAGAAGATGAAGTGGAAGTCTTTGGAAGCTTGAATGTCAACTTCACTTGTTGCTCAACACCAGACTCTTTCAAGAGAGACTTTGGAATCCATATAGCCATAGGCTTTTTATTTCTTTTTGGTAATTTGGAGAGAATATCTTCAATTATGGATATTGGAACCCATACTTGTCTTGTAGTTTTTTTCTTAGATATCTCTTTGGACTTTATGCTTCCATGTCTATTAGAGGAGACATGGTGATCCTTTTTTGATGGATTCTTGTATTACTTCTTTTTCTTGTATGGAACATTCAAGTTACTTCCAAAGGACTTGGGACTTGTGGAAGGAGGATATGACTGGTTTAGATGGGTGGGTGGATGAAAAAGATTCAAGGGTATGCATCTATGTTGATCTTGAGGAAAGATAGGAGATGGAGGGATGTAAGGACCCAAGATGGATGGTGAATTAGGAGAATTAGGAGGGGAAAGTGAAGGGACATAAGAACCCAAGATGGAAGGTAGACGTGAAGCCCTTTGTAGTGGTGGAAGAGGTCCAAGGATGGAAGTGGAAGACGCAAAAGGATAATCAATAAGTTCATCAGCATCTATATGACAACCAAGGATATCAGCATCTTTAGAGTGAGCATTAGAATTTTCAATAGAATCAAGTACATCTTGAATATGAGCACCTTCTTTGATAGGGTTGTTCAAAGCCTGCAAAGACTTAGGAAGAGTAGAAAGTGGAAGCAAACATGGAGTGGTAGAATAAGAAGATGGAAGACTTTGATCTTGACAAGGATCTTTAGATAGCATAAGCTCATAATTTTTCTCTTGATTTTCAATAGGCTTAACATTGGAAATAACAACACCATTTTTACCAACCTTAATGGAAGTATCATCTTTGGAAAGCACAAGTGTGGTAAGGTTATTTTGATTGTCAATAACCTCAACATTGTAAGTAGTAACTTGATCTTGCTTAGGAGAAGACTTAAGACATGGTTGAATGCATGAAAAAGGGGTTGTAGGATCAAAAGAACCCTCAGGCGGATAAGAGACATCATGAAAAGGAGTGGATGACATGGAGGGTTCTTGAACTTGATCTTTTTGTATGTTCTTTTCTTCATCATTTCTAGAGTCCTCTTGACATGGAGCCACTTCTAAGGACAAGGAAGCATGTTGGGATTGTATGGATGACTTTGGAAGAGATGGTGGAGGACTAGCTGAAGTAGGAATTATAGCATATGAAGGCTTAGACTCTTTAGGTTTATCATTATTGAAAGTATTTGCAGCCAAGTGAAGGTTAGCTTGAGTTTCTTTAAGAGGTAGCCCTGGAGGATAACTATAGTGAATGGCATGAAAAGTATTAGGGCTTGTGTTGGATGAAGGTTCTGTGAAAGATTTGAAAGACTCAGAAGCTTTAGGAAATGTACGGGTATTGGAGGAAGTAGGGGATGGAAGGGAACCATCACAAGACAAAGGTCCAACATTAAAATGATCTTGCTTGAGAGTGTAATCTTTATTTTCAGCCTGAGAGTTCTTAGAGGAGAGATCCTTATAGTATTGACATTTCAAATTAGCACAGTACATTTTATATTGCTCAATAGAAGTAGATGTATCATCTAGATATTGTCCACAAAAGCCATCAAAATCTCTTTCAAAATTAGAATCATATGGATCACCATCACAATCTATCCAATGTGATGGCCCATTTGTAGTAAGTAGGAACACATGATGAGGAGGACTCTTAGGAACATAGGTGTCATAGGTATCATTACATTGTCTGTCGTCATAGTCATCATAGTCTCCAAAGCTGGATGTGTCACTCTCCATGGAAGAGGTATCATAAGGGTTATCACATTGGTCAAATTCTTTCCAGGGGCATGGTGACATGTACAAGTCTTTATCAAATGGAAAAGGGCATAGAGCTTCCATGGATAACTCTTTAGGTTCCTTTTCTTTCTCAAGTTTGTTAATCTTGACTTGCATAGTGTGCATCTGTTTCATCATGGCCCTCATCAAATTTTCTTCCTCATGTGTACTGATTCTTTGAGACATGTGTACTAATTCTCAATGGCTACTGCTCTGTTCTTGACACAATGATTTGTTTGATGGATTTTGGAAATGGGTTGAAAAAGCTAAATATCTGGCAATTCTGACAATTTTCTGACAACTCTCAAAAAATTTCCAAACGACACTCTGCAGACTCGTACGATAGTGGGTATGCTGTGAAACGACAGTTGCAAAACTCATACGACAATTGCAAGCAAGATTTTGACTCTTAGAATTTTCTAGCATCAAAACTCGTACGACACTGGGTTGGTTATCATATGACAGTTGGGTAGCAATGAAACGATAGTTGAAAATCTCATACGACAGTTGCAAGATTTTGACTTTGATAATTTGTTGGCATGAAAACTCATACGACACTGGGTTTGCTATCATACGACAGATGGGTTGTAATGAAATGACACTTGATAGAAACTCGTATGACTTTCTGACCTCCTGAGATGACTTTTGACTCCAGAAAAGGATTTTACTTCAAATTTTGCAAATTTTGAGTTTTTAGTTTTGAATCGTTTGCAAATTTCAATGTCCAAATTTGAGGATTGTAACAGATTTGTCCGTTTTCAATAACTAGATAGATAAACAAACACACAAAACAACAAGCAAGTGATTTCAAGCATGTCTGAAAATAATGAACAAGGGCAAAAGCAACCTTATGCATGAACAATCAAGTGACTTATTCGTTCTAATCCTCAGAAGCGATAATTGTGTATGTTCCAAAAATGTTTTTCAATAATGCACATATACCCTATAAAATGAAAATTTGGCCTCGCTAGGGTTTTTAGTAATGGTTTGACTCTGCAACTTTTATGATCCAAAGGGGTGAACTCCAATCCCAGTGCACTAGGGTTTTGACACAGTCCAAGAACTTAATCTTCAGGAGCTGCTAGGGAGATCTAACAACCCAACAATGAACCATACCTGTGGAGATTTCTTCCACAAGGACATTTATATAGTGGCTGTCACTACCACGGCGAAAATGGCTATTACCGCTTGAGGTTCTATCAACGCAGTTTACCCTGTGAAGGGATTGTCTGCTACGGTTAACCCTCTCTAAAGGTGACTCACAGTAGATACCACAAGGGGACTTGGCTCTAGATCTAAGGTTTTTATGCCTCTTCACTTTTAACCCAAACAAAGCAGATAAATAAATTTGACACGCTAAGATAAAGTTTTGCTTCACCAAGGTTTATGATATCAACCCCACGTGATCTATCACCCTCTCCGGAGAGAGAATGTATCAATCAATAAGGGAAGATGCACTAACCAATTTTGATTCACCAAAGCTCATGATGTCAACCCCACGTGATCTATCAACCTCTCCTGGGAGAGAATGTATCGATCAATAAGAGAAGACGCACTAACCAAGTTGAATGTGAAACGCACCAAGTATCCTCCCTACCTACAAAGATTTCATTGTCAAGAAGAATTTCACTCGGAATCCAATCTCTCAAGAATCATGGATAATGTTCATAGGGCCTAATTACTATGTGAGCACAGATGTATGTTTCCAAAAGAAAATCTACCAAAAGTATCCAAAAAGTAGAAAGAGCAACACTTAACGCTTAGAGCGAATATGAGATGAGTCCACAAGGTGGAACACTTAACACCTCACACAAGCTAAAAATGAGTCCCCAACTTAGAAAACAAGTGAGTTCCTAAAAGCACAAAAGGGTTGCCAAGTGGAAAAATTAACGCTTCTCTCTTGTAGACCCCTCCCCTTTATGGCGTTGAGATTGCAACCACGGGGTGGAATGAGGGGCCGGTAGATTAGCAAGTCCAATAACCTAAGATAGCAATCAAGATCAATCACAAGTAATCTAAGACTACTAATAAATACTTAAGGTGTCACAACCTAGTATTCAATTATGCAAATTCATAGAAAAAGGATGCAAAGAAACACTCAAGCTAAACACATGAGAGATTTATTTTAAGGCCAAATTGAAATTTTATTAGATGAAGGAGAATACTTGGGATCCTTGCAACATGCTTAGTAGATTTTACCTGATTTTTACCAATTCTTGTTGAGCTTTTTCATGCAAGCAAGTGACGAACTCTCCAACAAGCAAATAAGCAAACAAGATATGCAAAATATATTCAACTTATGAAAACCATAGGGTTAGCTCCAAAAATCAATTTTTATTAGCAATAATAACTAGCAATTAACCCAAATGACAACTCCTATCATTCATTGAACCATGTAAAAAAATAAGTGCATACCCATCACAAAACTTTATTTTTTTTGTTGCATTTGACCTCGTCAACAAGATCTAATTTTTTTTATATGATTTTGGCCACAAAAATATAAATTTAGAACAAAGACCCCTACTAAAAAATAAAGAGCTTTCCAAACATGTAAAATTTTTTTAAAAATCTCTTCATTTGTGCCCTAGAGACCCATTTTATCAAAATAGACCAGTTTTTATAAATTGACTATTTGAGCTATTATATTGTGTCCAAATTTAAAACACAAAAAATGAACCCCCTATATAATTTAAAGAGATTTCTGAAAATATAAATTTTTTTGAAAAATATGCTGATTTGCGTTAGATATTAATTTGTTTTGGAATTTCAAGAAAAAATTATTAAAAAATTCAAAACATCTCAAAAAATTCTAAATTTTTTATTGTAGCTTCTCTGATATATGTCCAACCTAGAAAAAAAAATTTCAGTTCAAAACTCCAAGCTGTTTGAGAGATAAAATTAAATCTTTGAAACTTTAGGGCTTTAGCTCCAAAAAAAATAAAAATCAAAACCAACATGTAAAGGTGGGTTGCCCCACGATGGGCGCCAAAAATGTGTGTGTGAATTTTGTACATAATCTGTAGACACAACACTTTAGTAAAATATTAGAGGTTAGCTATAATCAAAATCGTGCAAAATTCAAATCTAATTTAACCAAGCGATTTACTGCCTTCTAGTATGTGTGAGATTAATGTTCTCAGATTGTTATCGAGATCAGTGACCTAGATGACACCTAAATGAAGGATTTGAATGCCAAATTGATATGAAATATGAATGCAATTAATCTATATTTTTTATATTTTCTATGCAATAAGAATGATAAAAACTGATATGAATCTATGCTAATATGAAAATTGATATGCAATGCTCAAAACTAGAAATGATATGATATGAGAATAAAAATTCTAACAATAATATGAAAGCTATGAATTTGAAATTGATCTCACAAAGCTTTGAATCCTCAAATTTATCTTTCAAGCTCCAATTGTGCAAATTCTCCAAATCTGATATGCTATGATTCCTGTAGAGTAAGTTTGCAATTTGCGAGATGAATTATGAAGAGCTAAAGCCTTGGTTTTATAGAAATCCAGGGCTTTGGAGGTGCATGAGAAAAAGCCATAAATCACTCAAATAACTCAAGTTGATTTTTGAGTTATTTTTAAATAACAGATAATTAAGTCACAAAAATCATGCAAAAGCATAGTTCAACTCGAATTAGAAGTTTAGATCAACTTTAAAACTCAAAAAGATGTTGAGTTTCAAAAAGCTAACAACTTGCATTGATTTTCCAATTTGAGTTTAACTAGTCCTTGAATGTGCACATGGATAATTATGATTTAATAAATAAATAATAAAGTGATTTATGCTCAACTTAACTGATTTTTGAAATAAAATAATTAATGTATGGGTTAATTAACTATTTTATCAAACTTTTATTAAAAACTATATTATTAAATAATGACAACTTGCTTTAATTAATTAAACAAAAATTTAATCAATTATTCATAGGATATTGGATTTATTGTCAAAATTAAATAATACAATTAATAATAGATAGAATTAAATGTAATTACATAATTAAGTGGCAAGATATTAAATCTAATTAATTAAATATGAAAATATTTAATTAATCAAACTTAGGATAAATGTGATTTATCGCCAAATAATCATTAAATTAAAGATAATTAAGATAATTAGAAATATTGCTAAGAATATTCCCTGATGCAAAATTTAAGATAATCAATTATGATTCGATGATGTTTAGATGTGCCTTAGATTAGGACTTCAATGTTGATTTCATTTGATATGTTGATATAGAAGATTAATGAACATATAGCGCATTTTTGGGGTATTACAATAATCCCTGCAATGATACACTCCAATCTATGGATCTGCCCATATCTTTATACTAAAGTCTCCCAGGATATAGACTGAGCCAATAGATTGTCATCCCCAAACAATGTCCTAAAAGCATGAAGAACAACATTCCCTGTACTGATATAGTTAAGACGAGGACCGTGAAATGGTATCTGCGATATCCTATACACGTCCTCTAGTGTAACTATGATCTCTCCAGTGAGTAGGTGGAAAGTCTGTCTCAAAATGAAATCTATCTAAGTAACCCATGATTCACCCAAATCTCAGGCAACTATATCAAGTCCTCAAATCCACAAGCAGATAGGTGGACTCTGAAAGTGTCAGGCAGTGACACATAGAGTCTCTAGGTCACTAGGTGTGAAATCCAGACATGAACATCAGGATAGATGACCTACACAAAATAGAAACAAGGTACCCTATCAGTAATTTGGTCAAAAATCAAGCTATAAGTATAGAAATTGAAAAGTTGAATACTTCAGAAGGTACATTACATGCTAAGGAATTGGCCTATGAAATCAGAAAAATAAAAAATTTGACCTAAGGATGAGAAAAACACTCACTATTTTCCATACGAGTTTTTACACTCGTGTCAAAACTCATACAAGTTTCTACAGGTTTCTGCATGACATTTCATGTGTACATGACAATAAAGAGGTTTTCATACGACACTTGAGGGATCTGACAATATGTCATATGACATAGGGGTCCCTCTTATATGAGTTTCAAACAGAATAGGGAAGACACTCTACAGGAAGTTGAAAACTCATACGAGTCCATACAGACTGTCGTGTTAGCACAAGTTAAAAATTCCATGGTTACATCATGTTTCTTATGCCTCTACAATTATTTTTCCTTTTTTTTGGCTAAACCCTAGGCAAAATTTCAAAAAAAAAATCTAGCTGTTTGAGGTGAAAACCCTAGTGTGCCCTAGCCTCGTTCTAATTTTGTGTTACTTTTCAGGTCACTTAAAACCTTATAAAGGCATGTGCATTAAATTTTTATCCCTTGGTGGTCTTTATTTTTCCCTAATTCTCCTAGCGCCTAGTGAAATTATTTTTCTCCTAAGTCCAGCGGCAGTGATTTTTTCCTAAGTCCCAATGCTTAATATTTTCCTAATGTTTCGGCTTTATTTTTCCTGGGCCCAGGCATACTGACAGCATCTCAATCTAACGGTTGGTGTATCTTTGCAAGGGATGTGTCAGAGGCTTGAGATCTTACACTAGCCATTGATCTTTCCTAATGACGCGGCCTTTCAAAGAAGTGGGGCCTTCCGATAGATTTGATGGTTGGCAGTCTGTGATTGGTCCACCTATTGGTGATTTGGCAAGGTTAGTGGGTCCTGGGTTGCCGGCGTGTCAGAGGGCTCTGACATTTGCAGAGAATCTAATAGTGGGCGTATGTTCTTATAGAGTGTGTTAGAGGCATGCAATCTTAAGATGGTCATTGATTCTCCTTTATGATGTAGTTTTTCAATGAAGCGGGTCCACTGCTATGTGTACTTAATTGGTAGCTTCTCATTGGTTGAGGAGAGATGAGTTGGAGCTTGTCAGAGGGGCCTGTGTTAGAGATTTTTGATACACAGTCAGTGTATGATCACATAGAATATTCTTCCCCCATGAGATTTTACGCCCGCCATCTGATTAGATGCTGGTGGGTAGTGGGTCTTGTTTCAGCAATGACTGGGCAGTTTCAGTGAGTAGCATGATGACAGGTGGCACATTGCAGGCCCAGGTGTGGGTCTAAGTTTTAGTAGTTCTGATAAAGGTCTTTGGTGGCTTTGAAAAATTTCTTCTTGTTCGCTCATTCGTGGAGTAAAGCGGCAGTGTTCTAAAAGGTTTAACGATTCAGTGAACATGTGTTCGCATAATCGCTAAACAAACTGACAGTGAGATAAGGCATTTGGCGAATGGGCAAATCTGTGTATTTGGGGAATCTCAGAATAAATTGGTGAAGCCTTAAATTTCTCAGTGACTTAGAGGATGTCTTTGGTCGCTGATTCACCAAGTATAAACCAGTTTCCTGAAGAGGGTTAAGACAAACATTTAGTGAACTGACAAATAAAGGTTTTTCATGCATTCATAGAATACAACCAAGGGTTAAGAAAGGACTCAATGATTTAGCGAAATGTTTTGTTCGCTGAATCATTTGACTTGATCATGGTTATGAAAAGCATTAAGTGACTTAGAGATCCCTTTGGTCACGTATTCACCAAATGGATAAAAGGTTAAAGACTTGTCGAGGGAAGTGGGACCATCTGCCACCGTGTTGCTGAGGTGTTTTGTTTTGATTGGCCGAGTTGTATGATGATGAGGATTGTGTTAGTGGCCCCAAAGGATTCTAAGGGGATGCCAAGATGGAGGATCTGATGGTTGGTGTATCATCGCATAGACTATTTTGAGGCTATGCAATCTTACGCTAACTGTTCGATTAGAAGCTTATGAGGAGTGGGTCAAATTTTCTACGTGGAGCCTTTTCATCATTGACGTGCTTAGTTTTCATTGGTCAAGAGTTTTATGAGGTAGCCAGAGATTTTTTAAAGGTTTTGTTGACTGTTGTGAGATTTTTGCGAACCGCCCGATCTTTCGAGAATGAAATACATCAACGGTCACGTTATAAAATTGATTCGGTTACCATTTTATTCAAATTCAAAATTCCTGCAGGGTTTTGGCTACGGTTTTGACACAGAAAGTTGTAAAGCGGAGCGGTCGCCAGGAATTGAATTCTTCAGTACAGATTGTAGTTGGGGAAGGATATAGAAGACATAAATTATTGCTAGAATCAGATTTTGTTTCTGATGATGTCGTGCCAATTGATTTTCAAGGTTGAATAAATTGCAGAAGGGCATTCATTGTAGGGTGGACAAAGAGGTATAAAATTAGATTTGTTGAAAGAGAGCCGAAGATAGCATTGAAGACATAAAGCATGTTGGCTCAGTTGCAAAATATCTCATCTGTTTCAGTGGTGTAGTTATTTAAACCCTTTGGGGTGGTTGTAAAGCCTTTTAGGTTATTTTTTGTAAAACCCTAGAATGATTAGTTGCTTGTTGCATGTCTTGGTATAAAGGGATTTTTCATGGTCATTCTAAAAGATTGGGAGTTTAGGTGTTAAAAAGATAGAATTTCTAAAACCCTAGCTTTTCAGTCAAGGATTGTAATTTTTGATATCATTTTATCAAACAATAGAGAAGAAGTACAGGTTGTTCTTATCTTGCAAGCTTGTTATTCAGGATATTGTATGCACATGGTGAAAGGTTATACTCAATACAAACCTCAGATCTTTGCTCTCCTTTGCTCTATTCTTTGAATCTTTAAATCTTTGCATAAGGTTTATATGAATGTATTGGTGCTTTGAGTTCTAACCTAGAGTTAGATTAAATATTGCTCAAAGTGGAATATGTGTTCTTGGAATTTATTTGAAGGATTTTCATAAGTAGAAAAGAGTTGGGATATTTGTGTTTATGTCTAGAGGCCATTTCTTCTTCAAACACCATTGTATTCATCCTATTCTTTGATATCTTGCCCAATGGATAAGGCACTGGCCTGTATTTTCCCATCTTTGTGTTGAGAAGAGTGATTCAAACCTTGTAATCCCAAATCATTAAATCATTACCAGTCTTTACTTTTATTTATATTTATGTATTGTCCTATCCAATAATGGAGATTCAATGAACAATAGGTTGTTGTTTAGTACTTTCTCACTGTAATCATTTGTTGAAAGATCCAATATTCAAATAAGGGGCAAAGTTAGAACTATCAGTCAAAGTTAATATCTATTGGATCAGGTGCACCCGCCTTGGTTTTCCAGAACCAAAAGAAGAAGAGGGTAGTCTTATCCCTATAGTTGGTCCAGTTGCTTATAGATTGCCCATATTTGGAGCTAACCATTCCTTAACATCCATCATAAGCATATTGGTATCTCATGGAGTGTAAAATCCTATCTAGGAACCAACAAATTGGTGACTCTACTGGGGCAGATAGAAAAATTTTGTTAAAGAAATCAGAATCTCTGGTGTTTCATTGATAAATCAAGTTTCAGATTGATTCAACCCATCCGAGTCACCATTAAATCAGTGACTCTACTAGAGAATAGAGAAATATTGTCAAGAGTAAATAGTGTAGGTTTCAAGTTGAGCTTGACTCCTAACCTACCTATTTCAATCAGTTGATATCTCTGGTGTTACAAATCAGCATAGATAACATGGGTATGAGTTGAGCTTAGACTCCTGGCCAGCTTATCATTTATCCAGTGGACTTCATTAAAAGAGTATAAGAGTTAGATTTAAAAGTTTTCAACTTATCTCACTAGATTGTGAGTGGCAACTCTCTAAGCATCTCTGTAACTAGTGCTTTAAGTAATATATCACAATGAGTTTCAAAATCACAAGGTCTTGGAGGAAGGAACACCCAGAAGAAAGCTTGCAGGGTGGGCTTCCTACCACATCAAGAAGAACTCAGGTTAGGAAAGAAAAAAGTGTTAATGATATGTCTCTAACCTGGAAGCAAAAGGGAATCCTAGGACAGGAGGGTCTTACTCCTCCTGGTCATGAAGGAAATGCCTCAAAATATAAGGAGGCAGTTGATCTAGGCCTAAACCAATATGAGGACTATTATTCCCCCACAGACAAAGAGGGTGAAAGACCATCCCAAAATAGTGTTAGGAATGACTACCAAAGGCTTCAGCATTCATTCCTAACAATCTCCCCCATTGGCATTGATGGCAACATAGATGAAAAACATCCAATGTTCCAAAAATCCAATCACTGCTGCTCAATTGCACTGCTATTCATCATCAATCAAATCTTGCTTTGTTATCCTAATCAATCTCTCAACAAATGTAGTTCCTCAATGTTTCCTCAATGTTTTTCCTAAATGCTAAATCCTTTGGCAGTCATTCTGTAGCAGTAGTTGTTGCATTCATGACTATGATTGTCATTGATGTCAACACAGTGATATTCTGGAGTTTAGCAGAGAAGCAGGCATAGTTTTGTTTTGCACACATGTTGTATTGTAGATTGAGTGATGTGTATTTGATGATATGTTCTTTGGTGTGTTATTAGCCTATGGTTAAGAGCACAAAAAGAAATTAATTTATTCATGAAAGTTATAAGCATTTTGGTGGAAGCAGTATTCTGGCAGTATTCCTGTGTAACGGTTTTTGGTAATCGGAGGATATCTCCTAACCAGGATGGAATCTGATTCTACATAGTTAAAGGGAAGTTTGAGACTCATTTTTGGTGATATGTTTCACAATGAAAACTTTGAAGTCACACGATTGGGAAGTTATTATATCTGGAAGTCGACAATTTTATGTAATTTTGATGTAGCGTGTTGAAATTATTATTTTGTATTTGCATGCCGACTCATTTGTAATTATTTGAGTGTGGTATAAAGGAAGGAATGTTTTCCTTGTTATATGAGGATTGTAATAGTTTTGATATGAAATTATGAAATTTGTGATGCGAATGTATGCATGAAGTGAAGAAAAGAGCTAATTTAGTGATGAAGGAAGACTTGTAAAGTACAGAGATCTGGATTTGTGATCTTGTGTAGCAGAGAGTGCGGTTTTGGCATAGTGTGAAGGAGGTAACATATTTCATATTATTCTATTGAATAATCCTAAGATCTATTGGATAGTGAGTTCAGAGATCTTGCCTTGAAGCTGTTTGGGCAGTGGGTCCTTATGTCTTCCATAACTCCTAATAGGGTTAGAATCTTTTAACAGGGATTCAAAATCTCCTAATAGAGATTCATATATATTGAATGTATTTCATAAGACTCCTAACAGGGTCCATCCTCTAACAAGGAACTTTCATAGTAGTACATCATTTTTTGGGCATCATTCCCACCGAGGTTTACTCATTGATCAAGAGGTTCCCTAGTTAACATATCTTGTGTTATTGTGTCATTGTGTATGATTATCCTTCTATGGTTGGTTATTGTTTTAATTATATGGTTTAAAGCTATTGAAATTGATATTGAAGTTAATGATGATAAATCGTTTAATTATCAGATAACTGATTCACCCCCCCCCCCTCTCAATTATATTGGTGGTCTTTACTTTCTAACAATTGGTATCAGAGCGGCAGGTCCTTGAAAGAGAAGTTTAACAACTTAGGGAGATCTATGGAAAATTTCAGGAAAGAAAGCCCTAAGTTTGATGGAGTAAATTTTGACAGCTAGAAAGAAAAGATGAAGACACGTCTCTTATGTTTAGGCCTAGGTTATTGGTTGATTACAAAGAATGAAAGGACTATAATTGAAGAAGACAATCTTGAAACAAGTTCTAAAGATGAGGTAGATCTATTTATGTGTAACATACTTGCAAGAGAAGCACTTTTATTAGCACTTTTGAAGAATGAATACAGTCAAGTAAAAGGTTTAACTAAATCTCATGATATTTGGAAAGCTTTAAATTCTACTTTTGAAGGTGATGAACATGCAAAGAAAGCTAGGTTACATAATTGGATTTGTGCATTTGAAGACATAAGAATGATGGAAGATGAATTTGTTAGAAGCTATATTGGTAGGATGTCAGAAATTATTACAGGAATAAAGTCTTGTGGAGGTGAAAAGACAGAGAATGAAGTAATATGGAAGATTTTGAGAACATTGACACTGGTATTCAGGAAAACTACACAAATGATTGAACAAGTGATACCTTGTACACCAAAATTTTCAAGAGAGACTCTTCTTGGAAGATTGGAAGTAGAAGAGATGAATATGAGATTATCAGGAGAACTACCTAGATTGGAGATAGCATTCAGTGCTCTTAGCATCAGACCGACATTGTCTAGAAGTACAAGTGTGAATGGAGATTATACCAGCAATAGCATATCCAAATCTGATGAAGATAAGAAGATTGAAGAAGGTATTGCCTTTCTTGTGAAAAGAGAACCAGATGGTAAGAAAATATTTAAATGTTGGACATGTCCAAAATATGGTCATTTTGCATCTAAGTGTCCTAAGAGAGTTAAGAAGTATAGGAACAATTTTAAGCCTAGAAGATCTAAAGAATGTTATTATGCAAATGATGAAGAAATTGAAGTAGGAATTGAAAGACATTTGAGTGATAGTGATAATGATAACTTTGATGACATAGGATTTGTAGCAATTAAGGAAGAAAATTTTGAATCTGATATTAAAGAAGAAAAAGGTTTAGTTTCCCAAGTTGAAAAGAAAGCTGATTGGATTATAGAAAGTGGTTGTTCACATCATATGACTAGTGATAAAGGAAAATTCATTAAGTTTAACAATTATGATGGAGGAGTTGTTAGAGTTGGTAACAATGCACCTTATTTGATTAAAGGTATAGGATCTATTACTCTTGATGGAAAGACTAATATTGATGATGTTTACTTTGTTGATGGATTGAAACATAATCTTTTGAGTGTTGGATAGTTAGTCGATAAAGGATATCAAGTTTGGTTTACTGAGAAAACTTTTGTGATTAAGGATAAAGATGAAAATTTAATTAGAACTGGATCTAGAACCAGGGGTAATGTATTTTAGTTGAACCTTACTGAGATGACATGCTTAACGACCAAGATTGATGACAGTTGGTTATAGCATAGAAGGTTTTGTCATATAAACTTTGATAATATTGTGAAAGTGAGTTCTACACTTGCAGTAAGAGACTTACCTAAGATTATCAAGCCTACTAACATGATTTGCAAGGAATGTGTGATGGCTAAGCAGAAAAGGAGCTCATTTGCTAGCAAGAAGTTCACATCTATAGAAAAGTTGGAGATTGTTCATACAGACTTGAGCAGTCCTACTAGGACTACAGGATTCTATGGAGAAAGGTATTTTATGATTCTTCTTGATGATTTTACAAGAATGATGTGGATTGCATTTTTGAAAGAAAAATCTGAAGCATTTGATAAGTTTAAGGTCATGAAGAATAAAGTTGAGAATGAATCAGGAATGAGAATTAAATGTTTGAGATCTGATAGAGGTGGAGAATTTACATCTAAAGAGTTTAACACTTTTTGTGAAGTGAATGGTATTAAGAGATAGTTATCAGCCCATAGAACACCTGAACAAAATGGTATTACAGAAAGAAGGAACAAATCAGTAACTGAAGCAGCTAGAGCTATGTTATTTGAAGGTGATTTGGCAAAGACATTTTGGAGAGAAGCAGTGAATACAGAAATATATACAATGAACAAAGTACAAATCAGAGCAGACACATACAAGACACCTTATGAATTTTGGTTTGGACATGCACCCTCAGTTAAGTATTTTAAAATTTTTGGAAGCAAATGTTATATTAAGAGAGATGATGATATAGGAAAGTTTGATCCTAGAAGTGATGAAGGAATTTTTCTTGGATATTCTTTGAAAAGCAAAGCATATAGATGTTACAATAAGAGAACTAAAACTATTGTTGAAAGTGCAAATGTAAAATTTGATGAGAAGTTTAAAATTCAAGAAAGAATGCTCGATTGTGAATCTAATGAAGGAACTAACCCTCATCCTAATATTGAAACTACTGAACAATTTTTTGTGACTGACAATGAATTGTTGAATGAAAGTCATGCTGAAGAAAATAGAGAAGAATCTAGAGAAGAATCTACAGTTGAAGAAAGATCAGTGACTATGACACCTAACAGGTATATATCAAGACATCATCCTATTGAGCAAGTTATTGGAAGTTTGGACAGAGGAGTTATGACTAGAAAGAAGGTACATTTATGTTTGATTTCTCAAATTGAACCTAAGTCTACTAATGAAGCTTGTGAAGATTAACATTGGATTAAAGCTATGAGAGAAGAATTGGATCAGATTGAAAAGAACAAGACATGGGAATTGGTCCCTAGACCTAAAGACAAAAATGTGATTGGAACTAAATGGGTATTCAGGAACAAGATGAATGAACAAGGAGAAGTAATTAGAAACAAAGAAAGATTGGTATGTAAGGGATACTCACAGCAAGAAGGAATTGACTATGAAGAGACTTTTGCCCCTGTGGCAAGACTTGAAGCAGTAAGAATATTTTTGGCTTATGTAGCATTTAAGAAATCAAAGTGTATCAGATGGATGTGAAGTCAATATTTCTGAATGGTGAATTAGAGGAAGAAGTCTACATTCAGCAGCCTGAAGGTTTTCCTTTGACACAAGAAGGAGACATGGTATGTAAACTAAAGAAAGCATTGTATGGACTAAAGCAAGCACCTAGAACTTGGTATGCTAGATTAGATAAGTATTTGGTAAAATTGGGATTTACAAAAGGAACAGCTGATAGTAACCTATACACAAAAGAAATTGAGAATGGATTGTTAGTTTTGGTTATTTTTGTTGATGACATTATTTTTGGAGGAGAAGATGAATCTAGTGACAAATTTGCTGATGAAATGAAGACAGAATTTGAAATGAGTATGATTGGAGAAATGAAATACTTTTTGGGATTACAAATAATACAAAACAAAGATGGTATCTTTATAAGTCAAACAAAGTACTTGAATGATTTGTTGAAAAGATTCGGTATGGAGAATTGTAAACCAGTTGGAACACCTATGGTTACAAGACATAAACTATCTAGTAAAGATGAGACACCAGAAGTTGAGCAAAAGAAATACAGATCTATGATTAGTGGATTGTAGTACTTGACACACACTAGACCAGATATACAAAATTCAGTTGGGATGGTAGCAAGATTTCAAGCTGAACCCAGAGAGTCACATTATGCAGCAGTAAAAAGGATATTGAGATATCTTAGAGACACAATGGACTATGGACTATGGTATGAAAATTCTGATGATTTTACCCTATATGCATATACTGATGCTGATTGGGGAGGCAGTGTTGATGACAAGAAGAGCACCAGTGGTGGAGCCTTTTTTCTTGGAGGAAGATTAGTTTCTTGGTTGAGCAAAAAGCAGAATTGTATCTCATAGAGTACAGCAGAAGCAAAATATGTAGCAGTAGAAAACAATTTTAATCAAATAATATGGATGAAGCAGATGTTGATGGACATTGGAATCAAGTTTGATGAGCCTATTTTCATATATTGTAACAATACAAGTACAGTTAGTATGTCTAAGAATCCAGTTTTATATTCTAAAACAAAGCATATAGAGATCAAGTATCATGTTGTAAGAGAGAAAGTTGTAGATAAAGAAGTCAGACTAGAGTACATAAGCACAAAGGAGCAGATAGCAGATATATTTACTAAGCCTTTTCCTAAGGATACATTTGAGTATCTAAGAGGTATGCTTGGGGTTATGCCCCAACCTACTTTTGAGTAATGATGAAATTGGTTGCATCTGTCCAGTGGTTTATGGCCCTATCTATTTTCTACATTGGATGTTGGTACTTCCTCTATGGGGGGGGTGAATCAGTTATCTTGGTGGTATTTACTTTCTAACAATTGGTATCAAAGCTGAGTCATTGAGGACTCTAGTGAATGTATTTTTTGAATAGTGTCTTTTGACATTGAGCTATTGTTTGACATAGTGATAGAATTTCTATCATTGATGACAATGGGGGAGAGAATCATGAAAAACATTAAGGAACTACATTTTTTGAGAGATTGAATAGGATAACAAAGCAAGATTTGATTGATGATGAGTAGCAGTGTAGTTGAGCAGCAGTGATTGGATTTTTGGAACATTGGATGTTTTTCATCTATGTTGCCATCAATGCCAATGGGGGAGATTGTTAGGAATTAATGTTGAAGCCTTTGGAAATCATTCTATAGTAGTATTTGTTGCATTCATGACTATGATTGTCATTGATGTCAACACAGTGATATTCTAGAGTTTAGCAGAGAAGCAGGCACAGTTTTATTTTGCGCACATGTTATATTGCAGATTCAGTTATGCACAGTTGATGATATGTTCTTTGGTGTGTTATTAGCCTATGGTTAAGAGCACAAAAAGAAATTAATTTATTCATGAAAGTTATAAGCATTTTGGTGGAAGCAGTATTTTGGCAGTATTCTTGTGTAGTGGTTTTTGGTAATCGGAGGATATCTGGAAGCCGACAGTTTTATGTAATTTTGATGTAGAGTGTTGAAATTATTATTTTGTATTTGCATGCCGACTCATTTGTAATTATTTGAGTGTGGTATAAAGGAAGGAATTTTTTCCTTGTTATATGAGGATTGTAATAGTTGTGATATGAAATTATTAAAGTTGTGATGTGAATGTATGCATGAAGTGAAGAAAAGAGCTAATTTAGTGATGAAGGAAGACTTGCGAAGTACAGAGATCTGGATTTGTGATCTTGTGTAGCAGAGAGTGCGGTTTTGGCATAGTGTGAAGGAGGTAACATATTTCATATTATTCTATTAAATAATCCTAAGATCTGTTGGACAGTGAGTTCAGAGATCTTGCCTTGAAGCTGTTTGGGCAGTGGGTCCTTATGTCTTCCATAACTCCTAACAGGGTTAGAATCTTTTAACATGGATTTAAAATCTCCTAACAGAGATTCATATGTACTGAATGTATTTAATAAGACTCCTAATAGGATCCATCCTCTAACAAGGAACTTTCATATTAGTACATCATTTTGTGGGCATCATTCCCACCAGGGTTTACTCTTTGATCAAGAGGTTCCCTAGTTAACATATCTTGTGTTATTGTGTCATTGTGTATAATTATCCTTCTATGGTTGGTTACTACATTAATTATATGGTTTAAAGCTGTTGAATTTGATATTGGAGTTAATGATGATAAATGGTTTAATTATCAGATAACTGATTCACCCCCCCCCCCCCCCCCCTCTCAGTTATCTTGGTGGTCTTTACTTTCTAACAAATAGAAGGATTTCAGGAAAATTGGGAAGATCTAGAAGTAAAAGTAGGAGTCAACAAGTTTTTCTTCCTCCTTTTACCCTTGATTCATCATTACTCTAG
Organism: Chamaecyparis obtusa; assembly: GCA_027943335.1. Taxonomy (NCBI): domain Eukaryota; kingdom Viridiplantae; phylum Streptophyta; class Pinopsida; order Cupressales; family Cupressaceae; genus Chamaecyparis; species Chamaecyparis obtusa. The sequence goes on from BSBK01000955.1 coordinate 360,779, forward strand.
GGCCCCCATGAGTCTTAGGATCAATAAGAAGAGCCCTAAGCACAACAAGACGAGTCTGAAACCACTTTGCCTAATTCTAAGGAAATATTTGAGGAAGTATATGAATTGGAAAGAAGAATTCAAGAACAAGCAGCCATTAGGTAGAACAGAAAAAATGAGAAGGAAGAAAAGGTCAGACATGCCATGATAAGGGCTGACCAATTAAGAAGGTAGTTGTTAGATTTAGAGGCTATAAATCATGTTCCCATTCTTGAACAAATAAATGAGCTGCCTGTTGTCCATAAGACTTTTGAAACTAGGAAACCAAGGGATAAAGGGAAACAAAAGGAAGTGGGCATTTCAATTAAAGAACCTATAGCCCCTAAACTCCCTATAGACCATGTGTTAAGATTGGAAGCCAACCTTGAAAAGGCCAAAAAGGAACAAGAATTGCTAGCCAAAGAACTTGAAAAAGCAGAATTAGAAGCTGCCACATTAGAAATGAAAAGGAAGATTGATTTTCTAAGAAGGTCTGCAGGACCCACAAATTTTGCTAGTTCTACCATGACACAAGGAGCAAATGTCACAAATTCACCAAATCAGACAACAAGTGTACCCCCACCAGGTGGACTTGGAAGTGCTACCACTACAAATAATAATGCATCTACATCTCAAGGTGCTAGTATTTTTAATACAGGAGTTATACATGAAAGGTGTAAGCAGTTGAATTTTACTAGTATCCCTGGTTATCCTAACCCCTTCCTTGAAGAAATTAGAAAGAAACTTCCTAAGTGTACTAGGAGCAATGTTGTTACTTGTGAGGAACATTTAAAGAAATTTATTGATGTCATTGATGATTATAATATTGTGCCTGATGATGTTATCATGAAACTATTTGTTTAATCCCTAACAAAAGATTCAAGGGATTGGTTTAGGGCTTTGCCACATGGTATCATAGGATCATGGGATCATCTCAAGCATTGCTTCAAGGAATAGTATGGTGACAAAACACATGAGGGTTTTATGCTAAATGAATTCAACAACATAAAAAATAATTTCAATGAGGATGTTGTTGAATTTAATGTTAGATTTCTAAAGGCCATGCATAAATTGTTGCAGGTTATCAGACTAGATGATAGGGTGTGTCTTGTCACATATCTAAATGCCTTTGACTCAAAGATGGGTTACCTTTTGAGGGACAAAAATCTGAGTCTTGTTGAAGCCTATAAGTTAGCTATGAACATAGAAAGGAACCGAAGAATCTCAGGGAAGTTGGGAAGAAGGGAAGATGACAGATCACCATTGTTGAATAGAAAGGATCCAGGGAAACCTGCAAATGTCAAGCCTAAGGATGATGAAAGTCTAAAGCATATCTTAAAGGCAATCAAGGATTTAAAGCCTGGTGAAAGAAGAAATAATAAGGTTGTAGGAGGAGATAAGCCTCCATTTAATAACTTCAACAAATTACCAAGGATGCAAAACTACCCTTACAATACACAGTGGAAAGATGGGAAGCTTTTTATTCCTGAGAAAAGAGATAAACCAAATGATAGGACCCCTGACCCATTGCAAAGAAATTCAATGAATGTAGTGGAAAAGGTCTCATGGTGTATTGCTTGTCAGTCACCTCATGATCCTGATTATTGTGTCATATCCCAGAATGTTTCTGCACATGAAGAGCAAGATTGTAATGAGGACTAGCCTTATGATGACCAAGGGTGTGGAATGATTTCTTCCCATGTTTGGGATGAAGTTGATTCTACTGAAGAAGATGAAAATCAAGATAGTCTTAATTCTCAGGCTAGAACTGAATCTTATCATCAACAAGTTTTTTCAGATAATGAAGAGGTTGAAACAGACAATATCCAGTGTAATGTTCAAAAGAGTGAAGAAATAACTACTCTAATAAGGCCTTCTAATGAGGAGATTTCCATAATAATAGCCAATATGGTTACTCTAGCAAAAGCAAATTATAGCTTGAGAAATAGAGTTGTCGGTGATTCAGGTCAGAGGCCTGCTCGAATTTTTATCAAGAAAATAGATAAAGATGTAAAAGTATCACAAGACAAGCCTAAAGTTGCCAATCCTATTGATAAGCTCAAGATAAAGAAAAATGTGAAGCCAAACATTGTTTATAAGGTCAAACCAAAACCTACAACTGAGGAAGTGCCAGTTGTGAGAAAAGAAAGTGAAATTCAAAATAAAAAAACTGCAAACATACCTATTCAGGAGATTAAAGAAGTTGCAGATTTAAGACCTGATGTATCTGATTCAAAATATGTCCCAATTGATATGAGAAAACTATTGTCATAGATTATTGTCAAGGTTCCATTGCTTTAAATGATGAGAATAGAAGAACATTAGGAGAAGGCCCTAAATTGGGTAAATGGTGTGGCATCTGTGGACCCTCAGAAAATAGAGGGAACTGAGAAACAAGTAGCAACTATGAATGATGAAGATGGGAATTATAGTGAGGAGATTGTATCTAAAATCCCTCAAATCTATTTGGACAAAAATGTTGTTAGTACTGTAGTAGGATCAGATGATCCTTTTTTCCTAACTTTGCAAATAAATGGAAAGCTGCTGAAGAATTGCATGATTAATTCCGGAGCATCAAATACTGTTATGCCTACTAAGGTTACGAAGTCATTAGGATTAAATGTGGATACACCCCATGGAAGGCATCAAGCTATGGATTCAAGAGAAGTACCAGTTGTTGGTACTATTAAGGCTTTGCCTTACAGACTGGCTACATACCCCAACAAATAATTAACCATGAGTGTCTTGGTGGTGGATATTCCTCCCCAATATGGGATGTTACTATCAAGAAAGTGGAGTGCTTCTATGGGAGGTAGCATACAAGGTGACTTATCATTTTCTACTTTTAATTTTGAAGGATAGAATATCAAAGTCACTAGGGAATCTAGGACCCCTCATATGATTGAAGAAGAAGAGAAAGACAACATGAATTGTTTCCTTGATACTGATATTAATGCTTTCAAAGTCCAAGATAAAGGAGCAGAGGAAGGTGTTGAGCCTCCTCATAGATCAGAAAGCTAGGAGGGGTGGATTGAACTTGATAGTCTTTGGACTATGTATTTTGATGGAGCCACTAGCAAAGAGGGATCTCGAGCTGGAATATTGCTTATATCTCCAAATGGTAAAACTTTCAAGTTCTCATTTACTTTTTTGTTTTCATGCACAAATAATGTTACAGAGTATGAGTCTCTATTAATTGGTTTGAGATTGGCATCAAGGCATGGCATAAAGTGTTTAAAAGTTATAGGTTACTCTGAGTTGGTGATATCCCAAATTAGATCAAAATATGCTTCAAAGAATCAGAAATTGAAACAATATAGGAATGCAGTGTGGGATGAGATCGAATGCTTTAGTGCTTTTAATATCTGCTAGATGGAAAGAAGTCAAAATAGGATGGAAGATTTATTGGCTAATATATCCCTTAGACCAGAAGATGTTACATTTGCATATGTTTCCAATATAGAGGTACACGCCAGGCCTTCTATCCCTGACAATCTAGATAATTGGCAAGTCTTCTTTGATGACCAAGACATACTCAGGTTTCTCCATTGTGAATCTCACTTTGGTGATAAAGAAATGGATTTTAGTGCTTATGTTAATATAGTGAATGGAAAAGATGTCATCTTTGGGAAAGAGGTTTCGCAATTAAAATCAAACAAGGTTCCTAAAGGACTAGTTGCTCTTGAAAGGGCATTTGACAAGAAAGACAAGGCCTTGTCTGCTAGTATTGATAAAATCAATAAGCTTGAAGAGATAAACTTGGGCATAGGGATAGCTCCCAAGAAAGTTTATATAGGCAGGTCTCTCTCCCCAAGAACTAGAAAAAATTTGATTGACCTTCTCAGAAAATTTAGGCATGTTTTTTCCTAGTCTTATGAAGACCTTAAAGCTTATAGAGAGGACCTTTTTCAAGATGAGGTTCCACTCAAGGAAGGCACAAAGCCTTTTAGACAGAATTTGAGACCTATTAACCCTACCTTGGCACCCAAAATGTAGAGTGAACTCAAGAAGATGATGGATGCTGGAATAATCAAGCCAATCATGCATTCCACTTGGGCTTCAAATTTAGTGCCTGTCAAAAAAAAGAATGGTGATATCAGATTATGTGTAGATTTTAGGAATCTCAACATCAATTCTCTGAAGGATAATTATGGATTACAAAACATGGAGAACTTGTTGCAAAAGGTCACTGGATCAGAATTGATGTCCATGATGGATGGCTTTTCTAGTTACAATCAGGTTATGGTCAAAGATACAAAATAGTTTAAAGCTGCATTTACAACTCCATGGGGGACATATGTTTATATAAGGATGCCTTTTGGGTAGACTAATGTCGGTGCTACTTTTCAAAGGGCTATGGATGTAGCCTTTGCAAACTTTATTGATAGATTTATGGTGGTGTATCAAGATGACTTAACAACATTCTTAGCTAAAGAAGAACAACATTGCCAGCATCTTGAGAAGATTTTTATCAGAGCATTGGAGTATGGGGTTTCTTTGAACCCAAAGAAGTGTGCCTTTGGTGTGACAAAAGGAAAACTCTTAGGGCACATTGTTTCAAAAGATGGGGTGAGGATAGACCCTAAAAGGGTGGAGGCTATTGACAAATTGTCCTTACCAAAGAATATCAAGGGAATTCAATCCTTTCTAGGACAAGTCAACTTCTTAAGAAGGTTTATTACAAACTTTGCAAAAGTTAGTATTCCCATATCAAGGATGTTGAAGAAAGGAGCAAAGGTGGAGTGGAATACTAAAGTAGTACAAGCTTTCAATGACGTTAAGAGGGCCATTAAGCATGCTCCAATCTTGAAAACACCAGATTACAGTAAACCCATGCAAATCTTTTCCTTTGCAACTGCCCATACCATTGCTGCAGTACTATTATAGAAAAATGCTGAAGGTTTTGAACAACCAATTTCTTTTTGCAGTAAAACCTTACAAGAAGTAGAATTGAATTATGATATCATTGAGAAATAAGCTTATGCCTTAGTAAAAGCCATTAAAACATTCAGATACTATTTTGTGGGAGCCACAGTGGTTTCTTATGTCCCAAGTGTTGTAGTCAAAGATATCTTACTCCAACAAGAAGTCTTAGGAAGAAGATGTAGGTGGATTAATAGAATTCAAGAATTTAACATTGACATCCACATTACAAAGTTGGTTAGAGGTTTAGGCCTAGCAAAGTTGATGGCCCAAAGTAATCTGAATGCAAACCAGATAAATGCTTTAGAAGAGGATCAGAGACCTTATATATGTAACATGGATTGTTGTGAATGGTACAAGGACATTGTCAAGTATTTACAAAGGATGGTTTTACCCCCTGAACTGAATGAAAATAAGAAAAGAACCATTAAACTCCACTCTATAAGATATGCAATTATAAATGGTCAATTATGGTGGAGGAGTAATGAAGGTGTCTTTCTTAGGTGTGTAGATCCAGATAAGGCCAAACTTCTGATGGATGAAATGTACATTGGAATTTGTGGAGGACACTGCATGGAAAAGACTATGGCCCACAAGATTATTAGGGTACGTTTTTGGTGGCCTTCACTTTTCAAAGATACCCATCATTTTGTCAAGAAGTGTGATCCCTGTCAAAGGTTTGCAGGAAAACTAAAGTTCCATGGGAATTTTCCTCTTAAACCTGTTACTATTCAAGCTCCTTTCCAGAAGTGGGGTATGGATTTGGTTAAATCCCTAATAAGTCCAGTGGTGGACATTCTTATGTCTTAGTGGCAACTGATTATTTCACTAAGTGGGTTGAGGCAGTCCCTACGAGAAGAGAAACTAGCAAGGTGGTGACAGATTTTATGATGCAGAATATCTTGACAAGATTTGGTTGCCCAGAGACCATGGTGGTTGATAATGCATTATGTTTTAGGTTAGAAGAGTTTGTTGATTTCTACCAACATAATGGTATTAAAATTTCATAATCATCTATTTACCATCCACAGGGTAATGGCCAGGCAGAATCTAGCAATAAAAGTTTGATCAAGATTTTGAAAAGAGTTCTAGACAAAAACAAGAAGACCTGGGACTCCAAGTTATTACAAGCCCTATGGGCTGACAGGGTTACCATAAAGAAGGAAATAGGATATGCCCCTTTTGACTTAGTATATGGAATCAATGCAAGACTACCTCAAAATAACTTACTGCAGATGTATCAATTCATTCAAAAATATGGTGATGATGTGGAAGAAGATATGATAGTCAAAATGAATGATTTGATTCAACTAAATGAGGTAAGGAATGATGCATATAATAAGAATGAGAAGTTGTAGGCCTAGTGCAAAGTCTTGTATGACAAGAGGACTACTAAGAGAAATTTTGCAAAAGGAGATATGGTATTAATGTGGAATGCAAGAATGGAAGACAAAGGAAAACATGGGAAATTTGATCCCATCTAGTTAGGCCCATATATCATTGAAGAAAAATGGGGAGCAGGTTCTTACATTCTGACAAATTTGACAGGAGAGCTCCTAGAGTTGCCTATTCATGGTCAATTTTTGAAGTTCTACTTCTCCTAAAGGATTTTTTGAGTCTCTGTACAGTTATGTTTTAAAGTTTTTGTTTGCCAATTTCCTATTTTTGTCAAAATTTTGGTTCTGGTCTACTGTACCAGGAGATTATAGCTTCTCGTTGTATCTGTAGGAGATAAATGTCCCCAAGAATGAGCCATTGTTAGCACAAGTTAAAAATTTCATGGTTACATCATGTTTCTTGTGCCTCTGCAATTATTTTTCCATTTTTTTGGCTAAACCCTAGGCAAAATTTCAAAAAAAAAATCTAGCCATTTGAGTTGAAAACCCTAGTGTGCCCTAGCCTCATTCTAATTTTGTGTTACTTTTCAGGCCACTTAAAACCTTATAAAGGCATGTGTGTTAAATTTTTATCCCCTGGTGGTCTTTATTTTTCCCTAAGTCTCCTAGCGCACAGCAAAATTATTTTTCTCCTAAGTCTGGCGACAGTGATTTTTTCCTAATTCCCAATGCTTAATATTTTCCTAATGTTTCGGCTTTATTTTTCCTCAGCCCATGCTTTCTGACATCTCAATCTAATGGTTGGCGTATCTTCACAAGGGATGTGTCAAAGACTTGTGATCTTACGCTGGCTATTGATCTTTCCTAATGACGCGGCGTTTCAAAGAAGTGGGGCCGTCTGGCAGATTTGCACGGTTGGTAGTCTATGATTGGTCCACCTATTGGTGATTTGGCAAGGGTAGTGGGTCCTGAGATGCCAGCGTGTCAAAGGGATCTGACATTTGTAGAGAATCTAACGGTGGGCATATGTTCTTATAGAGTGTGTCAGAGGCATGCAATCTTAAGACAGCCATTGATTCTCCTTTATGGTGTAGTTTTTCAATGAAGCGGGTCCACTGCTACGTGTACTTAATTGGCAGCTTCTCATTAGTTGAGGAGGGATGAGTTGGAGCTTGTTAGAGGGGCCTGTGTCAAAGATTTTTGATCGATGGTCGGCGTATGATTGCATGGAATATTCCTCCCCCATGCGATCTTACACCCACCATCTGATTAGATGCCGGTGGGTAATGGGTCCTATGTCAGTGATGATCGGGCAATTTTAGCGAGTAGCATGATGACAGGTGGCACATTGCGGGCCTAGGTGTGGGTCTAAGTTTTAGCAGTTCCGATAAAGGTCTTTGGTGGCTCTGACAAATTTCTTCTTGTTCGCTCATTCGCAGAGTAAAGTGGCAGTGTTCTAAAAGGTTTAGCGATTTAGCGAACATGTGCTCGCATAATTGCTAAACAAACTGACGGTGAGATAAGGCATTTGGCGAATGGGAAAATCTATGTATTCACAGAATCTTGGAATAAATTGGTGAAGCCTTAAATTTCTTAGTGACTTAGCAGATGTCTTTCATCGCTGATTCACCAAGTATAAACTAGTTTCCTGAGGAGGGTTAAGACAAACATTTAGCGAACTAGTGAATAAAGGTTTTTCGTGCATTCACGGGATACAACCGAGGGTTAAGAAAGGACTCAGCAATTCAGCAAAATGCTTTGTTCACTGAATCATTTGACTTGACCATGGTTATGAAAAGCATTAAGTGACTTAGAGATCCCTTTCATCGTGTATTCACCAAATGGATAAAAGGTTAAAGACTTGTCAAGGGAAGTGGGACCGTCTGCCACCGTGTTGCTAAGGTGTTTTGTTTTGATTGGCCGAGCTCTATGATGATGAGGATTGTGTCAGTGGCCCCAAAGGATTCTAAGGGGATGCCAAGATGGAGGATCTGATGTTTGGCGTATCATCACATAGAATCTTTTGAGGCTATGCGATCTTATGCCAGCCGTTCGATTAGAAGCTTATGAGGAGTGGGTCCAATTTTCTACGTGGAGCCTTTTCATCGCTGACGTGCTCAGTTTTCATTGGTCAAGAGTTTTATGAGGTGGCGAGAGATTTTTTAAAGGTTTTGTTGACTGTTGTGAGATTTTTGCAAACCGCCCGATCTGCCAAGAATAAAATACATCAACTGTCACATTTTAAAATTGAGTCGGTTACCATTTTATTCAAATTCAAAATTCCTGCAGGGTTTTGGCTACGGTTTTGACACAGAAAGTTGTAAAGCAAAGCAATGGCCAGGAATTGAATTCTTCAGTATAGATTGCAGTCGGGGAAGGATATAGAAGACATAAATTACTACTAGAATCAGATTTTGTTTCTGATGATGTCGTGCAAGTTGATTTTCAAGGTTGAATAAATTGTAGAAGGGCATTCATTGCAGGGTGGACAGCGTGGTATAAAATTAGATTTGTTGAAAAAGAGCTGAAGATAGCATTGAAGACATAAAGCATGTCGGCTCAGTTGCAAAATATCTCATCTATTTCAGTGGTGTAGTTATTGTAAACCATTTGGGGTGGTTGTAAATCCTTTTAGGTTATTTTTTGCAAACCCTAGAATGATCGGTTGCCTGTTGCATGTCTTGGTATAAAGGGATTTTTCATGGTCATTCTAAAAGATTGGGAGTTTAGGTGTTAAAAATATAGAATTTCTAAAACCCTAGCTTTTCAGTCAAGGATTGTAATTTTTGATATCATTTTATCAAACAATAGAGAAGAATTACAAGTTGTTCTTATCTTGCAAGCTTGTTATTCAAGATACTGTATGCACATGGTGAAAGGTTATACTCAATACAAACCTCAGATCTTTGCTCTCCTTTGCTCTATTCTTTGAATCTTTAAATCTTTGCATAAGGTTTATATGAATGTATTGGTACTTTGAGTTCCAACCTAGAGTTAGATTAAATATTGCTCAAAGTGGAATATGTGTTCTTGGAATTTATTTGAAGGATTTTCATAAGTAGGAAAGAGTTGGGATATTTGTGTTTATGTCTAGAGGCCATTTCTTCTTCAGACACCATTGTATTCATCCTATTCTCTAATATCTTACCCAATGGATAAGGCACTGGCCTATATTTTCCCATCTTTGTGTTGAGAAGAGTGATTCAAACCTTGTAATCCCAAATCATTAAATCATTACCGGTCTTTACTTTTATTTATATTTATGTATTGTCCTATCCAATGATGGAGAGTCAATGAACAATAGGTTGTTGTTTAGTACTTTCTCACTGAAATCATTTGTCGAAAGATCCAATATTCAAATAAGGGGCAGAGTTAAAACTATCAGTCAGAGTTAATATCTATTGGATCAGGTGCACCCACCTTGGTTTTGCAGAGCCAGAAGCAGAAGAGGGTAGTCTTATCCCTATAGTTGGTCCAGTTGCTTATAGATTGCCCATATTTGGAGCTAACCATTCCTTAACATCCATCATAAGCATATTGGTATCTCATGGAATGTAAAATCCTATCCAGGAACCAACATGTTGTACGAGTTTCCATGGTGCAAAAATTGAAAAACTTAAAAACGTATGAAAAAATTCCTAGAATGCTAAAAACATGGAAAATTTGAATTCACAAAGAGGCAAAGAGGTCCACTTACCGGGTTCCCGTACAAGGGAGTTTGCTAGTGTCATCGGCTGCACTTGAATCGGTGTGAGGAGACTGGAACTACCATGTTAGCCATTTTTCTCTCAGAGGGCTCCACAAAAATCACAAAAGATAAAAGTGAATAATGATTTGGAAATGACCCTTTTGGCCCTTATATAGGTTTTGACCTAATTTTTCAAAGTGCTCTATTTTCAACAAAAAATGCATCCCTGGCTAATTTTGATGTTTTGAACCCATTTTTGGGATCAAAATAAAAATCTGAGATTGTTTACATTGTCAAAATCACAATTTAAAATTTTTGGACCCAGGATGACCGACTACTTGCATAATTGACCTTCAATCATCATAGAAATCCAACATTCAACTTAACTGATTATCTTCCATCAAACTATCAAAATTTCAACTTGGTCAACCATGGTCAACTCATGGTCAAACCTAGTCAAACTTGGTCTCCAAGACCTTCAAACAATGCAGAATGTGTCTTTGGACGTGCATAACCAATTCTCAAATCAATTAACATGCTTCTAAACCATTTAACGCTGACTTTTCTTGTCAAATTGTGATTTTCATCCTGAAGGGAGCATGGTATTGCACATCAATCAAATCTGTAAATCAACTCTTTCTTTCAATAATCAAGACAACGACCACATCTAGTTGTTGATTCATCAAAAGACCTTGTCACTTGGGGCACGTCACTTGGGGCATATCAGGTTCATCAAGATCCATATCAATTTGGTATCCTAATCAAACTTGCGAACTATATTACCTCTTTGTAACCATCGGTCCAGTTGTGTTATTTCCTTGGTTCTTCATAACTGAAGGGTTTAGATTTGCATCCTTTCAATTCCTTTGGACAATCAGGTATGGAGTCAGGACAGTCACTTCTTTGTAATCATAGGTTCAGAATTAGGCATTTTGACACTTCTTCGTAATCACTGGTTCATTGTTGATATAGTTAGCATCATCTTAATTCTTGGTCAATCAGGACCTAAATCACCAACATCTTCAAATCTATCAATTGGTTTATATCTCAACATCAATTAATCTTTTAGGATAAGTTTTTCCACCACATAACTGAGTCATCATCTTTATCAAAAATTGATTATTCTTTGAACCACTACACTTTGCACAGTAATTCAAAGAGAGGCAAAATGTAATACCCCAAAAATGGGCTATAGGTTCATTAACCTCCTACATCATCAAATCGAATGAAATCAACACCAAAGTCCTAACCTAAGGCACATCTACACATCAGTTTATCAAAACCCTAATTAATTTTATCATAATTCTGCATCGAGGAATATTCCTTGGATATTCTTAATTATCATAATTATCCTAATTGAATATTATTTGGTGATAAATCATGTTTATCCTAAAATTTGATTAATTGAATATGATAAATATTTAATTAATTAAGTTTAATTCTACCACTTAATTATTTAATTAGATTTTATCATATTTATTCCTAATTATATTATTTAGTTTTGACAATAAATCAAAAATCCTACGAATAATCAGTTGAATTCTTATTTGAATAATTAAATCCAGTTGTCAATATTTAATGATATAGTTTTTGAATAAAGATTGATTTAATAATTGACTAACCCATAAATTAGTTATTTTTAACTCAAAATCAGTTAAGTTGAGAATAAATCACTTTATTTTTAAATTAATTCATATTAAATCATGCACAATCAGAAAAGCAGTCAACTTTAAATGAATTATCAATTTCAATTTGTTAACTTTCTAAACTCGACATCTAATGATGAGTTGAAAAAGTGAACTAAACTCTATTTTGAGATAAAAAGTGCTTTTGCATGATTTTATGAGTTGATCTATTCCTGATTTTCTTGTTAACTCAAAAATCAACTTGAGTTTATCAAGAGTGATTTATGGCTTTTCTCAATGCATCCTCAAGCCCTAGATTTCTATATAATCAAGGCTCAGCTCCTCACAAAAGCATCCTTCGAATTTGCATCCTTACTCTGGAAAATTTGCATATGAAGAATCAATCTTTTGCAAAGAGGGCGATTGTGATATTTTTGTTATTTTTTTATAGGGTTCATAGCATTCATTCATAGCATATCATTGTTAGATTAATTTGCACATCATTCCAATTCATTCTAGATTAGTTTCATATCAAGATTTTCATCTTATTCCATACAAAATCCTAAAAAATAGATTAATTTGCATTCATATTTCATTGCTTTCATCATTTTAAATCCTTTGTTTAGGTGTTGCATTGTCATTGATCTCGATCTGGCTCTAAGAATACCATACTTGCACCTACTAGAAGGCAGTAAATTTTTTGGTTAGCTTATTTCATTTATTTGCGGATTTCTCGATTCACTAACCTCTAAAGTTTTATTGAAGTGTTGTGTCCATAGCTAGGTACAAAATTCACACACACAAGTTTGAGCTTCACTTGGTTTCGAGAATAGTTTAATATTATCTACTTAACAAGGCCAACCACGTGAAGGTGGAAGCTCACTTGTCCCCTCACCCCCACCACCCACCCCCCCCCCCTAACATCACTCTAAATTCCCCATTAACATCTAATAACATTCATTCATTCATTCATCCATTTTTGAAGCAATCAAACAAACAAAATATATACATGTATCAACAACAATTAATGGAGCATCATAAGAAAAACATTGGTAATTATAAATCACATATGTTGTAATCATTATAATTGAACACAATAAATATGTAATCATTAGAATTGATATCAATAAATCAATATTAAATATATATACTAATCAATATAAATATATATAAATAATTAAATCACATACCTTGTACATTTCAATCATGTAATTGATCATCTTCTTCATCCATCTCATCATCATCACCATCATCATCATCATCATCATCATCATCATGAGCATCATCATCGTCGTCGTCATCATCATCATCATCATCACCATCACCATCATCTTCTTCATCATCTTCTTCTTCTTCATCATCTTTAATATCTTCTTCCTCCATAACATTATACTTTATTGGCCTTCCTCTTGGATCATGTCTAACAACAAATGACCAACCCTATTTATGTGGAACCTCTAAGTAAAACACTTTCTCACATTGGCTTGGAAGAACATAGGGCTCATCTCCAACTGGCTCAAACAACTTTGTATTAATCATTGTAAATCCATTATCATGTTGAATAACAGTTCTATCTGGATCATTTTGATTCAGTCGTAGCCTGTACCATTTGACGACAAATAGAACTATTTTGAAGGAGTTAAAGTCACATTCAATTATATCATCCAACATGCCATAGTATCGATTTTGAGATTGTTGAGGATGTATTTTATTTCTATATTATATATTAGTGACCTCGAAAACTAAAGGTATTCCAAAATCACAAGTTTTCTTCATGTCATCCAACATTTTTATGCAAAATTTGTGGCCATGATAGTACATAGCTTTGTGGTGCTTGACCTGCAATTTTTCAAGCATGTGAAAATTATTTGCATCGTGAGTTGATATGAAACATATGGGTCATGATCATTAATAAATTTTTACGTACCTCTCTACCTCTTAAACCATATGCTAGATCAATTACCATTGGCGTAAAATTTGAATCTCCATTACGATGAGCTTCTCTAACCAATGAAGTAACACCTTCTCATGTTAATGAGCAACCATTTTGTTGACATCATTCAATCCATACCGTCATCCAATCAAGATTGTTTGCAATATACAAATGTATTGCATCCCACTCTCGAGCAACTGTATAAAAATAAATACACCAATTAAAAATAACTTATATTGAAGATTTATAAGAATTAATTAACTATGTTAACATCTTATATTTACCTCTCACTTTCCTCAATCTACCTTTTCCCATAAATTACTCCACTTCTAATTTGTTAATGGAGTTGGGATCCCAAATACAATCTACATGGATCTTTGCTGCAAACTTAGGAAGATATTCACTAATGTACACCATGGTCTGGTATACCATATATCCCTCCACCATAGAACCCTCAGGATGTGCTCTTTTTTGAACCAAGTCTTTCAAAAATTTCAAGTGCCTCTCAACCATCCACATTGACCTAGTTTGTACAGGTCCAGACAATTCAATCTTCTCAACTTGATGTATGAGGTAGTGTTCTTGTGCATTGAAAAAATTTGAAGGTAGACTCTTTTGCATTTCACACATAAGATGGAAAATTTTTCTCTTCCAATATTTTATATCTTCTTTATTGATTTCTTTTGATAAAAACCACCCCATGTATTTTCCAAGATCATATATAACTTTTTTAACACTATTGTTGAAGTGGTGTGTGAGAGATAGAGGTAGAACGTATTACAATATTTGTAAAATGATCTTATCAATATTTTATAAAAGAATGCAATGAAAACTACATGCAGTATGCAAATATATAGTGAATACAAAATAACATGAATTACCTTAATAAATGTATGTCAATCGTGTGTTTTCATCCCTGGCCCAATTTCACTTTTCTTTGATATGAGATTGTTTATGTTTGTAGCAAATCCTGTGGGAAATCATATTTTTTTTATGACATCTTTTATAGCATTGCTTTTTTGCTCCAACAATAACCAAGTAAGGGCACTTGTATCAATCTAGTCTCCATTGTTATTTGATCGAATGACATTTTTCATTGCATGGTTGGATTCTTCAATATCACTACAAATTTTGACAATTTTGTCTTTGTCATACCTTCCATCCAATATTTCCAATAATGTCTCTGTTACATTCTTTCCAATATGCATAGCATCAAACAAGTGCATGACTGGGAGTTGCTCGTAGTACTGAAACATACTAAATTGTGTAGGATAACTTTTTAGTCCTTTTGGAAGTTGGTGATTAATGCCTTGATGACCTTCATGAGCATCAATTACATCATCAGTAAAAAAACACAATATCAAAATATAAATTTCAAACAAAAACCATTAGATGGAATGACATTACCTCAATGATTTATTTTATTGTATTCCAACTTCTATAGGCGAGGTGTCATTCTCCATGGCTTTGATGTAGTCTCTTCTTTTGCATTGAAAAGATGTTTTTTGGTAATTTGGTACTTATGATTTATGTGGAGAAAGTGTATATGCTCATCAAACACTTGCTTTCCTAAACTTTTTGAATGATGAGATTTCATCTTTGGACCACAAACTAGAAATGAAAATTTTTCCTTTGTCTAAAGACCTACAAGATCATGTATAATTAGATTAAATATGTTAAGTTTGTGTTAGCACTATAACATACCAAAAAAGAGGTGTTAAGAAGAGAACATACCACAAAAATGTATTAGCCCAGGGGCATCATGTATTATCCATACAAGAATTGCATGGAATTGAAATTGTCTTTGTCCTATTGGTCTAGAGATGTCATACATAGTGACCCGATTCCATAACACCATCAACTCGTCAATAAGGGGCTTAATATAGACATTGATATCTTTAACTTGGTACTTACCTAGTTGAATAAACAAAAACATTACATAATTATTATGACCATTTTGATGGATTATTTATAACAAATTAATTTAGATGACTATTAAATGAAAAAACACCTAGAACAATCATTGCCAACATTATGTGCTCCCTCTTTATGGACATCCAAGGAGGAATGTTATTGTTGATAACAAAAATAGGCCACACCGAGTAAACAAATATCATCTCTCCAAATAGATTGACACCATCTGCTGCCAATGAAAGCTTGAGATTACGAGGTTCTTCTTTAAAGTGTGGTCAAGTTTCTTCTATTTCCTTAAATTTTGAACCATCTGCAGGCATTTGCATAATGTCATCTTGACTTCTATTGCATGCATGGTAATCCATAAATTGTGCCAAGCTATTGCACTTGAATGATCATTGCAGATGTGGAATAATGGGAATAAACCGAAGAGCCTTGTGAGGCACCTTTTTTGTTATTCGATCTAATCGATATCTCCTAATATGACAATCACAGCATTCTGTTGCAAATTCAAATTTTTTATGATATATAATATGATCATTCAGACATGCATGTATTGTTTGATACTCCATTCCAATATCTTTCATAATGGAAAATAATTCTCGGTACAAGTGAGGTAGAATGTTTGATGGTGGTAACAAACACTCACCTATCAACCTACGACCAAAAATATAATTTGTTAATATAAAGAATATTAATTGCTACATGATTCACCCTTTGTTAACTATAAGGGAATTACGACTAAAAAAATGAAAAAAGATGACATGCCTTAACATACGTGTCATTGCTACCTTGGATAAACCATTCATAACCTTCAAGTTCACCAACAACAATATAGTGGCAAGAAGAGTTATTTGGGAGCCTTCATATAGGGGCTCGTGTACCTTCTCAAGTATAGGTACATCAAGGTCATTTGCATCAACATCATCATCGTGATCTTCTTGATCATCTTGATCATTGTGATCTTCTTCCATGGGATCATTGCCTTCTACTTCTATATTCACACCTCCATGTTCCCTCATTTGGAAATCCACATTCTCTGGATTGTCATGGTCGATAACATGAAACCCAAGGTGTTTGACCTATATCAAAATCATGACCTTAAATTAACCATGACCATGATGTCATCATCAAATCATGTCTTATGTATTTTATAAATTATTGAAATACATACCAATGGACGAAATTTTTTTCCCCCTTCAAAGTGACCATGCTGCCTACAATGTTCCTCGACTGTTTTGATTAGATATCTTCGAGTCTTTAAGCCCTTACAAATTTTGCAAGGACAATAACATTTTTTGTCACCTTTTCTTTTAAAGTTAGACCACAATCTAGCAATTGTCTCCCTATTTTGTTGTGGGTTGATATCGTCAAACATGATCTTTCTTGAATGGAATGAATCATTGGTGGAAGAAGGATGATTTGTTTGCAACCTGTAGATACAAATCGTCACTGAACAACCATTTTCTCAACTCTAATTTTCTCAATGCAAAGGGACATTTATCATACCATAGAAACCTGATTATTTTTATATGGAATACACCAAGATTACCATCAGAAATATTAACCATTTACAATCATGAAAAGTAAACATAAATCAAATAGCTCATTTTTTTATCAGCATGTGTAGTCTCTCTGCATATGAAAAATGAAAGAAATATCAAGATGAAATAAAATAGTGAATAAAATAGTGTTCCACATAGAGTGAACAATCAAAAAAATCATTAAGACTATAATCACAAAAAGAAACACTCTTTGTCAACAATGTTCAAAATCATCAGGACTATGGAAAAATAATTAAGACTAGAAAATCAAATTTTAGAAATGGACGGTTCTGATGCTTTTTCATTACAACAATTGAGCATTCATCATTTGGTATTGTGTATTCCATTTAAGTATGTCAACAATGTTCAAAATCCTATCACCAAGCATAGACATAGGAAATAAAAAAGGGACAAAAGACAAAAAATTAGAAAAATCATTAGGACTATAGAAAAATCAAGTTCTAGAAATGGACGGTTCTAATGCTTTTCCATTACAACAATTGAGCATTCATCATTTGTTACTTCTTGGTGTATTCCATTTAAGTATGTCAAGCACAAAGTATTCCATTTACATTTGACAAACATGCAGATTCGATCAAGCATTTATGTAAGGGTCAAGGAACCTAAAACCTTTTAAAATTGCATTAGGATAGGAACCTAAAACCTTTTGAATGGTTAAAGATGATGCAAGAAAGATTAAAGTGGTTGAATTTGACAACTAGTGTATATGGTCGAAGAAGAAAATGTAATGAACTACCAAATAATAAAATTTTAATTCTTTACAAACAGTCACTTCTCTTCTCGTGAAGACACAGTCTGGTGTTTATATTTTTTTATATATAAATAACAACATTTACAGGTGGGATATCAGTAAATAGAAGTCCATAATGAGTAAGCAGTGAGATTCATTCAAGAAACAACAATAAATAACAATCTAATAACAACTTACATTATTTAGCGTAAGTTTCAGATGCAACTCCCAAAATTTCACATACAAAATAAAATTTGGCAAGCGATCATTCTTAGCTATTGTTGTTCATATGTATTTTAATCTAAAACAGTAGCAACTAAGAATGATCGCTTTCCAACATCTATTGAATAGAAGGTACTCCAACCATTTCCATAATGATAACTCTCCACCATTGATTCTAATCATCATTGACAACTCTATTTTCTCAAAGTTTGCATTTATGAATTAAATCCAATATGCTCTTGTGTGATCCAGTATGCTCTTGTATGATCCCAAACCTGTAAGGAGCAAAAGGTATGATGTCAAATGTGTTATCAAGCACTAACCAAAGGATCACTAGCACATTTCGTGCATGGATGAGAAACAATATCCAAAGTTTCTAAATTCTAAGAAGAGGTATGAATGGAGGCCAAAGAAGGGATATTTGTGAAGGCTTTATAGAGCTTCTCCTTAAATTATTGAGCTTCTCTTTGTTTTGAGAATAGTTTAACATTCTCTACTTAACAGGGCCAACCACATGAAGGTGGAAGCTCATTTGGCCACTCCTAGGAGCCTCTTATGACGCTTTACGACATTTTAAGACCTCTAAGATGTATTCTTAGGGATCGTAAAGGGTCATAAAGGGTCATAAGGGGCCTTGGGACACAACAGCTAAGAAACATAAATGTATGCATCATGGTCACAATTTTTTGGAAACATAACATAATTGAGTGGTATACCCAGACGATGCAACACAACCACTACTCCTCTAGTTCCAAGTCAACTTGGAACCGGAGGAGTGATAATTGTGTTGCATTGTCTGGGTATACCATTCAATTATGTTGTGTCTCCAAAAAATTGTGATTGTGATGCCTACATTTACGTTTCTCAGCTATTGTGATATCTACATTTATGTTTCTCAGCTATCGTGTTTATGTGCATATTCTTTATGTGTTTGGCTTCTCTCCCTCACATTCAAAATAACATTTTCCCACTCTGAATTGAGAATGCATGTGCAACAAGTATGTATGTTTTATGAAACACCTATCCACAATAGAATGGGAAGACATCTTTCTAGCCTGGGCCTAGATCCTTTGACAATTAGCTCGATAATAAGGTTAATTTTTAATTTTGTTTAATTTTATATTGAAAATCATAACGAAGTCATAGACAACAAAAAATTTTATGAGTTTATCAAAATATGTCCAATGTATCTACTTGAAATTCTAAAAAAAAAATTAGTATCTACAATAGCCCTCTATTAACCACATTTATGCATATGGTCCCAACAAAGTAGTGCACAAACTACATAGAGAAGGCATCACAGAAATATGATTTCTACTTTCACCATTGAAGCAATCTTGGTGGCACTAGCTGCCTCTCGAGCCTTGCACAAGTTGCACTCATTTCCTACATCAGGTATAGATGTAGATGGGCTAGATGTAAATGTGGTTTCATCAATCCACCGAAAGTATTGACATCCACTATTTCCTTGCAATACCAAATATACATCAGTTCTTCATAAAATGATTAGTTGTCACATTATTTTTAAACATAAAATATAATAACGTATCCATACATTTTTCCTATTTGGGAAAACCCAAAATTGATGCTCAATATTACTTGTTGTGTGTGACATCTTCAACATGCATTGGCCAACACCACATTGACACATAGGCACATTAACCAAAGTCATCGACGCTATTTCAACAAATATTGCATTATCAAAAATATTGCATTGTCATTATTTTATTCATTCATACTAACTATAATTATAGTAAAAAGAAACATACTAATGATCTAGGCCCAGGCCCAGGCTAGAAAGATCAAAACTTATAATACCAATCAATGATTGCTTTTCCTATCAATGTTGCATTGAATAGAGAGTTTAATAATATAAACACTAGACTGTGTCTTCATGAGAAGATCACATTGACCAATACACCCCCCATCCCACCATCCACACCCATCCACTCATGTCAAGATCTTGTAAATCCAAGCAAATGTAAGTCAATAACACCAAATATATCACTTAAACTCACCAAGACTCTCAAAATCACCAAAACTCTCCACAAGACTTCTAAGTGATATATTTGGTGTTATTGATTTACATTTTCTTGGATTCAAGGACTTTGGAATATACTTCAAAATTGATTATGTAACGAAGGAAGTGAGGGAAGGATCTTGATTTAGGTCAATGGATATTTCAACATGATTTTGGACAAGATCTTGACATGAGTGGATGGGTGTGGATGGTGGGATGGGGAGTGTATTGGTGAAGATTCTTGGTGAGTTTAACCCTTTTGAAGAGCTTTAGAAATATTGAATACATCATTGCTTTCCAACTATTTGACAAAGCCTAGGAAATCATTGGTTCTTCAACACAAAGATTGTTTTCACGCCAAGCACTGTACATGAACAATTAATAAAAGGATGGAAATTCTTTAATTTTAAGACTTCAAAAAAATATAATTAGTACATGGAATGATCAAAACTTATAATACCAATCAATAATGCTTTTCCTATCAATGTTACATTGAATAGAGAGTTTAATAATATAAACACCAGACTATGTCTTCACGAGCAGAAAAGTGATTGTTTGTAAAGAATTAAAAGTTTATTGCTTGGTAGTTCATTACATTATATTCTTTGACCATACACACCTCCACATAAGAAGGACTAAAACCAAACCATAGGATGGTCTAGGAATTTAGAAGACATCCTTTATTACAAAGCAAAACAAAATATAGAACTCAAGTCCCAAAGCAAAATAGAATGGCCTAGGTGCCCTGCAGCAATACACCCCCCATGTAAGTCAATATTCTAAAGTCCTTGAATCCAAGAAAATGTAAATCAATAACACCAAATATATCACTTAGAAGTCTTGTGAAGAGTCTTGGTGAGTTTAAGCCTTTTGAAGCACTTTAGAAATATTTGGTGTTATTGATTTACATTTTGGACAAGATCTTGACATGAGTGGATGGGTGTGGATGGTGGAATGGGGGGTGTATTGGTGAAGAGTCTTGGTGATTTTAAGCCTTTTGAAGCACTTTAGAAATATTGAATACATCATTTCTTGCCAACTATTTGATAGAGCCTGGGAAATCATTGGTTCTTCAAGACAAAGATTATTTGCACGCCAAGCACTGTACAGGAACAGTCAATAAAAGGACTAAAATTATTTGATTTTAAGACTTCAAAAAAATATAATTAGTACATGGAATGATCAAAACTTATAATACCAATAAATTAATGCTTTTCCTATCAATGTTGCATTGAATAGAGAGTTTAATAATATAAACACCAGACTGTGTCTTCACAAGCAGAAAAGTGACTGTTTGTAAAGAATTAAAAGTTTATTGCTTGGTAGTTCATTAAATTGTCTTCTTCAACCATAAACACCTCCACACAAGAAGGAATAAAACCAAACCATAGGATGGGCTAGTAATTTAGAAGACATCCTTTATTACAAAGCAAAACAAAATATAGAACTCAAGTCCCAAAGAAAAATTGAATGGCCTAGGTGCCCTGCAGCAATACACCCCCCATGTAAGTCAATATTCTAAAGTCCTTGAATCCAAGAAAATGTATGCAATAACACCAAATATATCACTTAGAAGTCTTGTGAAGAGTCTTGGGGAGTTTAAACCTTTTGAAGCACTTTAGAAATATTTGGTGTTATTGACTTACATTTTGGACAAGATCTTGACATGAGTGGATGGGTGTGGATGGTGGGATGGGGGGTGTATTGGTGAAGAGTTTTGGTGATTTTAAGCCTTTTGAAGCACTTTATAAATATTTAATACATCATTTCTTGCCAACTATTTGACAGAGCCTAGGAATTCATTGGTTCTTCAAGACAAAGATTGTTTGCACACCAAGCACTGTACAGGAACTGTCAATAAAAGGACTGAAATTATTTGATTTTAAGACTTCAAAACAATATAATCAGTACATGGAATGATCAAAACTTATAATACCAATCAATGAATTCTTTTCCTATCAATGTTGCATTGAATAGAGAGTTTAATAATATAAACACCAGACTGTGTCTTCACGAGTAGAAAAGTGATTGTTTGTAAAGAATTAAAAGTTTATTGCTTGGTAGTTCATTAAATTATCTTCTTCAACCATACACACCTCCACACAAGAAGGACTAAAACAAAACTATAGGATGGTCTAGGAATTTAAAAGAAATCCTTTATTACAAAGCAAAACAAAATATAGAACTCAAGTCCCAAAGAAAAATTGAATGGCCTAGGTGCCCTGGAGCAATACACCCCCCATGTAAGTCAATATTTTAAAGTCCTTCAATCCAAGAAAATGTAACTCAATAACACCAAATATATCACTTAGAAGTCTTGTGAAGAGTCTTGGTGAGTTTAATCCTTTTGAAGCACTTTAGAAATATTTGGTGTTATTGACTTACATTTTGGACAAGATCTTGACATGAGTGGATGGGTGTGGATGGTGGGATAGGGGGTGTATTGGTGAAGAGTCTTGGTGAGTTTAAGCCTTTTGAAGAACTTTAGAAATATTGAATACATCATTTTTTGACAACTATTTGATAGAGCCTAGGAAATCATTGGTTCTTCAAGACAGATTTTTTGCACGCCAAGCACTTTATAGGAACAGTCAATAAAAGGACTGAAATTCTTTGATTTTAAGACTTCAAAATAATATAATCAGTACATGGAATGATCAAAACTTATAATACCAATAAATGAATTCTTTTCCTATCAATGTTGGATTGAATAGAGATTTTAATAATATAAATACCAGATTGTGTCTTCATGAGTAGATCACATTGACCAATACACCCCCCATCCCACCATTCACACCCATCCACTCATGTCAAGATCTTGTGAATCCAAGCAAATGTAAGTCAATAACACCAAATTTATCACTTAGAAGTTAGAACTCAAAAGGCTTAAACTCACCAGGCCAAGACTCTTCACCAATACACCCCCCATCCCACCATCCACACCCATCCACTCATGTCAAGTCTTGTCCAAAATCATGTTGAAATATCCATTGACCTAAATCAAGATCCTTCCCTCTCACTTCCTTCGTTACATAATCACTTTTGGAGTATATTCTAAAGTCCTTGAATTCAAGAAAATGTAAGTCAATAAAACCAAATATATCACTTAAACTCACCAAGACTCTTAAATTTGGTTGGATTCAAGGACTTTAGAATATACTCCAAAAGTGATTATGTAATGAAGGAAGTGAGAGGGAAGGATCTTGATTTAGGTCAATGGATATTTCAACATGATTTTGGACAAGATCTTGACATGAGTGGATGGGTCTGGACCTAGTGCAGCTTCCCACCTTATACCGCCTCCTTCAGCACTCCTTTGCTCGCAGACTATGCCAAAATGAAATAAAATGAAATGTGTCGGTAAGCGGGATATATGTATAAAATTTGACTTGTAAATAATTGTATCCCAACTAGATCATTTAAATACATATTAAACCTTGTAAATTTGACTTGTAAATAACTGTAACAGTAGAAATAAGATGAATAAAAAATTATGCCACAATTAATTGTAAGCAGAGATAGATTACACATATGTGAGATAAATTATATGCCACAATTAACCCTAATCTCTGCACTTCTAATGGTGTTCACACCACCATTATAAGTGGCATAAACACCATTAGAAGTGGCCCATGAATTTCCACTTCTAATGGTGTTCAATTTCCAATAATACAGAGCAGTCAACTATGAATTGTTAAAAATTTAGAATAAAACCTCTATTAATTGTGTGCCCTTAGTTGCAGATGGAAAATAATGATGTGCTCTCAGTCCCTAACAAAAAAGTATGTCTTGAACAAGGAAAAAAAAGCCCCCCAAAATGTTTGCAATGAATTCAAATTTACAAGGGGTACATTTTTTTTCAAATTATTTTCATTTGTCAGGGGTTTGAAACCCTAATCTCTACACTTCTAATGGTGTTCACACCACCATTAGAAGTGGCCTATGAATTTCCACTTCTAATGGTGTTCAATTTCCAGAGATACAGAGCAGTCAACTAAGGGTGGGTTCTTTGTTTCCTCGTCAACTGAGTTCAAGGTAAAATCGATGCTACTTTTGGTTTCATTGTAAAAAATGTTGACTAAGTGGTTGAATATCATGGAAGTGCAGAAAATAAAAGCTATTAAAAACTCAATTGCAAGCCAATGAAACTTTGTTTAATTGTGAACTGTTAAAAATTTAGAATAAAACCTATGTTAATTGTGTGCCCTTAGTTGCAGACAGAAAATAATGATGTGCTCTCAGTCCCTAATAGAAAATCATGTCTTGAACATGGAAAAAAAAAACCCCAAAATGTTTGCAATGAATTCAAATTTACAAGGGGCACCATTAGAAGTGCAGAGATTAGGGGTTTGTAGGGTTTCAAACCTATGACAAATGAAAACAATTTGAAAAAAAATAAAAAAATGTACCCTTCATTAAGCAAATGCCAAAAATTCAAATCTCTTACCAAGGCTACAATGAAATGGTTGAAATCGAATGCCTATTTCTCTTGATGTTTTCTTGGGTTTGAGAAGATATATATGGAAGAGAAGAAGATGCCACAACTTACAAGCTAGATGCATATAGGGGGTGTCCACATAAAGCTTCACTCCTTACCACCTCCTTTAGCACTCCTTTGCTCGTGGACTATGCCAAAATGAAATAAAATGAAATGTGTCGGTAGGCGGGATATATGTATAAAATTTGACTTTTTTTTTTACTTCTATTCCCATGTTGGTCAGAATTACGACCACTCTTTAGGGTTGTAATTCCGACCAACATAGGAATAGAAGTAAAAATAAATCAAATTTTTCTTCTATAAACTAACCATGGAAAATCATTTTATAACTTGGTCAGAAATGTTGGACTAAAAAGTGGGTCAAATGTACTAGTGATTACATCATCTTTAGGTATGGTGTACCCTCCTCTATAATCACTGACAATGGGGGGAAATTTAAGAACAAGGATCTGAAGGAGCTATGCTCTAAATTCAAAATCATGCAGCACTGGTCTTCCATCTATTATCCCTAGGGTAATCGACAAGCGGAAGCATCAAACAAGGCAATCCTCAAGATCATGCATCGCATAGTTCACAAATCTGGATGAGATTGGCATCTCTAGATCAATCCAGTTCTATGGGCTTACCGCACAAGTATACGTACACCAACAGGGGCCACACCCTTTGCTTTGGTTTACGAAGAGGATGTTGTGCTACCTATTGAGGTTGATATTTCTACTTTGTGAGTCTATCTGAAAGGCCTCATCACTAATGATGATAGTAGAATATCTTAGCTCCAAGAGCTAGAACTACTAGATGAATGTCAGCAAGTGGAGTTCGATCACCTCTGAGCATATCAGAAACAAATGTCAAAGATCTACAACAAGAAGTTCAAACCAAGGGACTTCCAAGTGGGCGATCTCATCCTAAGAGAGAACCTTAATAATCAACAGCAATGGATCCAAAAGGGAAAATTTGAGCCAAATTGGCTTGGTCCGTATATTGTTACGGCAGTGTTTGGGTTTGGTGCCTATCAACTCTCCACCACTGAAGGAGAACATCTTAAGGATCTGATCAATGCTCTGCATCTGAAATGATTCTACAGCTGAGACATCTTCAGAAAGCTCCATGTACATAGTAAACTTTAAAAATCCAAAAAAATTACAAAATGTCCTTAAAAAATCTATTATCCTGGTCAAAACCTGGTAAACAGGCACCTTGATAATACAAAAAATAAAAATAAAAATAAAATTCATACCATACAAAAAAATTGAAACATAAAAAAAGTACAATTGATGAAAACCTGGAAAACAACTGTCATGGTAGCAAAAAAAGAAAATTTATGCCAAGAAGGTGAAAACCTGGTAAATAGACGCCTCTTGTTCTACAGTACTATATCTATCACAACACCGCTTGCCTCTGTATAGTTTCTCTTTTCTTTCCTAGTTTCCTAATTTAGTTCCCTCACTCATGCACATGCTCTCAATTACCTTCGAGACTTTTCTTGAATCTACATAGATTGAAATGGGTCATACTCTAGGGGCAACCTTCCTAGTCTAGGGGGCACCATCCTATCACTTCTAGAGATCTCCATTGCATCAGCCACTAGTGGTTCTCACTGCATCTACTTACTGATGCCTAGCTATCACTGAGATCTCTCTCCTTGAGAATCTCCCTCGTGTCAGTCACCAATGGTTCTCACTGGGTTTGTCTATTATCATTGCACTAACGAGACTTCTCGCAAATCATGTATATGTCTGATCTAACATCAATTTTCTTAAAATGAAAATGAAATTGAAATTGAAAACTCTCTGAGACATGTTGAGCTTTTCTTTTGTGTGTTTGTCTTTTCACTTTATCATTCCTTCTCAAATAACTCTAAGACGTTTATCTTGATCGAGAGCTGCAAAGATTGGGGGCATGATCATTTTCTTTTCTTTTTGTTTTTTGGTTTAGTTCCAATGATCCAAAAGATCCATATAAGAGGGGTGTCCACTATGAGATCCTTGCTCTATCTCGTATTAGATGGACATGTGTACCTTGACTCCTTTTATATGGAAACTTTGGTGAGGTTGGTTCTTCTCCTTGTCTATTTGAGTAACTTCTTCCTACTACAAGTGAAATATCAACGCTCGTCCTGTGAAGCGTACGTAAGGGTCACTGCAAGCATCCTTAGTATACTTATCGATCACTTAGAAAAAGGAGGAACTCTCGTGTGTCTAATGTACTTTTACGCAAGAAACATTTAGGTCATCCTAGAAACTATGCTTTGATGCTTATGTTTACTTGCTAAATCAAAAGGAATAGGTGTTCTGGTCATTCTGGCTTCTTGTGCCTTAATGCTTACACCTCATTCCGATAAAACCTAAGACTAATGTCATATTCATATTCTCATGATTGCTATGTTAGTGAGGGTTGTATGGCATCTTATGACTGTCCTATAACAAAAGCTCTGTGATGAAAACTATCTAATGGATCCAACAACCAAGTCCTAGGGATTGCATCTAGCTTAAGGTTGTATTGTAATTCTAGACTTGCATTGTGATAGCATTTCAATGATCATTTCATTGCATTCTCCCAGATTTGTACAATGAGGGGTTCTCATTTTGTGTCCCATCTTCATCATGACTGCACAAGTGTTCAATCCTCAGTCTTGATCTGCAAGAAGTTCTTTTGGTTAGTATCTATCATATATTATGATACCCCGCATGAGATGTTAGTACCATATCCATTGCATTTACATATTTCATTCAAAAAGTGCATTTTCATAAACCCTCTACATACATCTACATCTACATATACATATGTAAAGGAAAGCATTTAAATTTCATCCATACATCAAAGAAAACATGTGCATTCCATACATATTCATCTGCATATTAATACATTTCATACATCTTCTCATCTACCGATCTACTCATTTAGGAAACCTCTCAAAAATCATAAAACATTCAAAGCAAATATGACACATACAATGATATCAAAAGATGAGCTCATATCTATATATCTTGAAGTGTTAGTATACAAAATGGGTGCTACTTGAGCATAGTATATCAAAAGAATGGTACAAATACAATGATGTCAATGCATCAGATACATCATATACAATCTACAAAATCACTACTATATCTATCTAGCCCTGGCCTTCTCCCTCAGGAGGAGGTGGAGGAGGTGGCATATCAGGTTGGGGAGTCACTTGTGTAGCATCTGGAGCTCTTGCATACTCTAAGAATCTCAGCACCTACTCGGTTGCATCAGGTACTACACTAACATATGCTACAAAATAGTAGGCAGCCTAAGCATAATGATATTAGATCTCCTCCTGAGACCTCGCTAGCTGCTCTTGGAGCTCCTTGACCTCCTGGTCTCTATCTACCAATTGGGCATCATGAACAAAAACTTGTATCTGAAGATCCCCTAACTGCCTCTAAGAAGTTTGCACTCTCTCTTGAGTCATCTACAATGCCTCCTTCATCTGTGATAATGCATCTCTAGGAATGGGACCCTGTACAGGCTGGTCTTGCATCTCCTCATCACCTCTTGGGGCCTGCATCTCTATCTCTAGCTGTTGTGTAGGTGGCTCCTCTGTCCTTTGTCAAGATGATCTCTCTTAAGATCTACTACCTCTACCACTGGGGTCTGTCCTCATTTGTCGAGGAGGGATAGGTACCTATGTGGTCCTCTAATGGGGTACCTCCTACTGCGGTACCTACTATTGGGGCACTTGTTGCTGCACCACCTATGTTGGTGTGCCCATACCCACTAGATCTATAAAATGGGGGAACAGATGGCTGACCAAATGTTCTTAATATGCTAGTGTCATGTCGCCATCTGCCACCCCGGCCATGTAGTCCCACTGACTCGGTGCTACTTGTGCATCAATCATGGAACACCCTAGATCTAATCTAGCTGACCACCCCTTCTTCACCTCATCGGTGAAGTGAGTGTAGAGAAATACTCCTATAAGATGTCCTATGGGTGACTGAACTACCACCAAACCTGTGTCAGGGAGAATCACTCAATCACTGCAATAGAGCGGTCAATCAGTACCTGCGAGAAAAACATGTATCCTAGCTAAGTCCTGTCATCATCCCATGCCTTTATATCCCTCCGTGGCCTCCATACTATGATGACCATATCATCAAGTTGCACTCATCACTACTTAGTCTTATCCAGCCCGGGTTGGGTCATCTGTCCACCATACCTATAAATATACGGCTCAAGGGGTTGCTGCATCTGATCAAACACTAGTCTACATATGGGTAGGTGCTCTCATACCCAAACCTATAATACAAAAACCCCTACATCCATACTCTTCACCTCTCTATAGGTGATCTCATGCATCTCATGGTACATGTGGGTTAGCATGCACTGACCCCATCCATACTGAACTGGTTTCCCTAGCATTCACTATAGCATCTTGCCCCACCCACACTCTAGTCTGTGCTATCCCCGATCAGGCATCAGATAGTAGCCCAAGAATGCTACTAATACCATGACCAATCTATGTTCTAGCCCATACTCTCTAATTAGCTCCTCCCAAGGGATTGCCTGACCCATAACAAGATCATCCTAAAAGATCTCCGCAATGTTGTAGTACCTGCCCATGACTATACATCATACTCAATCTGTGGCCTGTGGACTGGTATCCTTAATGTCATGTATATGTCCTCTAGCGTCACTGTCATCTCACCTTGAGGAAGGTGGAAAGTGTTCTTCATTGAATGGAAACGCTCCACCAGTGCACCCAATAGACTGTGATTCACCCGAATGTCAAGTATATCATGAAGATGTGAAAGTCCTAATGTATCAATATGAGATGACTCTACATCATCCAACTGTCTCACTAACCCACCAATCATTGGATGGTGAGATCAAAATGAGACATCTAAGAAATCAACCTGTAATGCAAATGACATCACACAATCAGTACTCGACTGAAATCAAGATGCCAATCAATGCAAAAATAGAATTTGAAGTTATGCATCTATCCTAAACATGACTATCAAACTATCTAGTTGGCTCACTAGATACCAAATTAAATTGCAAGTTCTCAACCTGGCACCCTTTTCCCGCATGAAGATTTTCCTTTCATGCAAAATCTCATGCGAGGAAGTAAGGGTCTCACATGAAGTTCCATAGCCGTGAGAACTTTCGCATCGACTCATGTGAGGAAACTCCCCTTTCGAGGGTTTCCTGCATGACTCCTAGGTATCTCGCACATGAGCCTGTGGAGAGGCTTATACGAGAAAGTGCTTTTCAACACTTTCTCTTGCAAGGATCTCCAGTGTCTCATGTGAAGAACCCAGTTCCTCACATGAGTACTCATGGTTTGAATTTTCTAAAATGTGCTAAAAAATAATAAATACATCAAAATCATTAAAATTTTGAAATGCAAGTAAATATGTCTACTACTTACAGGTGCATCATACGTCAATGGCCAGCTGTGATGCCTTGAATGCTTGAATCAATGCAATTTCACCAAGACTCCCATTTTTTCTTAGAGCTCTTTTTCACAAAGTCAAACAGTGCAAATGATTTGAAAATGACCTTTTTGGCCTATATATAGGTTTTGACCTAATTTTCAAAAGTGTTTTGTTTTGCGTGAAAACTTCACCCTTGGCTAAATCAACCTCTCTGAATCCATTTTTGGGATCAAAACTAAAATCTAACACTTCTCTATATCTCAAAATCACATTTTAAATATTTCAGGACTAACGTGATTAGATGCTTGTGCAATCGACCTCCTGACACTGTATTCTTGTCTAAATCACATCACATCAACATGTTCTCAAAATCTTCATCTTTTTCATCAAAAGTCAACTCTGGTCAACCTTGGTCAAACTTGGTCAATCAAACCTCGAAATCACTCCAAATTGCTTCCAAATCTTCTTGAATCTTTTGTCATCCCTTCTCAGTTATTTTAAGCCTCTGATTCATTCTATATCTATAACCTATTGTTGTTAATCACCTTTATGGTGTGTCATCTTTCCATTTCACTCTTGAGGGGGCAGGATGATTGCATCATTGAATCTCACCAAATCAATCTAATCTGAATCAAAAATTCCTCATTGCTAGGGGCATCTCATCACTTGGGGCATGTTCAATTTTTGTACATCACAATCAAAACTGGATATTTCACAGCCTCGAATCACTAGGGGCATCTTTGTTCCTTACATCTTGTCATCTTATTGTTAGGTATCTAAGCAATCTAACTCAGATCCCTAGGGATCAAGCTTCATTCTGGAGATGGTTCTTGAAATCTCACTATTAGGTATCTGAGCAATCTAACCTGGATATCTGAAAGTCAAGCTTTGTTCTAAAGATGGCTCTCGAAAGCTCTTCTTAACCGGTATCTTGGTGATCTAACCTAGATCTCAGAGAATCAAGCTTCATTCTGGAGATGATTCTAAAACTCAACTTAACCAACATCTGGGCAATCTAACATAAATTTTGGAGGACTAAGCTTTTCTCTAGAGATAGTCCTACAATGGATGGGTTTTGGGGCAATCTAACCCTGACTCCTGAAGATTGAGCCTCATTTTGGGGATAGTCTCATGAAAGGTGATAACATAACTGATATCTTAGCAATCTAACTGTGTGTGTGAAAATTGTACCTGATCTGTAGACACAACACTCAGTAAAACATTAGAGGTTAGCTATAATCAAAATCGTGCAAAATTGAAAGCTATCTAACCAAGTGATTTACTGCCTTCTAGTAGGTGCAAGATTAATGTTCTCAGATTATTATCGAGATCAGTGACCTAGACGACACCTAAATGAAGGATTTGAATGCAATTGATCTAGATATGAAATTGAATGCAATTAATCTATTTTTTGGATTTTTCTATGCAATAAGAATGATAAAAACTTGATATGAATCTATGCTATTGAAAACTGATATGCTATGCTAATCTAGAAATGATATGAAATATGAATCTAAATGAATGCAAAAAAAATAAGATTGATCTCACAAAGATGTCGATTCGCAAGAGCTTTGATTCTTCAATTCCAATTCTCCAGCATGATTGTGCAAAAATATGAGATGCTTGGATGCAAATTTGAGAGATGATTGAGAGATGAATTATGAAGAGATGAGCCTTGTTTTTATAGAAATCCAGGGCTTTGGAGGTGCATGAAAAAAAGCCGTAAATCACTCAAATAACTCAGGTTGATTTTTGAGTTATTTTTAAATAAAGGATAATTAACTCACAAAAACATGCAAAAGCTAAGCTTTAACTCAAAATAGAGTTTAGCTTTAATTGATAATTGATAGTTGTTTGCTTTTATGATTGTGCATGTTTTATTTATGAATTAATTTAATAATAAAGTGATTTATGCTCAACTTAACTGCTTTTAAAAATAAAACAATTGATTTATGGGTTAATCAATTATTTAATCAAACTTTTATTAAAAACTATATTATTAAATAATGACAACTTGCTTTAATTAATTAAATAAGAATTTAATCAATTATTCATAGGATATTTGGATTTATTGTCAAAATTAAATAATACAATTAATAATAGATAGAATTAAATTTAATTACACAATTAAGTGGCAAGATATTAAATCTAATTAATTAAATATAAAAATATTCAATTAATCAAGCTTTAGGATAAATGTGATTTATTGCCAAATAATTATAAAATTAAAGATAATTATGATGATTAGGAATATTACTAAGAATATTCCCCGATGCAAAATTTTAAGATAATCAATTATGATTCGATGATGTTTAGATGTGCCTTAGATTAGGACTTTGATGTCGATTTCGTTCAAATTGAAGATGTAGGAGATTAATGAACTTATAGCCCATTTTTGGGGTATTACACTAACCTAGATTTAGGAGGAATAAGCTTTGTTCTGGAGATAGTCCTAAACTTTCATCAATCATCACATCGGGATATTCTTTGAATCAATGCACCACTTGCACATCAATTCAAAGAGGGGAAAAATGTAATACCCCAAAATTGGCATCTTCCAACCCTAACCAATTTTGTCACATTTAGTCTCATTCTATCAACCTTTTTGAATCATCAAAGTCCTATTTTACTAGGCAATTATGATTCCTAATTGACCCTACTTGACTTAGTGTCAAATGTAGAAAACCCTAAATCTGCATCAATCACATGTTATATTTAATTCCTAAATATAAACTATAATTGGCTAAATAAACCCTATGATCGACTTAATATATTTACAAAGTCCTAGCACTTTAATTAAATTAAATTTACCCTTTTAGCTAAAACACATGAAAATGAATTAAATAATATTTGGTTTTGAATAAATATCCTCATTTCAAATAATTGAATTTAATTATTCAAATAATTGAGAAAGTTCATTTATGACGTCATATTTCATTCAATTAAATCAAATATTCTCTTCAAAAGCTTCACCTTGGTTCAGAAAAGGAAACTCTGAGTTAACTATGAATTTGAAAATGGAACAAGCCAGTTAATTGCTCCACTCACTCCAGAAGAAAATAGTTGATTGACTGTCTATAGGAAACTTACCATTCTGAACTAGACTTCTTTCCAATCTCCATCGTTCATCATGTTCAATCTCGACCATCGATTGATTCTGACATTCTATAAAAGAACCTTCTTATTTCTCATTCGAGGGATGCAAATTTTGAGTATCGAATCTTTGTCGAATTGTTATCTCAATTTGTGTGCATTCAAGATTTTATTATTGTTATACTAGACCATTTCTAGATTAATATCATTCTTAGATTAACAATCCATTTCATCATAACTTAGCTTACTTTCAAGTTTTCTTAGATTAATACTCATCTTTCATTACTCTATATTAATCTCATACTTTCATTCTAGTGTAATTGCATTTGCATTCTAGCTTAAACCCTCCATTCTCAAGTTAGTCTATGGTTGTTGGGCTCTTGATTCTGAGAGCTGCTCAAAACCCCATCTAGATAGGAGGCAATAGGTTGGCTCATCTAGGCATGTAGGATGAATGATCTCATATTCATTCATGTATGTGACTGATGAATAAGGACTATGTTGAAGTGTATGGCTAAGTTTAAGGCCCACATTTAGCATATACAGCTGGTATAGGAGCACCTGGGATATTGGCTAAGGTCCTACTCACTTTTGGCTTGTATTGACCCTAGCCAAGTCAAGATAGCTAGAGGTCTTAGGTAGGATCTTGTGGGTGTGTTTAGGAGCTCTAGACTTGGCATAGTCCAATCTAGTACCTAAGAGTAAGTTAGTGCTCTTGAGACCCATTTTTGGCTTGGCATTGGGATTTGAGCCAAAGGACTCATTTATGATGATAAAATGTGGAAATGAACCAAAAATGGTTTTTCTAAGGTTTATCCACCATTTGGGAAGGTTTTGAGGTCATTGGATCTAAGGAGAGCAAGAAATCCAAAAGTTGTAAAAATGTTGTCATGACAACATTTACAACTTTGAAATGTTGCATGAAAACATTTGTCTAGGTGAAGACAAGGAGGTTTTTAGGGAAAGGTCAATGTTCTGACCACTTTTCCACACTAGTTCAAGGTATTTAAGACCCTTTGAGCCCAAATCCTGAGGTTAGATAGTATTAGAATTTTTTACAAGTTTTAGAAAGATCATTGTACCCTAGTTTTGGAGAACATGGTCTTTTCTGAAATTAATGCAAAGTATGAACAATGGATGAATCTTGAGTTTTGGCATTGGAATATTGCATCTATTCTAGTTTTTTTTCTTTTCCATAGCTTAGGAGTTATTTTCCTACATTTATTTTAAGCTTTACTTATTATTTTGTGAAGTAGCCAGTCACTGGCCTACCCAAGACTGAGGTGTGTTTCCATGGCTCCCACATAAAACCCTATCATGCACTCATCATGGGGATTTTGTATGTGTTAGGGGAGCCTATGTATAGTGTACATACAAATGGAGGAGGCCTATAAGTTGCATTTTCCATGAATGTAAGCAACCCTATGTAAGTAGAGTCAGCCCGATTAAGGAGTTTACACTTGTTATTACATGTGTTGATGCAAGGGTTTGATGTTGGAACTAAGTTGAATGCATGGAGAGAGTCATTGGACTCATACAAAGACCCTCCAAGGAGATTACGGTCTGAAAAATCCAATCAAGGAGACTTTGGAGACAAGAATTCCTGACTGGTTCAAAAAGTCCAAATTAGCCCAAGTATCCCTTACATAGAGGAAGGGCATGTACGTATCATTTTAGGAGGAGAGACCCATAAAATTATTGATAAATCTGAAAATTTTATTGGAATCCACAATTTATTTGGTGGGTTTTTCAGAGGCATTTTTCTCAAATAGAGAAAAATTAGTCAGGAAGACCTAGTTGAGGGCTATTAGGCCTAATAGGCCTTTTGAGACAAAAAGTGGAGATCGGTAACCTAGATTTTGATACCTTGGAAAAAAGAGATCAAGACTAACCTAAGAAAGTTTAATGAAAGATAGGGATCCCCACAAGACACCATGTTCATTTACCATAGCCTAAGAAGCCATTAGAGGAGACCTAATGGAGAAAGGAGGATGAATGCAATTGAAGTTAGATACCCTAGTGAAGCACTAGAAGATGTCACCTTGCATGGAGGGATTGAGAAGTCCTAAACTGATTAGGAGGGGACTTAGAAGATCCTAGGGGTGGTTGGGATCTTGGTGGATTAGGATCTAGGGGATTCCTAATAAAGTTTGGTGCAGGCAAGCTAGTTAGTATCTATAAGATTGGTATCAGAGCACACAAGATTTGACTTGTGGGTGAATGTTGAAACTAGAAGAATCAGTTGGGGAGTCTAAAATGGTGACTAATGCAGAGTTAGGAAAGAAATTAGAGGATCAAGAAGAAGAGAACTGAATACTCAGAAGAAAGACTAGCTCAGTTAGAATAAAAATTAGATCAAGTGGATGAAAAGAATGAAAAGTCAAGGACAAGTTAGAAGGAAAGAATAAAGAAATACCCCTACATGATGAGGTCCCTAAACCAGACCCTATCATTATAGAGGAACCATTCCTTAAAGAATTGAAGGACCTAAGTGGGAAATCTTTGGACGGAGTAACCATATTTAGTGGGAAAATAGAGCCAGAGATGGTAATGGAATGGATTGAGGGACTTGAAAACCATTTTGAATGTGATGGAATAAATGAGGCCCAAAAGGTAAGAGTAGAAAAAGCCAGACATAAGGGATCTACCCTCACTTGGTGGAAGTTTATCCAAGATGAGAGGGAGAAAGAAGGGAATAAACCTATAGGTACGTGGAAGGATATGGAAGTTAAGATCAAAGACGCATATGTCCCTGAGGACTATGAGATTCAGTTACATAAGAAAAGATAGAGTCTTAGGAAAAAAGAACTAGATGTCAACTCATATACTGAAGAGTTCCAAAGGTTATGTATGATATCTAGAGTGGCTAAAGATGAGAGTGTGAAGGTAGCTAGATACATTAATGGCCTAAGGTGGAATATAAAAGATGAGCTTAGTATCTTGACTCCTACCACAGTCCAAAGATGCCATCAATTACCCATCAAGGTGGAAAATAAATTGAGAAAGAAACAAGACCCTAGTAGTAACAAAGGAAGAGGAAGAGGAAGAGATGGTAGGGATCATTGAGGAGGATTTGGAGGTAGAAGTGTGGAACCAAAGACCCAAGGGGAGACCAAGTTGATAGAGCAACATGAAGGTTTCTCAAGAAGAGGAGGTTACAATAGAGGTAGAGGTTCTAACAACAATGGAAGAGGAAGAAACAATGGTCAAGGAAGAGGGTCATATTTTTCCAATATGAAGTGCTACCATTACAACCAATTAGGACATCCAGCCTACAAGTGTCCAGAGAAAGGGTCTACAAAACAAGGTAAGGAAAGAAGATTTAGTTATGTCCAAGAAGAAGTATCTTTTAGAAAGCATGTAGAAGTACGCCTAGAGTTAGAAGAGGGGGAGAATTTGAAAATTAGAAGAACACTTATCAAGGAACCTATCCAAGAAGAACCTAGCCAAAGAAGAGAACTATTTAGAATAAAGTATAAAATCTTGGAGAAAGTGTGTAAGGTCATCATTGATTGAGGGTCTACTAACAACATTGTGTCAAAGGAGGCAATAAGTAAGCTCAAACTCCAAAGGATTCCTCACAATAATCCTTACAAAGTCACCTAGTTAAACAAGGGACAACATGTCCTAGTCAATGAGAAAGCATGGGTGGACTTCTTTATTGGGAGGTACAAAGACAGAGTGCTATGTGATGTCCTTTCAATGGATGAATGCCATCTCCTATTGGGAAGACCATGGAAATTTGATAGACAAGAAATGCATGAAGGGGCTAAGAATTCCTACACATTCAAGAAGGATGGAGTGACTTTCAAGATATAGTCTTTAGTGGAAGAAGGGGAAGCAAGATCAATAAGACCAAATGTTCTTTTGGTGGGTGAGAAAGATTTCTTGAAGACTCTTGAATAAGGTGAGGGAGTGGGTTATGCACTAGTCTTAAAGCCCAAGGAGGAGAAAGCAGAAAAGAAGACAAAAATTCCTATAGAGGTTCAAGAGATGTTGGAGCAGTTCCAACACATTGTGAGTAAAGGACAACCAAGAATCTACCCCCTAAAAGAGATATTAGCCACCAAATAGATTTAATTCCAGGAGCTACCCTTCCAAACAAAGCTACCTATAAGATGACACCTCAAAAGAATGAGAAAATTTCTAAACAAATCTAAGATCTCATAGACCAAGGCCTAATTAGGAAAAGTATTAGCCCCTATGTTGTTCCTACTATCTTAGCTCCTAAAAAGGGGGGTACTTGGAGATTATGTACTTATTCTAGGGCCATCAATAGAATCACCATTAGGTATAGGTTCCCTATTCCAAGGATAGAGAACTTGATGGATTGTTTAGGGGAATCCAAATACTTCACCAAGATTGACCTAAAGAGTGGGTAACACCAAATTAGAATAAAAAGGGGGGATGATTAGATGATGAAGGGTGCTCCCTTTTATACCACAAACACATAACAGAAATAGAGAAACCACAACAATATGCAAGAACAGAAAATTGGCTTCTTACTATCTCCACAAATGTGGAATTACAAACTTTCAGAATTATAATATATGCAAAGCCACATGGGCATTCCCTTACAATATTCTGTAGGAAAAAGCCTCGAATTATTGCCCAGATCTACTACCCAGAACTATTCTGAACTACTTAAGACAATAATACAGCCTTCCTTATATAGGCAATTTTCCACCGCCTGGGAAGGTTCCAAAATTTTAGCCAATAAGGCCGACTAAACTTAGAATTATTTTATTTTACATTTCATTACATCATAGTCGGCTCAAGATAACCTTGAAACCCGAACAAAAATTTTGAAGAAAATTATTTTTCGCCATTTCAGGTGGCCCAACTTTTGAAGACCATAAGTCATCACCAGTTGACCCAATCGGCTATTATAACCCCATTTCGAAAACGCCACGAAGCGCTCTACAGGCTTGACTGGCGCAAGCGCTTGTCACCCAAATTTTTGACCTCATCCGGGGCCTCTAAAGCCTTCAAAACTAAGTTCAAAGTTTCTGTACCCTGCTACCAATACCGAAAATCTTCAATATCTTCCAATATACACTTGATCTAGCAATGAAACTTTACTGGCAGACTTATATGACCAAAATGAACCTCCAAGAGAGAAATCAGATCATTCTGAGCACATACAAAAATTACCAAAAATAGTAACTTTCCATAAATAGCAGCTCTGCACAAAATAGCCCTTATTGAAAATAAAAATAGAAATGTTTTTGGGTGATGCAAGATTGCTCTTACACCCAGGATGCTCCTGCATCAGACACTTGGGGTAATTTGAGAAGTGACCCTATCACGACTCAGGTGTGCAGAGGAAAACCAAGACGGCTAACCTCCTCCTTTGTCAGCCATGATGAATCTTCAACAGGTCGTCCTTTCCACTTGACCAGATATTCTTCATATGTCATGTTCCTTGTGCTTCTGCCAACACGACTGTCCAATATATCTTCGATCTCCTTAGTGTCTGAACTAGTTGCTGGAATACTCCACTGTGCTGCTGTGATCTCATCTTCAACACCTCCCTCATGATACTCTGTCAGATCTGAAATGTTAAACACTGGTGAAATATTTAGCTCAGTAGGCAATTCTACCTCATATGCGTTTCCTGAATCATGTTTCTTCAATATCCTACATGGTCCAAACTTCTTCATTTTCAGCTTGTTATATGTACTGACTGGAAACCGCTCCTTCCGTAAATGAACCATGACTTCATCACCAACTTGAAATTCCTTATACCTCTTTTTCTCATCTGCCTTAGCCTTATACTGTGCGTTCATCTTGGTAATATGCTTCCTCACCTCCCCATGGATGTTCTTCAAGTGTTCTGCAAAATCCTCAGCTTCAGCACTACTTATTTCTCCTTTATCTATCTTCCTCAATTTAGATGCATTTCTTGGACTACTTCCATATACAATCTGGAATGGTGATTTACCAGTGCTCCTGTTGATAGAATTATTGTATGCAAATTCCGCTTGTGGTAAAATCAAATCCCATCCTGTTGGCTTATCTCCAACCAAACATCTCAACAAATTTTCCAAACTCCTATTCACCACCTCTGTCTGTCCATCAGTCTGTGGATGATGTGATGAACTGAACTTCAAATCTGTCTTCAACTTCTTCCACAACGTACGCCAAAAATATCCAACAAACTTAGTGTCCCAATCTAAAAATATGGTCTTTGGCAAACCATGAAGTCTCACTACTTCTCTGAAAAACAATTCTGCTACATGAACAGCATCATTAGTCTTCTTGCAGGGAATGAAATGTGTCATTTTTGAAAATCTGTCAACCACTACAAAAATTGAATCATGTCCCCGCTGAGTCCTCGGTAAACCAAGAACAAAGTCCATGCTGCTATCCTCCCAAGGCTTCTCTTTGATGAGATTCTCCCTCATAGAACTTCGTGGAATGCACAACTGACTCCCTCTGAATAGCATATCATCCTGGATGATGAAATCCAACCATTTCGTCCTGTCTAGAGTAACAGGTTCTGTACAAGCTTTCCAAGCTTCACCAAAATCAAGATCCTCTGGATACAAATTTTTGAGTTCCTTGAACCCAACCACTTCAATCTGCATTTCTGTCATCAATAGTTGCCTTCTGCTAAGAGCATCTGCAACCCTATTAGACTTTCCACTCCTGTGTTTCAAAATAAATGTATAACTCTGCAAAAACTCAACCCATTTCAAATGCCTCTGATTCAACTTTCCTTGACTATTCAAATATTGCAAAGCTTGATGATCAGTATACAAAACAAACTCCTTAGGAAGTAGATAATATCTCCACTTCTTTAATGCCTGAACTATAGCATAAAATTCTTAATCATAAACAGAATATTTCCTCTTGGCATCATTTAACTTCTCACTGAAATAAGCAACAGGTTTACCTTCTTGGCTCATAACAGCTCCTATTGCAGTACCACTAGCATCACAATCTACTTGAAACACCTTATTAAAATCTGAAAGTGCTAAAATAGGTTGTTCTGTAACTTTTTGTTTCAACAATTGAAAACTCTTTTCTGCCCCATTAGTCCACTTAAACTCTTTTCTATCCCCTCTCATTGTTTCAGTCAAGGGTCCACAAATACTGCTAAAATTTTTGATAAACTTTCTGTAAAAGCTAGCCAAACCATGAAAAGATCTTACCTCAGTAGCACTCCTTGGAGTAG
Organism: Chamaecyparis obtusa; assembly: GCA_027943335.1. Lineage (NCBI taxonomy): Eukaryota > Viridiplantae > Streptophyta > Pinopsida > Cupressales > Cupressaceae > Chamaecyparis > Chamaecyparis obtusa. The sequence goes on from BSBK01000955.1 coordinate 400,930, forward strand.
GCCATTCAAGGATAGCCTGTACCTTCTCTGGGTCCATTTTTAGACCTTCTGCTGAAACTACAAATCCTCAATACACTAACTCTTTCTTCACAAAACTGCACTTCTTCAAATTAATCAACAATTTCTCTTCTCTCAGCTTCTCAAATACCATACGAATATGCATCATATGCTCCTCCAATGTCTTACTAAAGATCAAAATATCATCTAGGTAAACAATGACAAACTTACCCAAAAATTCTTTCAGAACCTCGTTCATGAGCCGCATGAAAGTGCTCGGTGCATTGGTTAGCCCAAAAGGCATGACTAACCACTCATACAGTCCTTCCTTTGTCTTGAAGACAGTCTTTCATTCATCTCCTTGTCTGATCCGAATCTAATGATATCCACTTTTCAGATCTATCTTTGAAAAATACACAGCTCCACTCAAACAGTCCATAATATCATCCATTCGTGGCAATGGAAACCTGTACTTGATTGTGATCTTGTTTATTGCCCTAGAATCTATACACATCCTCCATTCTCCATTCTTCTTTGGTGCTAATACCACTGGTTCAGCACAGGGACTCAGACTCTCACGGATCAATCTTTTCTGTAACAACTCATGTACTTGTCTGTTCAACTCCTCACTTTCTGCAGGTGTCATTCTATGTGCTACCTTGTTCGGAAAACTCACTCCTGGGATCAAGTCCATCTGATGACTGATCTTCCTGACTTGTGGTAATCCATCAGGCACATTATCGGATACAATATCCTGAAACTCATTCAACAAATCTGCAACTTCTACAGGAACATCTTCTACTTCCTCTTTACCAGCTTTTGGAATTAAAGCAAAACATACATGCTCATGCCTCATACCATCTAGGAAATTTCTTCCATCAACAAAAGTTATCCTTGCATTACCACATACCTTTTCTTCAGTCTCCTTCAATGGTTTTAGCTTATGTCGCACTCCATCCTTTGTCAGGGAATAGGTATTCGCACGGCCATCATGTACAGCACATCTGTCAAACTGCCATGGTCTACACAACAACATATGACATGCATCCATAGATATGATATCACACAATACCTCATCTTGGTATTCGCCAATCTTGAACTTCACCAGGCATTGTTCATTGACCATGACCTTGTCGTCATCCTGTACCCAGGCAATCCAATATGGATGTGGGTGTTTCTGTCTCTTGAGCTTCAACTTTGTCACCATCTCTTCTGACACCAAATTGTCAATGCTTCCACTATCGATAATCACATCACAACATTTACCTTCACACTTGCACCTGGTGTGAAACAAGCTCCTCCTTTGCTCAGGTTCATTCTCACCACTCAACAGGACTCTTCTGTTAATCAACGTTTCTCCTCTTTCAACATCTTCATAATTTGATGATCTGGCATTTTCATCTACATGTGCAACTCTGGCCTGGCCTTCATTTCTCATGTCTGTTCTGCCTTGGCGCTAAGGACATTCAAATGCCCTATGACCTTCTTCTCCACAGTGAAAACATGTTCCACGGAAGCCACCTCTTCCAGATCCTTGTCCTCTTCCTCTTCCTCTTTGATCTCTATTATTCTGATCCTGGAAGCGATTGGAATTATTTCCTCGCTGATTTTGACTGCTACTGGCCTCATCCTTCTTTTTCAGATCTTCATTTCGGCCACCATATGACCGTCCACCAGATCGTCCACCGCGACCTCTTCCGTTTTGTCTACTCTCAAACTTTTTGTTTAGTTTTTCCTCTACTTTTAGGGCAAACTGGTATGCCTCTTCAATACTGTTCATTCGAACCAGATTCAGTTCCTCCTGAATGCTTGGCCTTAACCCATTAAAGTATCAGGCAACTTTCTCCTTATCAGCTTCTGCATGGCCTGTTCTGATGAGAAGTCGATAGAACTCCTCTGTATACTCCTGAACAGATCTTCCTGCTTGCTTCAAACTCTGCATTTTCTTCAGTAGGTCAAGCTCATAATCAATAGGAATGAACTGTCACTTCAATTTATCCACCATCCAATCCCATCTCATGATTTTCTCCTTTCCCCTTCTATTTCGCTCCAACTAAATCTCTTGCCACCATATCTTCGCATGACCTTTCAATCTGGCCTTCACAAATTTGACCCTATCAGGATTCTCAACATCTTCATACTCAAAATATTCTTCACATTCATTGATCCAGTCGATCAATTCCTCTGGGTTAAGATTTCTAGAAAATGTAGGAACCTCAATCTTAGGTCTTTTCCCAATCTTGGAAATCGCCCGAAAAAGTCTTTCTTCCTCTTGGTTCACAATTTCAACTTCTCCTTCTTGATATTCTTCTTCAGCTTCATCCTCACTTTCATCTCTAACATTAAGATTCATTCCTCTGTGAATCTCTTCTTGCAATGCTCGCACTTGTCTCTGCATCTCTCTAACCTCAGGTGTCACAGCACCAACTCTTCCGCCACGTTCTTTTCGTGGAGGCATTTTCGCGATGCGCGCTGAAACCTTAACCACGGTCCTGGTGCAAACTACCTCACAGTCGGCGATTTGTTTACACACTCAAGAAAACCTGCTCTGATACCACTTGATGAAGGGTGCTCCCCTTTATACCACAAACACATAACAGAAACAGAGAAACCACAACAATATGCAAGAATAGAAAATTGGCTTCTTATTATCTCCACAAATGTGGAATTACAAACTTTCAGAATTACAATATATGCAAAGCCACATGGGCATTCCCTTACAATATTCTGTAGGAAAAAGCCTCGAATTATTGCCCAGATCTACTACCCAGAACTATTCTGAACTACTTAAGACAATAATACAGCCTTCCTTATATAGGCAATTTTCCACCGCCTGGGAAGGTTCCAGAATTTTAGCCAATAAGGCCGACCAAACTTAGAATTATTTTATTTTACATTTCATTACATCATAGTCGGCTCAAGATAACCTTGAAACCCGAACAGAAATTTTGAAGAAAATTATTTTCTGCCATTTCAGGTGGCCCAACTTCTAAAGACCATAAGTCATCACCAGTTGACCCGATCGGCTATTATAACCCATTTCAGAAATTCCACGAAGCGCTCTACAGGCTTGACTGGCGCAAGCACTTGTCACCCAAATTTTTGACCTCATCCGGGGCCTCTAAAGCCTTCAAAACTAAGTTCAAAGTTTCTGTACCTTGCTGCCAATACCGAAAATCTTCAATATCTTCCAATATACACTTGATCTAGCAATGAAACTTTATTGGCAGACTTATATGACCAAAATGAACCTCCAAGAAAGAAATCAGATCATTCTGAGCACATACAAAAATTACCAAAAATAGTAACTTTCCATAAATAGCAGCTCTGCACAAAATAGCCCTTATTGAAAATAAAAATAGAAATGTTTTTGGGTGATGCAAGATTGCTCTTACACCCAGGATGCTCCTGCATCATTAGAAGACCACCTTTAAGACCAATGAGAGATTGTAAGAATGGTTTTTCATGCCATTTGGGTTGTCTAATGCCCCTAGCACCTTTATGAGGCTCATGAATGAAGTGTTGAAGGACTTCATTGGTAAGTTTGTGGCAGTGTACTTAGATGATATCCTAATCTATATTAAAACCAAATAAGAACATCTTGGCCATTTGTAAATTGTATTCCAAAGGTTGCATGAAGAAAGACTAATGATAAACTTGGACAAGTGTGAATTTTTGAAGTAGGAGATAGTGTACCTTGCCTTTCTGTTGTCAAAAGGAAATCTAAAAATGGACCCAAGCAAGGTGGAGGAAATCATCAATTAGCCTACTCCTAAGACTTCCACAAAGGTGAGAAGCTTTCATGGAATAGCTCAATACTATAGAAAGTTCATTAAGCAATTTAGTTCTATATGTGCACCAATGATAGAGACTGTCAAGGGTGGTATGAAAACTAAGTTCTAATGGAATGATCAAGAACAACAAGGGTTTGAAGTTTTGAAGAAAAGGATAGCTACACAACCCATTATAGTTCTTCCTAGTTTTGAAAAGCTTTTTACTATTGAGTGTGATGCTAGCAACATTGCCATTGGGGCTGTCTTAAGCTGAGAGGGAAGACTAGTTTATTTCCATAGTGAGAAGCTCAATGAGGCAAAAATAAAGTATTCCTCCTATGACCTAGAGTTGTATGCTCTAGTCCAAACCTTAAGGAAGTGGAGGCACCACCTCCTTCCTAAGGAATTTTTGGTAAATACAAATAACCAAGCCCTTTGTTTTCTGAATTCTCAGGAAAAACTCAGTCATAAGCATATGAAATGGGTGGAGTATATCCAAGCATATACATTCACTATAAATCATAAGAAGGGGAAACAAAACAAGGTTATTAATGCATTGAGTAGGAGACTCATGACAATGCAAGAAGGTCAATTAAATAGCATAGAGATTGATAGTTTCAAGGATCTATACTTAGGAGATGAAGACTTTGTAGAGGCCTACAAGGTATGTAAAGGACACCAAAACCACTTCCATGGAGAGTTCTCTGATTATAACTTACAAAGTGACTTGTTGTTTAGAGGAGGTCAAATTTGTGTGCCCAAAGGATCAATGAGGGATAATTTGATTCAAGAGAAGCATAATGGAGCTCTTAGTGGACACATTAGGGTTAACAAGACTCAAGAATTGATGGTGAGATATTACTTTTGGCCCAAAATGAATCAAGATATCAAAAAGTATGTGGAGTTTTATATTATTTGTTAAAAGGCCATGGGCACATAATCCAATATAGGCCTTTATCAACCTCTTCCCATTCCTATCAAACCATGGGAATGTCTAAGCATGGACTTTTTGGTAGGCTTACCTAAAACAAAGAAAGGTTATGATAGCATTTATGTTATAGTGGACAAATTTAGTAAAATGGCACACTTTGTACCTTGCAAGACCATCAATGATACCACATAGATAGCTCACTTGTTCTTCAAGGAGATTTTTAGGATCCATGGCCTACCCCACAACACAGTATCAGATAGGGACTCCAAGTTCCTTAGTCACTTTTGGAAGATATTCTGGCACAAGCTTGGTACCAACCTCTCTTTTGGGTATGCATACCATCCCCAAACTAATGGTCAAACCAAGGTGGTCAATAGGAGCCTAGGTAACTTTTTGAGGCACCTTACTAAGGAGTATGGTCAAACTTGGGACCAAATGCTAGCCCAAGCTGAGTATTCTTACAATGATACAGTCAACCGGACCATAGGGAAGAACCCATTTGAGATTTTCTATGGCATACACCCAAGAGGTGTTCTTGAACTTAGAGAGTTGGGAGAAGGAACCTCAAGGAGTGGATATGCAGAGGATTTTTCCCTTTCCATGAAGGAAATCCATGATTCAATCAGGAAGTCTCTCACAGAGAACACTACAAAGATCAAGCACAAGGTTGATGAAAAGAAGAAGGATCTCCAATTCCAAGTGGGAGACCTTGTAATGGTACATTTGAACAAGCAAATATTGTAGAAGAGATTTCCCAACAAGCTGCAGATGAGGAGGTTGGGAGCTTGTGCTATACTAGCCAAGTATGGCAAAAATGCCTACAAGGTGTAGATCCCAGAAGATATAGGACTATATCCTATCTTCAATGTTGTAGATGTAGTGATTTACAAAGGAACAATCCCCAATACATTTCACAACCTCACAGAAGTCACTAGTGAGGTAGTAGCACTTCAACTACCTCCCACAACAAAACCAAGGGTAGAGAAGATCCTAAATTCAAGGGTTAGTAAAAAGACCAGGCATAAGATCTACTGGGAACACTTGGTCAAATGGAAAGGTGAGGATGATGTAGAGGCAACATGGGTACAAGAGACTAAATTTCAAAAGTTAGGACTTGACCCTAACTTGATCACTTTAGTGGTGACTTGATTTCTTTTTGTTTGGGAGAATGGTGCAGGAGCACCTAGGATCTTGGCTAAGGTCCTACTCATTTTTGGCTTCTACTAACCCTAGCTAGGTCAAGAAAGTTAGAGGTCTTAGGTAGGATCTTTTGGGTGTTTTTAGGAGGTCTAGACTTGGCATAGTCCAATCTAGTACCTTGGTCTAGGTCTAAGAGTTAGTTAGTGCTCTTGAGACCCATTTTTGGCTTGGCATTGGGATTTGAGCCAAAGGACTCATTTATGATGAGAAAATGTGGAAATGAACCAAAAATGGTTTTTCTAAGGTTTATCCACCATTTGAGAAGGTTTTGAGGTCATTGGATCTAAGGAGAGCAAGAAATCCAAAAGTTGTAAAAATGTTGTCATGACAACATTTATAACTTTAAAATGTTGCATGACAATATTTGGCTAGGCGAAGACAAGGAGGTTTTTAGGGCATGGTCGGTGTTATGAACACTTGTCCATGTTGGTTCAAGGCATTTAAGGCCTTTTGATCCCAAATCTTGAGGTTAGACATTATTACAAGTTTTTACAAGTTTTAGAACAATCATTGTACCTTGGTTTTGGAGAACACGGTCTTTTATGAAATCAATGCAAAGTATGAAAAATGATTGAATCTTGAGTTTTGGCATTGGAATATTGTATCTAGTCTAGTTTTTTTTCATTTCCATAGCTTAAGATTTATTTCCCTACATTTATTTTAAGTTTTACTTATTGTTTTGTGAAGTAGCCAGTCACTGGCCTGTCCAAGACTGAGGTGTGTTTCCATGGCTCCCACATGAAATCCTACCATGAAATCATCATGGTGCTTTGGGAAATGTTAGGGGATCCTATGTAAAGTGTACATACAAATGGAGGAGTCCTGGAAGTTGCATTGGCCATGAATGTAAGAAAGCCCTAGGCGAGCATAATCAGCCCAATTAAGGAGCTTGCACTTATTATTACATGTGTTGATGTAGGAGTTTGATGGTGGAACTAATTTGAATGCATGGAGAGAGTCTTTGGACTCATACAAAGACCCTCCAAGGAGATCAGGGTCTGAACAATCCAATCAAGGAGACTTTGGAGACAAGAAAGCCTGGCTGGTTCAGGAAGCCCAAATTAGCCCAAGCATCCCTTAAATATAGGAAGGGCATGTACAAATCATTTGAGGGGGAGAGACCCACAAAATCCTTGATAACTCTGAAAAGGGTATTGGAATCCACAATTTATTTGGTGGGTTTTTAAGAGGCATTTTTCTCAAATAGCCAAAAACCATACATGAAGATCTAGTTGAGGGCTATTATGCCTAATAGGCCTTTTGAGACAAAAGTGGAGATCGGTAACCTAGATCTTGATACCTTGGAACAAAGAGATCAATACTAACCTAAGAAGGTTGAATGAAACATTGGGATCCCTGCAAGACACCATGTTCATTTACCATAGGATAAGAATCCATTAGAGGAGAGCTAATGGAGAAAGGAGGATGAATGCAATTGAAGGTAGATACCCTAGTGAAGCACTAGAAGATTTCACCTTGCATGGAGGCATTGAGAAGTCCTAAAACAAGTAGGAGGGAACTTAGAAGATCCTAGGAGTGGTTGGGATCTTGGTGGATTAGGAGCTAGGAAGTTCCTAATCAAGTTTAGTGCAAGAAAGCTAGTTAGTATCTATCAGCAACATATCTTAATATCTCAAAGAACCCAAGAAAAACATTGATTAGCAATACATCAAACTGCATCAATCTCCTAAAACCAAATAAATCAAGTTACAATACCTACTGAATGCATTCTCAACCCTATATACAATGTAATGCAAAATTAATAATAACAAAATAATATCACTACATATAGAAAACTGCATTGTATCATTTCATACTAAAAGTTATGGAACATAATTTAAGAAAAAATGTTCCCTTGTGGTGTCTTATTCAGTTATGAATCACATCAATTATAGGAAAAACATACTAATCTGAAATAATTTAACAATCGTTTGAAATCAACAAAGTAATCTAAAATCAATGAGCATATGAATTTTATTGAACACTAAAAGTGAATCCACTCATCAAATGAAACCAAATTGTTATGTACTAAATAATTCCATCTAATAATCTAAATAATCACTAAGGAAACTAACTTAAATAATTAATTGAAAGTGCCAAAATTTCTCCCCCTTTTGAAAACATTGCCAAAGGAGGAATAACTCAAATTCCTACAAAAATAAAATATAATGCACTGTAATGCAATAAGTTCTTGTACATGATAGGCTCATACCAAGTAATAAAAAATGCCAACACTACCAAGAGGGGTAAGAATAAACACAAAATGCTCCCCCTCACTCTAATATCTAGAGTATCTCACTGAAAAAGAATGGATCATAACTTATTATAAAATCCATAAAGTTACGATACGATAGATGTATCATAAAAGTATACTCATGCAACTAACAAGTCAAAAATATTGTCTTGTAGAGTAACAAGATGAAACCAAATGTTGTAGTATACATGCACTTGAAACATGTATTCCGCAATACTTCTCAAAATAAGAATCTGAATGCTTGAGTATTCCACCAAGTTTGATTACCAAGATTTTTATAAATATCACACATCAGTTATTAAAATACTCCAAAGTACCACCAAAACTCAATAAGCAACTATAATGTTCCCACTATCAACTATCATAATAATCCTTGATATCCCATTTCACATGAATCAAATCTCAATACTATCACTTATAAAAAAATTCCATTGGTAATAAGATATTAATATTCTATCATCCTTTTAAGAAAAAAAATCAACTCTTAAGAATGAGTAAAACATCAATATCTCATAATCAACAAGAATTTGTAATAAGTTACCATATAATCAAAATTATTTGATAAGTGTCACAAAATTCAAACCAATTGTGTCAAAAACAAGTTTGGAATCCTTCATGAAAAATTATGCAGGGGAGTGAAGGATATGACTTCCCGTACAATAATATATTGGTTGTTATAAGAAAGTCAGAAGTGGAACACCTCCTATCTTTTGTCCTATATTTGTTACCTATTTTTGTTGATCAAAATCAAAGAACATAAATCGATTTGATCAAATATCATATTTGGAGGTCATGATAACTTATGCAAATATTTTCCTAATGAAATGAGGAAACAATTTGAAATGTCGATGTTTGGTGAGATCATTTTTTTTCTTGGATTACAAGTATTACAACAAAAGGAAGGCATATACATCACACAATAAAAGTACATAAAAGAAGTATTGAAGACATTCAGTATGAAAGATTCAAAACCAGTCGGTACACCTATGATCACCGGATGCAAGCTGACAAAGGATGACAAGTCAACCAAGGTAAATCAAACCTTGTATAGATCAATGAATGGCAAATTGATGTATGTTGTGCATAGTAGACCAGATATCGCACATGCAAATGGAATTGTATCTAGATTCTTTACTAATCTTAAATAATCACACATGACTGCTGTGAAAAGAATTTTAAGATACTTGAAGAACACTAAAAACTATGGTTTATGGTATAAGAAAGAAGACAATTTTGAATTGAAAGTTTACACAAATGTTGATTGGGCTAGAAACATTGATGATAAAAAATGCACTACTGGTGGAGCATTATTTTTAGGAGAAAGATTGGTTACTTGGATAAGTAAGAAATAAGGACGTATTTCTCAGTCCACTGCAGAAGCAGAATATATTGTTGCTAATGCTAATTGTTCAAATATTGCATGGATAAAGAAACTATTGGAAGGTATGAATGAGGAGATCACTGCTCTAGTGATAATCTATTGTGATAACACAAGTGCAATTAATGCTTCTAAGAATCCAGTGGTGCATGAATTTAGACAAAGTATATTTCTATTAAGTATCACTACTTGAGGGAACAAGTTCAAGAAAAGAAAGTTAGATTGGAGTATATGAAATCACAAGAGCAACTTGTTGATATATTCACTAAACCTTTACCGAAGGACACATATGAATAATTGAGGAGTAGACTAGGGGGTCCATCCACTGTCTAATAGTCACTAGGGTGATATGAGGTTCCATCAACCTATACTTTATCAGAATATCTAATGATGTTGATGCATGATGTTCACACTTCAGATTTCCTAAGGTTGTGAAAGATGGAAGACAAGCTGAGATTACATATCAGTACATGCAAGGTACTAGATTTTGAACTGAACAACAAAGATATTGATTTGGCTGCTGAAGAGCTAATTATTTTATTTTTGGCATTGTTGTCAAAGGGAGAGAGATTACATGAAATATTCAGAAAAGATCTAAAGGGAGAGAATGAATCAATGAAATATTCAGGAAAGATCTAAAGTGAGAGTTGATTGCACAGAATAAGGGAGAGAGAATGAGAGAGAGATATCAGTTAGAACTAAAGCTAACCAAAAGGGAGAGACAATGATGTTGTGTAGCGATTAAACATATTAAATACATAAGCTAGGAAAAGCTTACCAAGTCTTAACATATATACAGAGTTTTAGATAGATGTTTGGTATTCTATGGCATATTTCATATTGTGTCGCCATCAATGCCAAAGGGAGAGATTGATAGACTACAACTGATTGACTATCTAAAGGGAGAGATAGATGATCACTAAGCTACAAAGGTATATGTGACACATTAAATCAGTTATTATATTGTCATTGATGTCAACTAGTTTTGACTAAACTTATCATGATAGTTACAAACATCTAAAGAAGGAAATAATGGTGAAGGAATGAGATATTTACATGAAGATGAGATGTCTGAGAAAAAGCTTAGTATACATTGAGTTGAAACAGTGTACATCAAGCAAGTGTATTGTATACCGACTATAGTGTTAACCGAGTTAGAAGTCACCAACACATCACGATATTGATCAAGTGAAAGAAATAAATGGAACATATGACTGTTGACTAAAGATGATGAGTTGGACAATTATGGATGATTCTAAGGTTAAAGATAAAGTTAGTTATGATGATCAAATGACTGACAAAATTCAAGGATGATCAGATGATGGAGAATGAAATGTGTTACAGACACAAGTTCCAAGGAAGGTTGAAGCAGAAAAATCAATGGTGAAGATTAAGAGGCAAAATCTATGATTGGAAATAAAATAGTTTATTATGTCTATAAAAGGAGACAAGAGATTCATAATTAATTCTGGAATGCACATGACAAGATTGTATTCATGCGAAGCTGTTTAGATAGGTTGAAGACGGAACCGAGAAAATCTGTAGATAACATCGGGAATCAGAAAAAGGAATTAACCAAGCATAACAGAGTTGGAGGATACAAGGAATTGAATTGAGTATATTTGCCAGAGGTATTTTGAGCTTAGCATAGATCTGAAAATCTGCAAAAGAAAGTTGTATTTGAATCTAATCATTTACTATTGCATTCTAACCATTACTACAGATAAATCTCTTAAACGAGTGGGACTTAACAGTCTTTATATTTCATTATGACATTCAATGAATGTTGATTGTTTTCATGTTGACCCCGTAGTGAATGTTTGGTCATAGAGAACTCTTAGTGATAAATCCTCTAACCACGTCACACCTTACAGTGTGTTATTGTAACCTTTAATAGGGTTGGCTCTTAACCGAGCTCACTTCACAAGAGTGAAATTATTTTCAGGTACCGGTCCCAAGTGGTTTTTCCCCTAACATGGTGTCCACGTTAAAAATCAAGTGTTATATGTGTATGGATGTGATGATTTTTTATTTTACTTTACACATTACAATTACTAGTTTGATCGGTATATGCACTAGATAATTTACTGGTATTTGGTTAATGAACACAAAGGCACAGATAAAGTTTTACTTAGTTGTTTAAACTATTTGAAAGATTTATTTTATACATCAAGGAGTATTTGGGACAGTAAGATGGACTTAACTGATTCACCCCCGTCTCAGTTATCTAACACAAAAATTCTCAACTGTTAAGTCCTCTCTCCTACATTTTAATTTTCTAACAAAACCAACAACATTAACATCATCTAAGGAGAAGACCCAATAGTTGAGTTCCCTAACCTCATGCTTCTCAAAATCCTATGTGGCAACCTCAAACCATTTCTAACATTTTACAATAACTTCACTTGTAAAATCACTTGCTTATAACTAAGGTTTCAAGTGAACAAATCATCAAATTTGATGCTTTATCAACATGCTTTTATTGTCCAAAAAGGTCCCCCAAAAGTTAGATTGGTAGTTGTGCACTGAGTCATGTTTTATCGGTACACTAATGTGGCATCACATAGTTTGTTTCTTTTTAGATCTAAATAATACATTCCATTCAATTGTTGGTACTCATGATCAACGCTGGCAGTTTTAAGGTCAAAACTACTAATGCTATAATCTTGAAAAAAATTAGACATTAAGTTAACAAATGTTATAACTATTAAAACATACTCAACTATTGAATTCTCTTGCATGCCAAAATGTTTTATCTCAATCGATTAAGCACAATTATTGAGGACGATGGCATGAGATATAGAAATCCATCAACCAAGGTTCAAACCTCTAGAGGCATGTTTGGGCCAAGTTTGACCTTTGGGTGAATTTGATGAATGAGATCCCCTGCATGTGGCTACTTAGTCGAAGGAGATGTGTAAATAGATGTATGTTAACTCATGCTATTGTAATCTGCTATATAAAGACATAGATATTGATATTTTTATATATTGACATGTTTCCCTAATAAAAATTCTCTCCCACAAACTAAAACCGTTTAAAAACCAAAACTCACAAAAGAAAACTAGAAGGAAAATAAACACTCAATAAATAAAAGAGGCTACCTATGCCTATTTTTATACTTCAAAAAATAAAAATGCAAAGAGACCCAAATAAGAAAATGTATGTACCACTACCAAACCCTAGGAGAGCACTGTACGTATCAAACAAGTGTTGCCTTACTTTTTGGGCACTATGTAAACAACAAACTAAAACGAATGCCCATCAATGCATAAATATGTTATATCATGCATCTAATGTACAGTCACACCATACATCCTACACATCATGCAACGAAGCTATGAGTACCATTATGTAGAGAATATAATTTTAATTAAAACTTTAAATTTATAATACAATTATTAATGTTTTGAATCATTATCCTACCATGAAAATCTTCTTTATTAAAAAACAATAAACTATATCACAAATAGTATAAATACATTTTAATTAAAAAAATTGGACATACGGTGTGACTGTACATCTGATGCATGGTAAAGCATACTTATGCATGGATGGACATTCGATTAAGTTTCCTGTTTAGGCTTTTTGGCTCAAAAAATTTTGACCGCATTTGAGCACCAAAAAACGAGTGATACTGCCATCAAATTGGTTTAACCCGTGTTTGAAAGTGAAGGAGGTCAAAAGCGTATGATTTAAAAAAAGCAAGGTCGTTAAAGAAGAACGTTTTTTGCACGCTTTTTAATTGAAAAAATAAATAAAAATTGAGCGCATCATGTGAAAGGAATTATGTGTCGCCTCCACAGTGTCAGTTTGTGACCTGTCGGACCAATGTTCCTTTTTGAAGATATCTATTTATTAACCTGTTAAATCATTTGCATCTTACCAAACCTATAAAGTAGTGGGAAAGTAGCCTATAAATCTCGCATCACTTTCTTGAACTGAACGGATCTAACCTAACTCGGAAGATTTTTTGGAACTCATCACAGAGAGTACTAACTCACTGTTTTAAGCTCTTTCGTAGAAGGCACTTAATTAGGTTATGATGGATGAAATTTATTTATTTATTTTCTAGACAATTTTGTTTGGAATTGTGAATCTTTAATTATTAGAGGATTTTATGTTTAGTATGAACACTCAACAATAACATTCTATTGATTTTTTATGACAAAAAGTATAGTATTATAATTGAACCGTGATAATATATAATAATATCTTATTAGAGATTTCAACTTTGTTGATATTAATCAAAATACAAAGATTGAACCATCCTATTATACAATAACAATCCATCACTAAACTATTAGAATATTTGATAATACCCGAGAGCAGATTTGAACTTTGGTGACGAGAATCATAGTACCACAATTGGACCATCACACTATACAATAACACCCCAGGTAAAAATGTGAACTTTGGTGTCAAAAACCACAATACTACAATTGAACAAACATATTGTACAATAACATCCCATTATTGAACCATAACACTATTCAATAACACCCCAGAGAAGATTTGAAATTTGGTAACAAGAATCATGATACCACAATCAAACCACCACACTATACAATAATGTCCTACAAGAGATTTCAACTTTGGTGATAAAATCACAATACCACCACTAAACCATCACAACATTAGAGTAACACCCTATCATTGAACCATCACTCTATTCAATAATACCCTATAGAATAGTTGAACTATGGTGACAAAAATCACAATACCACAATTGAACCATTGCACTATACAATTACGCCCGAGTAGAGATCTGAACTTTGATAACAAAGATCACAAAATTGCAACTGAACCTTCACATTGTACATACAATGTACTACATATTTGAACTTCGGTGATAAAAATTGCAATACCATAATCGACCCATCACACTATAACACCCCCCAAAAAAATAGAACTTTGGTGACAAGAATTGCAATACCACAATCAAACCATCTACCTAGACAATAACACCCCTATAGAGATCTAAACTTTGGTGACAAAAATCACAATATGACATGCAACTGAAACATCACAGTAATAATCACACCCCATTAGAGATTTGGACTTGAATGATAAAAATCACAATACCACAACTGAACCATTACATTATAGAATAAAACCCCATCAAAGATTTGAACTTCGGTGACAAAAATCACAATACTACAACTGAGCCATCGCACCCCATTACAAACTTGAACTTTGGTGATAAAAATCACAATACCACAACTCAACCATCACACTATACAATCACACCCCCATTAGAGTTTTGAACTTTGGTGATAAAAATCACAATACCTCAACTGAACCATCACACCATACAATAACACGCCAATAGAGATCTAAAATTTGGCCTCAAAAATCACACTACCACAACTGAACCATCACACCATACAATTACACCCCATTAAAGATTTGAACTTTGGTGATAAAATTCACAGTACCCTAATTGAACCATCACACCACACAATTACACCCCATTAAAGATTTGAACTTTGGTGATAAAATTCACAGTACCCTAATTGAACCATCACACTATACAATAATACTCTAGTAGAACTCTAAATTTTGGTTGGTGACAAAAATCATAATACCACAACTAGTGAGCCATCACACTATATAATCACACCCCATTAGAGATTTGAACTATGGGGATAAAAATCACAATATCACAAATAAACCAACACACTATTCAATAACACCATAGATAAAGTTTGAATTTTGGTGACAAGAATCACAATTGAACCAGCACACTTGAACCATCACATGACAACAACATCCCAAAAGAATTTTGAACTTTGGTGACAAGACCACAATACCACAATTGAACCATCACACCATACAAAAGCATCTCAGGAAACTTTTAAACTATGATAACAAAAATCACACATTTAAACCATCACACTATACCATTACTTAAGATTCGACAACTAAAAGTTATCATTATCATTATGTCAGTCTTTCCATCTACCCAAAGACCACAAACTTGTCATCTCATACACATGATGGTGATTCATGTAAGAAACATATGCAGAATTGATGAATTGGAACTTTGGTAATGAGTTGAAGCTGAGGGCCACAGTGGGCCATTGAGGGGGAATGGCACCGTCCACCTGAGGAAGTGGGTGTGGGAGACAAAGACAAAGTGAGTGTATTGCCGGGACGAAGCAGACAGACGGCGGTTACATGGCGTGTATCTCCCTCTCCATGATTTGACTGTAATACAAAAGAATACAAATAATCTTCTGTATCCTGTAGCCACAACCTCCCATAGTCTCCATATAGTGCGCTTCTGATCTCCTTTTCCATCTCCCTCACTCTCCCGTCTTTATTCATACAGACAAGATTAACATTTTGTCCTCTTTCACCAAGACCAACCATTTTTCATTCAACACAAGAATTTTCAATCTGTCGCTTTGAATGGTCATTTTATCTTCTCCAGTTCGTGGAATCACCAAACCAGTAGATATGAATGAGTGGTGGGCCAAAAGGAAGAATCTATGCATTTGCCTGACTGGATTTCTGGTTTCAGCTGAAACTCGTGCGAGGAAAAGTTTTTAGTGTCTTGACGGTTTAATAAAATAATGTTTCTAGAGAGTTCATAATGGGATGTTTAGGTGGTGGCGTCTTGTGGTCACCCAGGTACATATTTCCTTTGGACTATTTGTGAGGTTTTATGTTCTTGTTTATCTCATGTGCTTGTGGATTTGAGTTTTAGCATTCACATTGTTGAGTTCATGTTTTTTGTTGGATTAGTGAGCTCGTGAGTTTTATGTTGTGTTAGTAAGTTTGGGTGATTCAGTTGATGTTTTGTGTTTATGTGTTGACGTCCATGCCAAAGCGACTTATTGTTCCAATGCCAAAGTGATTTATCGTTCTGAAATGGCTTAGAGTTTGAGATAGTATTCCAAAGCCTTGCTAGGTTTGTGTGCTCGTGGATTCTCATAGGTTGTTGGGCTTTCAATCTTAGCGTTGCATGTTGTTGAGTTCATGTCTCTGTTGGATTAGTGTGCTAGCGGATTCTTACAAACCGTTGTGCTTATACCTTTGTTGTGCATTCATTTGTTGATGTTCATGTCTATAAAATGATTTATTGCTCCAATGCCTAAGTGATTTATTGTTCCAAATTGGCTTAGAGTTTCAAATTGTGTTCCAAACCCCTGCTAGGTTAGTGTGCTTGTAGGCTCTCACGAGCTATAGTGCTTACAAGTTTGGAATTTTCATGTTGATGTTGCGGATTCATTTGTTGGCATTCATGCCAAAAGTGTTTCATTGCCCTAATGCCAAAGTGATTTATTGCCCCAAAATGGCTTAGAGTTCTAGATTGTGTTCCAAACCCTTACTAGTTAGTGTGTTTGTGGCCTCTCATAGGTTGCGATTACAAATCCGAATGATTCATGTGGATATTGTGTGTTCATTTGTTGATGTCCATTCCAAAGTGATTTATTGCTCCAAAATGGCCTAGAGTTATAGATTGTGTTTCAAACACATACTGGTTTAATATTCTTACGAGCTCTAACGGGTTGTTGTGCTTGCAAGTCCAGATGATTCACATTGATGTTGTATGTTCTTTTGTTGATGTCCATGCCAAAGTGAATTAGTGCTCCATAATGACTTAGTGTTCAGATTGTGTTCCAAACCCCTACTGATTTAGCGTGCCATGAGCTCTCGTGAGTTGTTGTGGTCAATGGTTCAATTAATGTTTTGCATTCATTTGTTGGCATTCATGCCAATGTCACTTATTGCTCTAATTGTGATATTGCTGTCAGGATTCAATTGTGTAGTTTCTTGTGTCAAACTCTTGAGTTTGGCTCAAGAAACTATATAGTTGAATCCTGATAGCAATATAACATTTTGACTTGCTGTGGAAAATATCTCCTACTTATCTATTGCTCTAATGTCAAAGTGATTTATTGCTCCAAAATAGCTTAGACTTCCATATTGTGTTCTAAACCGGTGTTTTCTTAGTGTGCTCGCCGACTCTCATGAGCTACTATGCTTGTGGGTCTAGATAATTCAAGTTGATGTTGTGCATTCATTTGTTGACATTCATGCCAAAGTGATTTAGTGCTCCAAAATGACTTAGTGTTCCAAACCCTTATTAGGTTAGTGTGTTTGTAGGCTCTCACGAGCTATTGTGCTTGAGGGTACAAATGATTCACATTGATGGTGTGCATTTATTTGTTGAAGATCATATCAAAGTGTTTTATTACTCCAAAATAACTTAGTGTTCTAGATTGTATTCCAAACCCTTATTGAATTAGTGTGCTCATGAGCTCTCACGACTTTTGGACTCATGAACCAAAGAGATAAACATTGATATTATGTGTTCATTCCAAAAACAAAATGACAAATATATATAAAGGGTCATCTTCATTGTTTGTTAGCATTGCCTTCAATCTTCATCCTAGCATCTTCCTAGAACCTATGAAAAGTTGTAACAAATCTTTATTTGAGTGATCCAAATTGCTTTTGGGTGTTACAATCATGAACGGTGAGATATTTTTTTGCTTTGTTGTCAGTTCATTTCATGGAGTTAATTGTGGTGTTAGTGGGAGAAGTCATGATGATTTGATTGCTTGTGCCACATCCATCCATAAAATATGAACATAGGACTAGACATCCTTTTCTTTGACCTTGTCCCCCTTTATTTAATGCTTTGAAAATCCAGTTGTTACCGTTGAAGATCAGTTTAGCTTTCAGACTGCCTTGTTGTTTAGGCTTCGTCAAACCTTCCTGTGGATGACGCGTCACGAGTAAAAGCACGTCAGCATTTTTCTCATGGAAATCCTACTCTAATTTTTAATTTTTAAGTCAAATAATTCGGTAAAATAAAAAATTACAAATAGACCACGGCTAACACATTTATTTCCCGTCGCATTTTCCATGTACGTATTTTCCCTTGCGTCACGCGTTCACATTATTCACATGTATGTACAATTTTGGCCGTATTATTGCCTTTAATTACTTGTATGTAGAATTTTAGGCATTTTTGGCTTTTACTTTCACAATTGAGTCCTTATTATTTTAATATTACGGGAATCTTATGAAATGTGAGTGGTCAAATATTTATTCAAGAAAATCAAAATATAATTATTAGAAACGATGGACTAGGAAGACACTTGGTGATGGCAAAGGTTAAGCAAAAAAGTGTATTTATTTATTTTGGTATGTAGGTAAAGTGATAGGGAGGTTTCGATGGAGGATTTTTCATTTATAAAGTTGTTTGAGTTATTTAGGTATGATTTCGACTTCATCTTTTATGATGTCGAAATCTTGCATTTCAATAATATATGATTACAGTAGGCTCATCAAGAACATTTCAACTTCATCAGTACATTAAGGAGTTTCACATCAATTAAATTTGAAATTTTGTCACATTATATCTTAATAGAAATGTATAGATGTTGTGTGGATAAAGATGAGAGAAGCAAATTTTGTAAAGTGACAAGAATGATGTTAGGAATAATGGAAACAACAATACTGATAATCGTACGCATAGTGTATCAATTGTACGAAAAGTAAAATAAGTTCTAATATAAAGTTTTTAGATTCTAAAAGTTTTGATGTCATGATATTATAATAATTTAGTAAAATATTTTTCACAAATTTTTAAAAATAAACATTCTTCAATTGTTAAATTTGTAAATTAATTTAATTTTAAAATTATCTCAATATTTAATTTATGTAACCATATAATTCTTAATTGAAATGTGGTATAAGGCATACCAAGGATACTATTATTCTCTAATGTGGCGATGTGTATTTATGTGTCTCATACTTTGCAATGCTTGTAAATGTATATTCATTCATTAATATCTAACTTAACTTTGTATGTAGGCTTTGGTTGACAATTGTGTAATTGATGGTTGGTATTCTATATAATCATAATTGCTATAATTTATTTATTTATTTATACATATGTTTGACTTATAATTTGATGTTTGATACTATGTAATTGATGGCTAATTAAATGAAATTTATTCTATACATGTGTTTGACTTATAATAAAGTAGTTGATGCTTATTATGATTGATGGCTAATTCTATGAAAACTATTTTATGCATGTGTTGAGATTTGTTTTATTATAGTTTATTAATAATATGAATACTATTATTATATTAATTATATTCTATTATAATTATAATTTCTGTTATTTTTCTTTATTTTAATCATATGCAATAAAAATATGTTTTTATGCTATGTGATTATATTATTTATGAATTTTATTGTATAATATTTATAAATGTTAAATTGAATATTTTAAATTAAATGTATTTTTTATAACTAGAAGGATATGTTATATACTTTTTGTCAAACATAAATTGCATAAAACTTATTAAAAAAGTGTATAACAATAAAGTGAAATTGTGATATAATTTAAATAATGCATATTGTCAGTGATAATATTGACTATATGTTAGATGACTCATATATAGAGAAAAGTAGTTGTTTGAATATATTATTAAAAGTGTTGATTATTTGGATGAGTACAAAATTAAGATGGATCAAATAATATTTTAAGTGATAATGAAAATGTTAAAATATAAATTGAAGGCAAATTTAATAAATTTAAATACTTATCTACAAAATATGAGAAAGAGGTTGTAATAATAGTTATAGAAAATTGAATCTTTTAAGTTTTTTCAATAAAAGTATCTATCATATAAAAATTATAGTTAAGCATTAATTGTAATATGATTTTTTTACATTGTATAATTTCAAGAGTTCCTTCTAAAAATTAAATTTTGTTAAAAAAAATTTTGACACTTAAAGGTAAAGTCATTGAATTTTTTAGGATAATAATAATATTGTGATGTTGAAAAGAGTTTCGTAGAATTATTCTTATTCAAAGGGCTAAAAATTTATTGAATTAATACGACAATAGAAATACAACAAATTAGTCAAACTCTAGCTCCTATGGGCCTAGAAGAACATCCAACAAAACACTAGAAATAGAGAGGAATTAAAACCCCCAAAGAGGCAAACTCCTCAACCAAAAAACATGCATATCCTCCCTAATAAAATCCAACTTTCTAGAGAACTCTAGAGGAAGATGCTCCCAATCCCCAATATTCTAGTCTTCTAAATGCTTTGAGGCCCATATAGCCAAGAAGGCATTCACCCTGTTCCATTCCCTCAAGATTTAGGAAAAGGAAACATAGTCCAATGAAGCACATAATCAAAGATTATATTGAGCCACCAAGGATAGAAACCAATTAACAAATTCACCAAAATTTGAGAGTCTAATTGGCATACAATCCTAGGCTAGCCCAAAGAACAATCCCTTCATTGACAACACAAAGATCAAGGGCTTCCATAATATTATTGGTCTATTCACCCTTATAGATAGAAAAGAAGAAAATAACAAAACCAATACTATCTATCTCAATTCCCCCAATCTCAAAATGTCCTCGATTTTCGCAAGAGAAGTCATCTGATTTAATCTTGAAGATATTTATAAAAACTGGAATCCATTTTCCCTCTCTTTGGACTTTCTTTAAAGGTATTTTGCCTCCCCTGATCCAAGGAAGGCCTTGGTCCATTCTTAGACAAACCTAACCTCTCAATCATGTCAATCTCCCCAAGATCGAGGGTTGTGTACACATCTCACACCTTGGAAGAATAGTCTCTTGAACCATGCCTGAAATCCTCTACCAAAGTTGTTGAGAAACCTTGAAAGAATATTATTTGATTTATTATTTTTCTTTATATTTATATATATTTTTATAAACTTAATTATGTTGAATTTTATTTATATAGATATTGATCTTCTTCAACATTTATATTTTGGTACATTCAATGTAATTAATCATAACCTATCTCACAATCATTCTTTGTTTTCCAATATCTTATTTTATGAATATTCAACATTCTTTAATCCTTTCTCCATGCATTCTCTATTCATTTAATCATGTTATATATATTATTTCTTATAATCAATGATATTGTAATTTAGTCATATGAATATACCATCCTACAATTTTAAAGTTATGTAGGATAAGCCTAATCCCTACACCTACTATAAAAGATTCAATGTTTGTCTTTTTTTGCTTCCCTAGATTATCCTTAGTAGTTCTCAAAAATTTGCATCTTCTTTCATCAATTAACCTAGGCTATATTTAAAATATACAACTATTTTAGACATAGTTTTAAAAATATTATAATAATAAATTATTATATTATTTTTCAAATTTTAATGTTTGTATTTTTTTATAAATAACTTGTGATTTTGAATATTACTCTCATACATGTTAAACACATAATTTATAAATAAAACTTCATAAATTTTGTTAGTCCCATGAAAGATAATAAAAATTATATCTTTAAAATTTGACCTTAGTATATACATATACTAGTTCATATGACTTGTACCTAATAGAAAAAAATGATCTACAACTATTATATTGCCAAAGGAAATGAGAAGAAGTGATTGTTTAGTACTCTAACTGTCATGGATAAAGTCTAATGTCTAGAGAGAGCAATTAAAATTAATTTTAACAACTTTACTAATTATACATATGCTAGTTCATATGACTTGTATCTAATAAAAAAAAATGATTTGCAAATATTACATTGTCAAAAGAACTAAGAAGTGATTAGTTAGTACTCTAGTTGTCATGGATAAAAGAGAAAGGGAAAGAGAATCAATTTTAAATTTTATAATTATGTCAAATAAATATTAAAAAGTGTACCATCATTCTCAATAATTATGGTTGAATAATCAAACTCCAACCCTTCATTAATTTGTTCAAATCTAAATATTGAATCTTCCAAAATAATAATTTCATAAAGTATATAAAATGATTTTAGTGTCTACATTGTCCTAAAATTTTAAATGACATTATACGTGTGTCAAAAATTAAATACAACAATAAGAATTTTTATATATCTTGAGATTAATTTTAATCATGATACAATACGATAAAGAGTTGGTGAAGAGACGATAAAGAGTTGGTGAAGAGACATGAAAATAGAAGGAAGTTCAAGTGAATTTTATATTTTGAACTTATCGACATAATTGTAATAAATTATGGGTCCAACATTTGAAAACTATTATCACTTTTAAACATTATGATAACTTTTTGAACACATGCGATCTTGTCTAAAACGGAGAAAGGTTCTCATACCGCATTAAGTGTTTTCCTACTGATATATAAAGTAAGGAAAAGTCAGGGTGGTGTTAAGGAGCACCAAAATGGTTTCAAATATAGAGCATGCAAATGTACCAAATGTACTAAATGTCCTCATATGCCTTGATCAAAATCCAATACTAAATTACTTTAATTAAAAGTAATGAATGATAAAGAGAATAAGTGAATTGGGTCAAGAATGTCCATGCATAAACTGCTGTTGCAGTAGTTGATGCTAGATTGTTGATTATTGGTGTGAGTTGATTAATTTTTTAAGTTGGATTGTTCCTAAATGTGTCCTTCATAATGAATGTTTATTGATAAAAGGAAGTTGAACTTTCACTTAATGTATGAGATTGGTTAGTTGTATTGCATGCTTGTAAAAGATAATACTTTTAATGTTTGTTTGTCAAAACATGCATTTTGCATTGATTGTTCCTTTGGGAAATGATCTAGGATGATGTCTTTAGATACAACCCTAGATGCACAAGTTTAAAATTTTGCATTCATATAGTATTAGATTTTAAGATTATTGTCTTAAAATTTAAAAAATTAGATTTTGAAATTAGAAAACATAATCTCAATAGTGATCTTGTCTACACAAATAAATTATTTTTTCTTAAATTGATAAATTAAATTTTGATCACTAAATTTACCAAAACAATTAAAATGACATTATGAAAGAAAGACGAAATCAAATTACAATAAAACTTTCTATCGATTCAAAAGAGTACAAGAGCTTCTTGATCAAATGATCAAAGATCAAATTAATTGATAATGAATGTATTACAATTGTTTCATTGTTTAGAAACCTTAGATAGATCCAAAGACTTCTAGAAACTTATGTTGAAAATCTTACATGATTAGAAATAAAGTTTTTTTTAAAAAAAACTATAAGTAAAATTTAAAAGCATAAAACTATGCAAATGAGATGAATTACTAAAGATTCCAATACACCATGTCCTACAAAATATCAAGTCAAAAATAAATGTATGCTTTTTTCCCCTCTAGAAATATAGAAGATCAAATTAATTGATTATGGATCAATTACAATTGCCTCATTATATAAAGACCTTAGATGCATTTAAATACTTCTAGAAACTTATCTTGACAAACTTGCATTATTAGAAATAAAGTTAAAAAATTAAAGGTATAAATATATGCAAGTGAGATGAATTACTAAAGATTCAAACACATCATACCTACAAAATATCACTTGTCAAAAATAAATATACACATTTTTCCTCTCTAGAGATATAGACGATCAAATGATCAAAAACCAAATTAATTGATGGTGAATGAAATACAATTGCCTCATTATATAGAGATCTTAGATGCATCCAAAGACGTCTAAAAACTTATCTTGAAAAACTTACATTATTAGAAATAAAGCATAAAACTAAGCAAGTGAGATGAATTACTAAAGATTCAAACACATTATATGTACAAAACATCAAGTCAAAAGTGAATATATACTTTTCCCCTCTAGAAGTGTAGAAGATCAAATGACCAAAGATCAGATTAATTGACGATGAAAGAATTACACTTGTCTCATTATATAAATATCTTAGATGCATCCAAAGACTTTTAAAAATGTATCTTGATAAACTTACATTGTTAGAAATAAAAATAAAAAACTAAAACCAAAAGTTGAAACAATGAAAGCCAAAATAGATGTGTTACTCTATTTGTATTTTTGCATTATTTCAATTAAAAAACCTAAAAGTTAAAAGCATAAAACTATACAAAGATAAATTACTAAAGATTCAAACTCATTATAAGTCCAAAATATCTAAATAGAAAATGACTATACAAAAAAATTTTTCCCTTGGATTATCAAGCAAGTTATGAAGAAAGGAAGAAGAAACCATGCGTTAAAATAAGTGCAATGTTTCTCTTTTTATAGAACTAGATATTTTCACCAAAATTTTAGACTATGTACTTTTTTTTCCCTTAGAAATATATAAGAAGATTAATACTGAACAAACAAAGGCACATGTACCTGGATTATCAAGCAAATAATGAAGAAAGGGAGAAGAGACCACGCATTAAAATAAGTGCAATCTTTCTTCATTTATAGAACTAGATATTTTAACCAAAAATGCTGCTTAACCAAATATTGAGTCTGATGGGAGACATGGCACGCCAATCTTCCGTATAAGATTTAGGCTGGTCACGCCAAGAATTGCGAATTGCAAATTGCAAGAAATTCCTCGCCTCGACTGGAAATATTGGAGCGACGGCTGCTGGTGGGGACTTTTATGAATGCAAAAAGAGGAAAAAAAATGTGTACGGAAATGACTTGTGGAAATGTATTTACTCCATTGCATAACAATTACGAATCAATGTAGAAGTTGATGTGATTTCTACAACGCGGAGAGGTCCACGTTTATTTCCTACCCATAATTTGGCGAGGAAGCTAGGAAAATGGTAGAAGTAGATTCAAGCGGGCCCTCTGTGTAGCGGGCGGTTATGGATGTGACTCTGCGGCAAATTACAATGGCAGCGGTCCCTGCTTTTTCCTATTGGGAATGGCAGAGTTAGGTAAAGAAACTTTAAAAGTATTCTCTTAGTCAATCCCCTAATTTACCGACCCCTTTTGTCCTTCTGTCAGATGCTCCAATGGTGATGCAAAAAATGTCAATCCTTTTGAAAGTCTCCCTGACAATAATTTCAGGATATTTAGCGAGATATTTAGCCTCTCAATCGGCACCTAAATGGAGCGGAAAAAAGGCAATTTTGTGTTTGAATCTTCAATTAACACGTCGCATCCGTTGCCTATGGTTTACTGTTAATGGCTACTCAAAGCATGAGTACCTGTTACTTGTTAGTGCCATGTCACTGGCCGTCGATTCCCCTTTCATTACCTCCCCCTCTGCTTTATGCTTCTATAAATTGATGCCTCCTTCCACACTTTTCCCCAGCTCTTCGCCTCATTTTCTTCTATCCAAAACAAGTTGATAACACTCAATTTGCATGCTCTTTCTCTCTCTAGAGCTGATATTGTTCGGAATTTTCTGAGTTAGTGAGCTCCAGAATGGCTGCTACTAAATGTTTGCTAGATACCACCATTAGAAGTTTCCCTCTGCAATTGCATGCAAGTGATAATAGGTCAGTAGTTGCTAGTAAGAAGCTCAGATTGGGGAAAATTTGTGGGCGTCTTACCGTTGAGAAGCCTGTGCAGAGAGAGTCGAATTATAGGAAATCACTTGAGTCGCTGGATCTCGGGGTGAAATTTGATGTGAGAGAATGGAGAGTTTATGAAGATGGGCCTGCGAGGAATCCGTTCCAGAAGCTGGCTGCAATGGCGTTGGAAGCAGTGGAGAGGAGTTTGATTGCTGGGCTTGAGAAGAAACGTCCTCTGAGCAAGACCATTGATCCGAAGCTTCAACTTTCAGGCAACTTCGCACCAGTTGCAGAGAATCCCGTTCATCATGACCTCGAAGTTGTGGGGCAGATTCCTGAGTGTCTGGACGGCTTGTACGTGCGAAACGGCGCAAATCCCCAGTTCGAACCCTGTGCGGGCCATCATTTCTTCGACGGGGACGGCATGATTCACGCGGTGAGGCTGCGGAATGGTGTTGCCAGCTACTGCTGCCGTTACACTCGCACGCACAGATTCGTTCAGGAGGAGAAGTTGGGCCGGGCCGTTTTCCCTAAAGCAATTGGCGAGCTCCACGGGCATGCCGGAATAGCACGCCTGCTGTTGTTTTATGCCCGTTCTTTGTTCGGGATTGTGGATGGGAGTAACGGCATGGGAGTGGCCAATGCAGGTCTGGTTTTCTTCAACGGCCGGCTTCTCGCCATGTCTGAAGATGATTTGCCCTATGCTGTTCATGTCAGGGAGGATGGAGATCTGGAAACCGTCGGAAGGTTTGATTTCGACGGGCAGCTTAAGAATTCGATGATCGCGCACCCGAAGGTGGATCCTGAGACTGGGGAGCTCTTTGCTCTGAGCTATAATGTTCTGAAGAAGCCGTATCTCAAGTACTTTGTGGTTCGTCCCGATGGAAGCAAAGGTCCCGACGTGTCAATTTCCCTGAAGGAGCCGACGATGACACACGACTTTGCAATCACGGAGAATTTCGTCGTGGTACCGGATCAACAGGTCGTTTTTCGCCTCGGGCAGCTTTTATCGGGTGGCTCGCCGGTCGTTTATGAAAAAGAGAAGATCCCGCGCTTTGGCGTTCTGCCCAAGTACGATTCTGATGAAAGCCGGATGAAATGGGTGGAGGTTCCAGATTGCTTCTGCTTCCACCTCTGGAACGCCTGGGAAGAAGGAAACGGCGAGGATGAGGAGATTGTGGTGATCGGTTCCTGCATGACTCCGCCTGACAGCGTCTTCAACGAATCGGATGAAAATCTGAGAAGCGTGCTGTCTGAAATTCGCCTGAATTTGGCGACAGGAGAGAGCAAAAGAAGGGAAATTGCGTCGCTGAATTTGGAGGCCGGGCAGGTGAATCGAAAACACCTGGGAAGGAAAACGAAGTACGCTTACCTCGCCATTGCAGAGCCGTGGCCTAGGGTTTCCGGCATCGCGAAAGTGGATCTGCAGTCGCAGGACGAGAATGTTGTGGCGAGTCTGACGTACAGAGAGGGATGTTATGGCGGAGAGCCTTTCTTTGTTCCCCGCACAAATGACCGTGACGCTCCTGAAGACGACGGCTACATTCTCACCTTCGTCCACGACGAGGCGACACTAAGTTCTGAGCTGTTGATTTTGGATGCAGCTTCTTCCAGCCTGGAGGCCGTAGCATCCGTGAAGCTTCCTTCCAGAGTACCTTACGGCTTCCACGCAACGTACGTGCCCTCCCCCGACCTTGCCAATCAGAAGCTCCAAGACAAATAGTACTACTCCATCTTCTACTTGTAAATTCTTACCTTAATAGCAGGTTTACATCACCCTAGCCAAAGGGATCTCGGCTTCTTCTGCTGTATATTGAAGCTCGGCTGGCTTCCTTTATCTCTTTGCTGTGAAAGAGTAAATACCTTGTAATGTGTCAGAATCTCAGCTTTTGCCACAAATATACGATTTTCTTCTCACAATTCAGACGTCCATACAAATTTTAGTCGCTGCTTTGTCACAATATTAGATATGGAACTTCAATGTTTGTCGTCGTGGCGAATTATCCATTGCTCACATTTCAAATCTTCAGAGAAAATCTTTTCGGCCTGTAAATGGTAATTCATTATGTCTGCCCCTTCAGATTTCGTAAAGCCAGAAGTTGACGTCAAATAGCTGGAAAAAGCAGTGTGTGTAGGTACTCATTTAAGCATTTCATGACAGAATTTCACTCCTGATTTCCCTTTAATGTAGCAAATAGTCATCATGCGTTACCATCAGTGAATATTTCAATTGCAGGTTTAATTTAGTACAATAGGCATTACATCAGAATTTTCCCTAAACAGCATTAAATTTCCTACTAAGAGATTTCAATTTTTTAACAAAGAGAATTCAAATGAATTGTAAAAATCTGGAACATTCTAGTTTCCTACTACGAGAATTTGAATTGTAGGAATCCGATAACATTAAAAACATTGTACTCCAAGACTCCCCGAAGCGAATCTCATCCTGAAAATTGAGCTATACGCATGTCCAAACCGATCTTTACAGTAATAGAGCCAGAAGTTGACGTTAAGTTACCGGAAAAACCAGTGTGTAGCTACTTATTTAAGCATTTCATGCCAGAATTTCACTTGCGATTTCCCCCTTACGTAGCAAATAATCATGATGCATTACAATCAATGGACATGTTAATTGCAGGTTTCATTTAGTGCAATAGGCATCAAATCACAATTTTCCTTAAAGAGCCTCAAATTTCCTGTCAAAAATCTTGTACGGCATGGTGTATATTCACTCTTAAGACTCCCCGGAATGAATCTCATCCTGAAAATTAAGCTTTACGCATTTTTAAACCTATCTTTACGGTAATAGAATCTTATGACGCTTTACGATCAATGAACACATTGCGCTAATTGCAGGTTTTATTTAGCACAATATCACATCAGAATTTTCCTTAAAAGAGCCTCAAATTTACGGTAATCAGGTAATAAACTGTTATGATGCGTTACCATTAATGAACATGCTAATTACAGGTTTAATTAAGCGCAATAGGTATCACATCAGAATTTCCCTTAAAGAGCCTCAAATTTACGGCAATAAATCCCTATGATGCGTTACAATCAATGAACATGCTAATTGCAGGTTTCATTTACTGGAATAGTTACAAAATTAGAATTTTCCTTAAAAAAGCCTCAAATTCTCAGTGAGAATATCTGTACGGCACGCTAAATATGCGCTACAAGACTCACTAAAAATGAATCTCATCCTGAAATCTGAGCTCCCTCAGTTAATGCCTAAAACATCAGATCTCCGTGCGAAGCGGCGAAGAGATCACCTAAAAGCATTTTCAAACCGATCATCTGTACTCAAAATTTCACAGAATTTTTATCAATCCAATGGCGGTTGTTGCAATTTCCAGGGCGATCAAAGGCAAGAAAGTTAGTTATATTATGGTTATACTATGCTGCTCTTTCTTCTTACGCCATCAAACAGACGAATCCAAATCAGCCACCAAATCACCATGGCAAACAAGAGAATTGGAATATTCACAGAGAAAGAAAGAAATCTCCAAAAACTGTGAGAGATGGGACTGGCAGAAGAAGAGAAATCGAGCCCTCCACTTGCACATGCATGGCCCCCATCTGCCTTGTCCATTTCTGTACAGATTCTCCTGCTCTATAATTAACGCAGAGACTCTCAGATTATTATGCTTAATAATACAGATTAATCCTCCCCTAAAATCCAAGCATTTCACCAACAGTCTCCTCACTTCCAAACTAAAATGATTATGTCTCACTAACGA
Source organism: Chamaecyparis obtusa (assembly GCA_027943335.1). Taxonomy (NCBI): domain Eukaryota; kingdom Viridiplantae; phylum Streptophyta; class Pinopsida; order Cupressales; family Cupressaceae; genus Chamaecyparis; species Chamaecyparis obtusa. Next base: position 430,456 of record BSBK01000955.1, read on the forward strand.
CAGATTACTTGAACGCTCGCCAATGCAATTCAAACGATAAGCATAAAATCGATTATTATTATTTCAGTTAAGGAATTCCGACGTACGTGATCATTTTGCCTTCAAACCCAACTCAAAAACTTTTCATTTTTAATGCTTTTTTGATCATGACTCTTAAAATCTTTTATATGAATTATTGTGTAATGGTTCAAACTATTTGGAGTGTAAAAGTAGGAATTTTATAATAAAAAAATTTGAATAAAATAATTTCAAAGTTCACTTCCATTACATATAAACAAACCCAAATATATTACATTTCATAATAATTATAATTGAGAAAGCTTTATAAGCAACAAAAGTTATATAGGAGATCTAATTAGAAGTGTCCCGTAGATCTTCTCAAGACTTGTCCTTTTTCTTACCTATTAAAACATCTTTAAAGGTCAAGATATCCCATCCAAAAAAAATTTGGAAATATTGGTGAGTATTTAAATGTATCTTTTTAGTCTAAAGAGTTTTCATGAAAAGTGTTTTCTTATTCACAATTTTAATATTAATTGATGTTTGATATCATTAAAAATGGTTGTACATTAGTTAATATTTGACACATATGTATTAAAAGAAAGTAAATTAAATAATATAATTTTTAATATTGTAATAGTGAATGAAAATGTTCTTTTTATCTTGTAATATTGTAATTCATATATTCTTACTATTTTTTATTCAATTTTATCTTGTCATTTTGAGAAAATGCTCTCTCTACCTAATTACATATGATTGTCAGTAACCTAAATCTATCTACTTGTCTACCCTAGGACATTTTTGAGATCATGAATTTGTTTCCATCCATTTCAAATTTTAAAATTTAAATTTGGCCCATTAAACCCCTTAATTTTTCCATGTTGGACCAACTAAACATAGGTTTGTTGGACCAACTAAACATAGGTTCAACATACTTTTATTTTATATAATTATATATAGGGATTCTTGGAGAAATTCAACACATTCATTCTAGGACACTTGTCACATCTCATCTTTTAGCCTTGATTAATTAATGAAATAAATTGGATTTTAATATTAGTTAATTATCTTCGATTATATAGAAACAATTAAATATGTTAAAAATAGTGTTTAATTTATTTAAAATGCATATGAAAAGAGAGAGATCAAATGGAACTCAAGAAGATGCATGGAAGAAATTGAAACCCCTTCTAACACTTGTTAAAGAGAAAAGACAAAGTAGCACTTGGATGGATCCAAGAAGGAGCTAAGGAATGGAGGATAAACTAATGATAGTTACCCCTAGTGAAGCACAAAGGTTGTTACCCCTTGGAGAGGTATTGTAAAGTCCTAAACTGAATTGAATTAGGACTTGGAAGACCATAGAAGCAAAGATAGGGCTTTTGAGTGACCTAGCAACCAAAAGGGACCTAGGAGGATTGTGCAAGCACACTAAGGGAATTCCTATCATATACATAAATAAATCTTTTGTAATCCCAAGGTTCCTTTTTTCTATCCTCTTCATTCCTTTCTGCAAATTCGTCAATCCTCACATTTTCACTTTCAATAATTTTATTAGTAGTCTTGATCAAACATTTATATGTTTTTCTCTTGGATGAATAATAAAGGAATATACCTTCATCTCCTTTAGAGTCAAACTTTCCATTTCTAGCATCTTTAAATATATAACACCTACTTCCAAAGATATTAAAGTAACTTACATTCGGTGTGTAACCAAACCAAAGTTGATTTTGTAGACAACGGTGCTTATGAGTTCTCTCCATAATGTTTATGCAACTTCTTTATCAATCAACAATGTTCTAGCATAGTCAACTATATATCTATTCCTTCTCTCAGCTATACCATTTTGTTGTGGAGTCCTCAGTGTAGATACTTGTCTTTTCACTAGTACATTTGACCTAGTTTTTCTACCAAAATTTTCGACCATCAAATAAAAAAGTTTTGGTTGGTCGGATTATAGAAGGAAAATTTCCAATTTTTTTTAATCCATGCTCGTGTAGGTCAAAATTTTGACCAATACTATGTAGGTCAAAATTTTGACAAACACAGGCATAACTTTAAAAAAAAGATTTCATTTCTCATTTCATTTTTACGTGGCACACGACAAATTAGAAGGCTTGCAACGCGTGAAGGAGGACTGTCTGTAAGCTGGATTTCCATCTTCGAAGAAGGTATGGTTGTTGACTACATTTGTTAAACTTCATAGCGTCAGTCTTATATGCCATTTTTAGTTTCAGGCTCAGGGTTTCAATATTTTTAATCCAAGATTAGTTTACTGTTTTTAATCCAAGATTAGTTTACTGCTAATCTTATATTTATTTTCTTCACTCATTTTTGTTAAGTGTTTTGTGCCTCTAGGTTATCCCGAACAATAAGGCAATCATAAAGAGCTTTGTGCACCTAAACAAAATATATTTTCATCAATGTCGCTGCTATTCACAGGATTTATTGAAGGTATTTTGTAGATTAAAAGGACTAAATATGACTTTATTTTGGGATTTCCCATGTTTTCAGGGTTTAGGTTTTAGAGGGCCTGTCTCATTAGTTTCAAATTAGGGGCATGTCTTTTGTCACATACTCCTTGGACTCATGTCTGTCCTTGTTAATTTGGAAACCCACACTTCTGTAATCAAATATCATTTTTTTTTTACTTTTGGTTTTCTTAGTCAATCCAATTCCAACTGATGCTACCATGATATATCTACAGTGTTTTTATTTCTCCCTTTTTTTAATAAACTTTGTGCAAATTATGGCTCTTCTCATATATTTATCATATTATATATAAATTGTGAATAGATAACCTAGTTTCAGGCCCATAATTAGAGACAATTGATTTTCCCTACAAGATTCCCTCTTGCTATGGTTGCACTGGGTCCCCTTAATGTAGCCACTACTTATATGCCATTGGTTCATTCTTCAATAGGCATGCAGTTACATATCCACTCTCCAGACGAGAGATCTTCCATTGCTTGAGAGCTTATGTTTTCATGTTCATCTCTACTAGGGGTCATTTTAGCTTTTCCCTCATGGTACTGTTTCACCACTAGTCACCTACGAGTTGTAGCAACTCCTTGCTCTCTATAAAATCTAGGATTTTTATTGTCATCCATGTAACCTCATTCCTTGTCTCCTCATCTCTACATTTCTGTCCCCTTGTCTAGAAGCTAGGAGAAATGGTTGAAATTCTATCTTCACATCAGGTCGATGGTTATAACATAATTATTGAAGTCATAGGCATTACTATTGAAATGTCTCTTTTATAATCTGATCATTGAATTTGAGTATATGCCTTTGCAACCAGTCATGCCTTGTATTGACATAGAAGTCAATGATCCACATAGAAGTCATGGAATCTTGAATGATGCATCAAAATCTATGGAATAATCATACATATTTGTTGTCTATAACAGTCTCCATGACTTCTAAATTTCTAATCATGTGGTGTCTTTGTTCTTGATAGCATTAATTCCTTATGACAGTGCCTTGACTATTCCAAAACATCCTCATGACATCAATGTATAGTCTTCACTAATAACACTGTAACTTCATTACATTCTTTGTCATTTTAGTACTTCAAGAAAAAGGAATCTCTCTGACCTTTTGACATGTCTACTTATCATTCTTCTAAAATAGTGCATTTGTGATGAAATCAATAAATAATCCTGGAAAGTAGAAGATGTCTAGTCTTCTGGAGTCCAAAATCATTATTTCTAAGCCTTATCTGTACTTTATAATAGTGGATATAACATTGCCTCTCCTCATAGTTACTAATTTCACATCTTGAGCACATCTTGACTACTGCTACTAGCTATTAGATGATCTCTTTCACTGAGACTCAATCACAGTGATGTCCTATTCTCTTATCCATCATAGTGAGGTCCTTTCATGACTCATTCCTTACTGTGGCTATGAGCTTTCATAACAATGCATGTTCTTTATTCATTTTGCTTTGCAATCATGCATGCATGACCTCTATTATCTACTCAAGACCTGCTCTCTTGATGACTATTATAAGAGTGTCTTTGTGACCTATATTATCTTCTCAAGACTTGCTCAACTAACAAGGAAAGGGAAGAACCTAGTTTATTGGTTATCGGTTGGTTAAGGGCTAGCAACTCTATGTTAGTAACATTGCAAATGTGCAAGCCCTTACAATTGAGTATTATCATATCATGAAACAGTAATGGTATCACAAAGAGAGATGGTTGGAAGCAGGGAATGAATATCATAAAAAATTGCTTGAAGATGAAACAAACAGTTCATATATTATATCAATATGTTCCAAAATTATCATTGAGTGGTCTCATAAAAAGCTAAAGTAATATTTATCCATATGGAAGTAACCAACATAAACAATGATAATAATTAAGGAATAAAATTGAAGTTAATAGATATCACAACTATACAAGATAAATTTAGGAGAGATATTTTCTATTAATCAAAAAATGATCTAATACATAAAAATATTTTGCAAGAAAGTGACATGGAGAACATGATCCAAATGATACAACAACAACTATAGAGACAAATCGATTCAATATCAACAATATGGATAAGAAACAAGTAATAATGGTAAAATATTAAGAAACAAATAAAAGTGAAATATGAATAAGAAAATATAATCCATCTATGATTGAAAGTGGAGAAATGGTTTATTGGATATAGACCAACATATTAAGAAATTAGAGGATGCTTGTAGTAAGATATTTGAATTATAAATTAGTACCAAATTAGTTTGGAATACATTGTCAGGAACTATAAAATGGATTAACCAATAGTCACTAGAAGATCAATGCAATAGAAAACAATATCTTTGTGTGTGTGTGTAATAATAATAATAATAATTGTCCATAAATGTGTATAATTTTTTGAATCTTTAGGTTATGAATATGTTATTTACACACTATTCTCATCGCATCACTCTAGGGTTAATTTCTTTAACATAAATTACATACACCATAGTGTACATCAAAATTCTAATAGCTCTTACATTAGTTACTCAATCCATGTCCTCTGTTTGACTAGGTGTAGATGAGCACTAATTTATAGATAGCTTTATCCCATTAAAATCACCATTTGGTGTTCAAAGATATTGTGTGCTAAAAAGTAGTCACACTTCTATGAATCATTACATTCAAGAACACTCAACAATGAGGTCTCAAATAGCGATTCACAACTCTCTATTCATGGAGTGCAGGGGTTGTATATGAGGCCCTCAGATTGACCTAGTTAAGCCCATGCAAGTACACCAAGAAATGAGAGATTCAAGGATGAGAAGCAAGAATGCTAATCTCCATTGATCTTCAAGTTATTGCATGTAAATGAAAAACTAATCTAGATGATAGAAATGCAAAGAAGTAAACTACTCTATTGAAATGAAAGTTTTACTCTCCTTTGCTAATTAAACTATGTGAAGATGAAGCTAAAACAATGAAAGAAACTAAGCTAAGGTGTTATGAAGATTAAGCTATATGTAAATATGAAAGCTAAAATGTAATGAGATCTCCAAAGCTCCAATGTCGCCAAGAAAACCTGCAGCATAACAATAACATGAAAATTTTGGATCTGAAATGAGAAGGAGAGGGCTCCTTATATAAGAAACTGTGGAAGAGAATGCATCTCCAAGAGCAATGTGGGATAAATGCAAAAAAGAGGAAAGAAAGCTCATTTTTAGAAAGTGTGGAGAGAAAAGGAATTTTCTTTATTTTATTTATTTTTATTTCCCTTTTTCATCACAAAAGGGCTTTAAGAGGATTTTTTATTTATTTAAAAGAATGATTCTCTATTAATTAAATAAGATAACATTATTTAATTAAAAGAGAGATATTATTCTAAATAAGATAAAAGTATTTAATTAAAAGAGATTTTAATTAAATAAATTTATTTCATTTGAAAGATATTTCTTTCAATTAAATAAGGTTATTTTATTTATTTAAGAGGGAATATTTCTTTTAATTAAATAAAATTATTGATGAAACAATCAAACCTTAGGAAAAATTGAAATGATTGAATTATTTAGGATTGATCAAAGAAATTGATTTGAATTTTGCAAAGTATTGATTCAGGAAATTTGATAATTTAATAAATGGGGCCCAAAGTCTAGGCGACCATTTTAGGGTGCATACATTTGCCCCTCTTTGGGTAATGTGTGATCATTCTGGGAACACATGTAGCCAAAGAATGGAATTGAAGTGTGAGATCGATTTGGGATCACAAAACAACCCAGATGTGTGTTCGACGGATGGGAACACATCAAGACAAAGAAAAGTTGATTGAAAAAGACAAGGCCAACACCCCTATAAATAGGTAATTGTCAAGTCTCAAGCAAGGTTTGATTGATAGGTTTGATAAAGCTGAATGAAGGATTGAAGTTTGATAGGTACTGCCCCCTCGTGATCGAAATCAAAATGAGATGGAGGAGAAATAGTGAATTGATAATTTTGATCAAATTGAACTAAAGATAAGGTTCTTGATGTAAGATGAAAGATATAAGGATCACAGAACCAAGGTAGATCATCAAGAAAGATTATGCCCCAAGGTTGAATTAGAAGAAAAGAAGTGGGGTGAAAGCGAATGGAAGATAGAAGTTTGGAAGAAATGAAAAGAAATGGAGAGAAGAAAGAGAATTTACCTCAAGAACGAGCATGTCCCAAAATCAATCAACTGCTTAAGATAGGAAAATTTTGATTGAGATCACGAAAGAAGATAAGGAAATGAAGATCAAAACATGATCACAGTTGATTAAAATTCCACAAGAAAGATGAAGGAAAACCCTCTCAAACTCATAATATAGCCTAAAAATGCAAATTACTCATGAAGTCTAACAATGCAAACTACATGAAAATGCAAAGGTGTACTTGCAATAGGGCAACTGTAACATAGGATTTTATGTTCATCATTCATTAGAGAATGTTAAGGAACTTATTTTCATCATTGGGCCATTATTAACGGACATCAGAAAATCATACAATCAGCACTAGTCACAAACACAGCTATGAAGATATGAATATGATTTATATCGGTTTGGAATGTGGAAAGATTCTAACATGAGCATCAAAGACATAAGGGTCAAGATGACTTCAATGTTAGCTTACCCAATTTAATGTAGCAAAACCACTCTCTCATCGAGGCATAGATGCCAGGATGACCATAAGAACGGTTGTGTGAAAACAATCAAGGATGATGTTTCAAATCTCCTAAGTGTGTCAAGGGAATAACAAGAGACACTCAAGAGCTTTGAAAGTACATCCACAAGAAAAAAGAAACAAAAACATGCCCCATGCCCCAAGTCCTCTAGCTATGCATCATGGAGAGACTTATTAGACAAGGGCACTCAATGAAAATCAATAACAGTTAGCACACAAAGAAAAGATCAATGACATATCTCAAGCATTAAGTGTTGTGTTTAAAAATTTAAGTGTGTTCACTGATACTGAGTTCCGAGGATAAGGATCAAATGCTTGCAAGTAGGTAAAATCTCATGACAAAACTAGATAAGAACAAACTGATAAGTGTTAAAAAACACTCGATGTCAGGGGTTGTGTTGAAAAACATAGTTGGGGTGGTGTTGAAAAACACCATTCACGAGGTGTCCTAAAGACTGACGCATCCAAGAGATCAAAGCTAATCACAGTTATGCCCCCTAGATAAAGACAAAGACCAATTCCAAACCAAGGCAACAAGGACAAGGCATGATGGAGAAAGGTTAAGTGTCGAGGACGCATGCTAAGAAACAGGGGTGCAAAGGCCTCAAGTAGCGCCTGTTTCTAGGTTTTCACCACTTGGATTTTTCTTTTTTCTTTTTTTTGCTACCAAGGCGCCTGTTTCCAAGTTTTCACCAAGGCACTTTTCCTATTTTTTTGAATTTTTGAATTTTTATTTTTTTTTGGTGAGACATCAAAGTGCCTATTGCTAGGTTTTCACTAGGATGCTCTTTTTTAAGGACATTTTCTGATTTTTAGAATTTTTTCAACATCATATATGATTTTTTTTGGTATTTTTTCAAGATCAATAAATATTTACAAAGGATGCCCCCAGACAGAATGGGCATCATGAATAAAACTTCTTCAGGTGCAAGACATTGATAGGATCAGGGAGATGCTCTCCCTCTTCATCAGATAATAAGTAAGCACCTGTCCCAAAAGCCATTGTGATAATGTAGGGTCCAAGCCAATTAGGTTTGAATTTTCCCTTTTGTTCTCTATGCTGTTGGTTCTTAGGATTTTCTCGTAGGACAAGATCTCCCACTTGAAATTCTCTAGGGTGAACCTTTTTGTTGAAGGCTTTGGACATCCACTTTTGATAGACCCTCATATTGTCAAATGATGCTTTATGATTCTCATCTAGAAGTTCCAATTCTTGTAGTCTCATGGCGCGATAGTCTTCATATGTAACTAGACCTTTGAGAGAGACTCTGAGTGAAGGAATCTCAACCTCTAAAGGTAACACTGCTTCAGCACCATAAGTAAGGGCAAAAGGAGTAGCCCCTGTTGGAGTACGAATACTCGTTCTATAAGCCCATAAGGTTGGATTTATCTGTAGATGCTAATCTCTACCATTCTTATGAACTATTTGATAGAGAATTTTGAGAATGGTTTTATTTGAAGCCTCTGCTTGTCCATTTCCTTGCGGGAAGTAAATGGAGGACCAATGTTGTTTTATCTTGAACTTTTGGCAGAGTTGTGTGAGGTCCTTATTTTTAAATTGACCTCCATTGTCAGTGATTATCTCATATGGCACTCCATATCGACAAACGATATGGTTCAAAATGAACAGAGAAATTATCTTGCCTGAAGCAACAGAAAGTGGAACAGCTTCTACCCATTTGGTAAAGTAGTCAGTAGTAGTGATGATAAATTTATGTCCACCTGATGAGTTGGGATGAATCTGCCCAACAAGATCAAAGGCACAGTGTTGAAACGGCCAATGAGATATGGAAGGAATGAGCTGCCTTCCTGGAGCATGTATCAGGTTACCATGTTTTTTACACTTTTCGCATGATTTTGCAAAAGCTACTGCATCCAACTGCATGGTAGGCCAATAGTACCCTGCCCTAAGCAACCTTCGAGCCATGGAAAGACCATTAGAATGTCCCCCACAGATGCCCTCGTGAATATCAACTAGTGCTTGATTAGATTCCTCCTTTTCTAAGCACCTAAGAAGTGTCCCATCTAAACCCCTCCTATACAAATCACTAGAGATGAGGGAATGGCAAGAGGCATTTTGGGTAAGGTTTCTTCTTTCAGATTGGTTAAATGTTTCAGGGATGATGCCATCACGCAGGTATGAGTAAATGGCACCGTAGCAGGATGATTCATGACCGACAAAGGTACAGATAACATGGCTTTCTTGGGAGTCATAAATTGGATAGTGTAGCTCTTCCACCAGGAATTCAAATCTAGACTCATGCTGCTCTAACTGAAGGAGTGAAGCAAGTGTAGCCATAGCATAAGCTGCTTTATTTTCTGCTCTAGAGACTTGCTAAAATGTGACAAATGTGAAATACCATCTTAATGAATCAACCATTTTCTTATAAGGTATCAGTTTGTCATCTTTTGTTTGATATTGTTCATTAACTTGGTTGACTATCAATTGTGAATCCCCATAGATGTGCAATTCTATGATATTCCATTCAATAGCCATCTTGAGTCCATTTGTCAAAGCATCATACTCAGCAATGTTATTTGTACATGGGAACAATAGTTTGTAGGACTTAGGAATTGTGTACCCATGAGGAGAAATAAACAACACTCCAGCTCCCAAACCATTTTGCATAAAAGAGCCATCAAAGAACATCTTCCATGTTCTCGCAGTCATGTACATTAGGTGCTCATCTGGAAATTCAACTTGAATATGCACGATATCTTGAATTGGGAAATTAGCCAATTGGTCTGCTATGGCTTGTCCTTTTATAGCTTTGTGCTCAACATACTCTATGTCAAATTTTGAAAGAACCACCATCCATTTAGCAAGTCTACCTATGATGGCAGCCTTAGCAAGCAAATACTTAAGAGGATCAATCTTTGCTATGAGATGTATTGTGTGCGCAAGCATGTAGTGTCGCAACTTTTGGGAAGAAAACACCATAGCAAGGCAAGCTTTCTCAATACTAGTGTAATTAACCTCATATGAAACAAGAGTTTGACTGATGTAATATATGGCTCGTTCCTTCCCAGTGTCATCAAGTTGAGCTAATAATGCCCCCAAGGAAGATTATGTTGCTGAAACATATAAAATGAGTGGCTTCCCTGGGATAGGAGGCATTAATATTGGAGGATTTGCCAAGTACTCCTTGATTTGGTCAATGCTCTTCTGACAATCCTCATTCCAGACACGTTTGACTCCCTTATGTAATGTCTTATTGAAGGGTTGAGCTTTATCCCCCAGTTGTGAAATGAACCTCCTGATAGATTGAAGATGTCCCTGAAGACTCCTCATTTGGCTAATGTTTTTGGGAGGTGGCATATCCAAGATTGCTTGAACCTTTTTTGGGTCCACTTCTATTCCTTTGGCTGAAATGATAAATCCTAGAAGTTTTCCAGAGGTGACTCCGAATGCATGTTGGACTACAACTCATTTGGAATTTGATTGAAGAAACTATGATTACAAGATCACTGAGGAGTTGTTGATTAGATATGTAATATGATTAAATCAGTATTATGTTATCATTGATGTCAACTAGTTTGACAACACTTATCTTGTAAGTTACTATACCGAGAAAGATGTACATGACAGATGAGGATAAGGAACACATTGAGTAACTTGTTGATGAGTTTATGACTTGATGATATTGACTTTATTATGTTACATTCATCTATGATGAAGTATAGAGCTAAAAGACACAAAGCAGTGTTGTCGGTAAATGAAGCAATTCTAGTATACACCGACAAAGTGTAGTGTATACTGATCGTAGTATTAACCGAGCAGTGTTCACCAACGCATTTCTTTGTTAACCGAGCGGAACAAAATGAATTAAATGATTAGTTTAGCCGATAAGATTATTGAGCTGGCAAGAGTATAACATCGAGGTAACAGATAATGTTTGTTACACAGATCGACGGCTGACAAAATTCAGGAAAGATCTAAAGGATGAGAATCAAACATGTTATTGACACAAGTGCCGAGAAAGTTTGAAGCGGCAAAATCTATGAATGTGGTTAAGCAGAAAAATCTGATGGTGGAGAAGAAAATGATTTACCCATCTATATAAGAGAACATAATTTCTTTATGATATAATGTGGGAAGAAGTAGAAGTTGCAAGAATATCACGTGAATAAGGTTTTCATGCATTCTGATCATACTGGTTAGTAAGAACCGAGCTACAGAACAATTATCGAGCTATAGAGAGAAATTACCGATGGATAGTAAGTTAATATAGTATTGAATCTGAAGTGAAATATTGGTTAGAAGGATTTGTTAGGATTGAATATTGATCTGTAATCTGCAATTGAAGTTGTATTAAAGAAGATCATTTACTGTTACATATTTAACCGTTATATACAGACAAAATCTCTTAACCGAGTGGACTATGAAAGTCTTATGATGTTTCATTCTTAGAATGAACATTGTTATCATGTCAACCCCATAGTGAATGCTGGTTGGATGATAACTTCTAGTCTAAAATCCTCTAACAAGGTCACACCTAACAGTGTGTTTGTAAACCTTTAACAGGGTTGGGTCTTAACCGACCTCACTTCAGAAGAGTGAACAATTTTGGGTTTTTGGTCCCAAGTGGTTTTTCCCTTTACAGGGTTTCCACGTTAAATCTCTTGTGTTATGTGTTGATTGTGATATTGGTTTGTTATCATTCTTTACATGTTACATGTTAGATTTGATCGGTAACTGTTATAGTATTAGACTGGTAATTGGTAAAAGCACAGACAGTGAAAGTTATTATTTTTTACCGATGAGAAGAAATTGAAGAAATACTTTTGAATTATACATTTTGAATTGGGACACTGGATAACTGATTCACCCCCCTCTCAGTTATTCTAACAATTGGTATCAGAGCTGTGGTTGCTTAGAACAAAGTTTTAAGGACTTAAGCATAAAGGTCTCAAGATGTATAAGAGGGAAGTACCGAAACTAAACAAAGAGAACTTCGTAGTATGGCAAAGCCAAATGAAGTTTCACATATCTGGAATTGGGAACTCTGCACTAGATCTGATGGAGAAAGGCTACATAAAACCGCCCATTGGTCCCTTAACTCTTGATCAACTAAAGGACAAGCATGAACACAATGTTACTATGATGGAACTTACTGCTACCTGTACCGACATTGAATTTGAAGATATTAAGACATGCATGACTACCAAAGCAATGTGGGATAAGTTAACACTAATATACAGTGAAGATCTGAATGTTAAAAGAGCTCGAGCTGAAAGTCTGAGAAGTAGATTTGATGATATGAGAATGAAAGAAGGTGAGAACATTGTCCAATATTCAAATAGACTAAAAGAGGTAGTACATGCTACTAGAGCATTTGATGGAGTAATTGATGATGAAATAATGATAAGCAAGATTCTTAGAACTTTGCTGCTAGTTTATGTAATCAGGATTTCTACAATTCATGAAACAAGAGCTACATCCAACCTTACTCTTGACACTCTGATTGGTAAACTTAAAACTTTTGAATTAAACAACTTTGATAATAGTGTTGTTCCTTTTGTTGAATCCACTTTCATGTCTTCTTTGAAGATTGGAAAGTCTAGTAGGAATAGTAAGAATTGTGATAGTGATGACAATACCGATGATGAACTTGATGAGCTTGAAGCTCTTATGGTGAGAAGATTTCCCAAAGGAAAAGGAAGGTATAGAGGTAAGCTACCTTTGGCATGCTTTAATTGTAAAGAAGTTAGTCACATCACTGCTAGATGTCCTCAGAAGAAAGATGATGATAGATCCAAAGAATGATCTAAAGGAAGCTATGGGAGAAGAGTCAATAGAGGCTACCGATAGAACAACAAAGACAACCGAGATGAAAAAGGAAAAAAGGTATGTTACATAGCCGAAGATATTGGAACTGAATCTGATTCTGATGATGATATATAAGCTGTATTTGTTTCTATTAAAAATGATGACTCGAAGGAGGAAGAGAAACATGAAGAGACAACACTGATCTCTAAAGTAAGAAGAAATGATACATGGATCATAGGCAGTGGCTGTACACATCATATGACTGGTGATGTAGAGAAATTTGATCATCTTGTTGAATATAATGGAGGATTTGTGAGAATGGGAAATGATGCACCTTGTATGGTAAGAGGTAAAGGCTCACTGATGATCAATGACAGAATGCAATGTGAAAATGCATACTGGATAGATGGACTTAACTATAATCTATTAAGTGTGGCTCAGCTGAACAATTCAGGCCACCGACTGGCTTCTGAGAGCAAAAAGGTGAAGATCTATTATGATGAAGGAAGACTTGTCAGAATTGGTACACAATCCAAAGGTAATCTACTCTATCTTGATATGGATTAGTCTTCTTGTTTGTTAATAAAGGATGAAGATGCTTAGTTGTGGCACAGAAGGTTATGCCATGTGAACTTTGACAACATGATCAAGATTAGTAGAAAGAAAAGAGTTAGAGGATTTCCTAACTTAACAAAACCTGATCATGCCATGTGCCATGAATGTCAGAAAGGTAAGATGACTAAGTCTAGTTTTAAAAGTAAAGACTATTCAACAAAGAAGATACTTGAGTTGGTTCATACCGACCTATGTGGTCCCATGAGAACTCAGAGCTATTTTGGTGATAGATATTTTATTATTTTTGTTGATGATTATACTAGACTGATGACTGTTATGTTTCTGAAAGAGAAATCTGAAGCTTTCAAAATGTTTAAGTGGTATAAAGCTAAGGTAGAGAAAGAAACTGGAAAGGAAATAAAATGCTTAAGATCTGATAGAGGTGGTGAATTTATCTCTGATGAATTTACTAATTTTTGTAATGAGCATGGAATTAAAAGACAGGTCTCAGCACTGAGGACACCTCAGCAAAATGGCATTGCTAAAAGGAGGAACAAATCTATAATTGACTGTGCTAGAACATTGATGATATAGAAGAATGTTGCTCAGACATATTGGAGGGAAGCTATCAATACAACTGTGTATGTTCTTAACCGAGTACAACTAAAGAAGGACACCAATCGAACACCTTATGAGCTATGGTTTGGACACAAACCTACTGTAAGTTATTTCACAATTTTTGGAAGTAAATGCTTTATTTTGAAAGATGAGAGAAATGGAAAATTTGATTCTAAAGGAGATGAAGGGATATTTCTGGGATATTCCACTTCAAGTAAAGCATATAAATGTTTGAATAAGGTTACAAATAAGATAGTTGAAAGTACTAATGTTCGTGTTGATGAGTTTGATGACAAGTACATAAAGGAAAGTACAAAGGAACTGAAAGACTATGGTAGATTCACTTACATTGAACATCCAGAGTATCTACCGATGCCACAAGTTGTGACAACCGGTCAGTAGGGAAACAATATAGGACAACAGGCAACACAAACCGATGAACAAGATGGAGCTACCGAGCAAGAAAATGACCCTGAGCAGGATGAGCAAGAAAGGAGAAATCAAGTTTTGGCTAGTTTTGTCAGAAGACATCATCCTGAAACATAAATTATTGGAGACAGACATGCTGGAATGTGGACTAGAAGCAAAACAAGACAAGGTACATGTCTAATTTGTGAATTTGATCCTAAAACTGTGAAAGTTGCATTAGAAAATGAAGAATGGGTTAATGCAATGAAGGAGGAAATAGAGAAAATAGAGAAGAACAAAACTTGGTCCTTAGTACCCCCGACCAAAAGATAAGAATGTTATCGGTACTAAGTGGATATGCAGGAATAAATTGAATGAAAATGGTGAAGTCACAAGAAATAAAGCTAGATTGGTATGCAAGGGATATGCACAAGAAGAAGGCATTGACTATGGTGAAACATTTGCACCTGTTGCTAGATTAGAAGGAGCTAGAATGCTACTTGCATATGCTACACACAAAAAATTTAAAGTCTATCAAATGGATGTGAAGTCAACATTTTTGAATGGTATACTTGAAGAGGAGGTCTACATCGAACAGCCTGAAGGATTTGTTAATCCTGACAATAAAGACATGGTATGTAGATTACATAAAGCTTTATATGGTTTGAAGCAAGCACCGAGAGCATGGTATGAAAGACTGCATACTTACTTGTTAAGTATTGGATTTGTTAGAACAAGTGAAAACATCAATCTGTATGTGAAAGGTGATACTAATGATACTATTATCATTGCTGAAATATTTGTTGATGACATTATTTTTGGAGGCTCAGATCTTTTCTACAAGGCATTTGCTGATGAAATGCAAAAGGAATTTGAAATGTCTATGTTTAGAGAGATTAAGTTCTTTCTTGGACTATAAGTGATTCAACAGAGTGATGGAATATTCATCACACAATCTAAATACATAAAGGAAGTACTGAAGACATTTGGCATGGAAGATGCTAAACCTGTGGGAACACCGATGGCTACTGGATGCAAATTGACAAAGGAGGATGAAACTACAGAGGTAAACCAGACACTTTATCGATCCATGATTGGTAAGTTAATGTATGTAGTTCACAGTAGACCAGATATAGCACCTATTGTGGGTATTGTTGCAAGATTTTTTGCTAATCGTAGAGAATCACACATGATAGCTACAAAAAGGATCTTAAGATATTTGAAGAAAATAGATAATTATGGATTATGGTATCCTAAGGAAGGGAAGTTTGAACTAAAAGTTTACACCGATGCTGATTGGGCTAGAAATGTGGATGATAGAAAAAGCACCATCGAAGGAGCATTTTTCTTTGGTGAAAGACTTGTAACATGGACAAGTAAAAAGCAAGTGTGTATTTCTCAGTCTACAACTGAAGCAGAGTATGTTGCTACTGCTACTAACTATTCAAACATTGTATATATCAAACAAGTGTTGGAAGGTATGAATGAGGTAATCACTGACCCAGTGATTATATATTGTGACAACAATAGTGCTATTAATATTTCAAAGAATCATGTGATGCACTCTAAGATAAAGCATGTATCTATTAAGTATCATTACTTAAGAGAACAAGTGAAAGAGAAGCAAGTGAAGTTAGAATTTGTCACATCTAAAGAATAACTTGCAGATATTTTTACAAAGCCTCTATCGAAGGGCACATTTGAATACTTGAGGACTAGACTTGGGGTTCATCTCCTGTCTATCGGTCACTAAGGTGATCTGGTTGTTGCATCAACCTATTTTTATCAAAAGATCATTCATGTTGATGCAACATAGTTCACACTTTGAATCATGTTCAAGGTTGTGATTAAGTTTGAGAACTTGTACCGATTGGGATATCAGTATTCAGAGATACAGAGGATGATAGATTTGTTTGTTTATTTGTTTCTTTGGCATTGTTGTCAAAGGAAGAGATAAATAATATGAAAAGGAACAAGCACCGATGAGAATTATCTAAGGAAGAGACAATCTGAATGAGATAGACTATTGAAGATTAGTTACAGAGAACAGAAGCAGGAACAGGAGAACTGAAGAGAACACAACTACAGAATGGTAAAGTTGTATTATCTAATGTTGGTTTAGTAACGTAGTGATTAAACATATTACTTACAACATTTTTTTTCACAAAGTTGTAGAATATATGTTTGGTATGTGTATGGTACATTTCATATTACTTGAGTTGCCATCAATGCCAAAGGGAGAGATTGTTGGACTACAACTGATTTGGAATCTGATTAAAGAAACTGTGATTACAAGATCACTGAGGAGTTGCTGATTAGATATGTAATATGATTAAATCAGTATTATGTTGTCATTGATGTCAACTAGTTTGACAGCACTTATCTTGTAATTTACTATACCGAGAAAGATGTACATGATAGATGAGGATAAGGAACACATTGAGTAACTTGTTGATGAGTCTATGACTTGATGATATTGATTTTATTATGTTACATTCATTTATGATGAAGTATAGAGCTAAAAGACACAAAGCAATGTTGTCAATAAATGAAGCAATTCTAGTATACACCGACGGAGTGTAGTGTATACCAATCGTAGTATTAACCGAGTAGTGTTCACTGACGCATTTCTTTGTTAATCAAGTGAAACTGAATGAATTAAATGATTAGTTTAGCCGATAAGATTGTTGAGCTGGCAAGAGTATAACATTGAGGTAACGGATAATGTTTGTTACACAGATCGATGGCTGACAAAATTCAGGAAAGATCTAAAGGATGAGAATCAAATGTGTTATTGACACAAGTGCCGAGAAAGTTTGAAGCAGCAAAATCTATGAATGTGGTTAAGCGGAAAAATTTGATGGTGGAGAAGAAAATGATTTACCCGTCTATATAAGAGAACATAATTTCTTTATGATATAATGTCAGAAGAAGTAGAAGCTGCAGGAATATCGCGTGAGCAAGGTTTTCATGCATTCTAATCATATTGGTTAGTAAGAACCGAGCTGCAGAACAATTACCGAGCTACAAAGAGCAATTATTGATGAACAGTAAGTTAATACAGTATTGAATCTAAAGTGAAATATTGGTTAGAAGGATTTGTTAAGACTAAATATTGATCTGTAATATGCAATTGAAGTTGTATTAAGGCAGATCATTTACTGTTACATATTTAACCATTGTATACAGACAAAATCTCTTAACTGAGTGGACTTTGAAAGTCTTATGATGTTTCATTCATAAAATGAACATTGTTATCCTGTCAACCCCATAGTGAATGCTGGTTGGACGATAACTTCTAGTCTAAAATCCTCTAACAAGGTCACACCTGACAGTGTGTTTGTAAACCTTTAATAGGGTTGGGTCTTAACTGACCTCACTTTAGAAGAGTAAACAATTTTGGGTTGCTGGTCCCAAGTGGTTTTTCCCTTTACAGGGTTTCCACATTAAATCTCTTGTGTTATGTGTTGATTGTGATATTGGTTTGTTATCATTCTTTACATGTTACATGTTAGATTTGATCGGTAACTGTTATAGTATTAGACTGGTAAGCAGTAAAAGCACAGACAGTGAAATTTATTATTGTTTACCGATGAGCAAAAATTGAAGAAATACTTTTGAATTATACATTTTGAATTGGGACACTAGATAACTGATTCACCCCCCTCTCAGTTATTCTAACAATGCACACTTTTTAGGATTTAATCTCAACTAAAATTGCTCCATATGATCTAGAATTACTTCTAAATCATCCAAGTGTGTGTCTCTTTTCTTTGACTTAGCCAGGGTGTCATCCACATAATCTTCCATATTTTTATGCATCATGTCATGGAAAATTATTGTCATAGCTCTTTGATATGTAGCTCCTGCATTTTTCAATCCAAAAGGCATGAAGTTCCAGCAATAAGTACCCCATGCGCAAGTGAATGTAGTCTTTTCCTAGTTTTTAGGAGCTATCTTAATCTGATTATACCCAAAAAAACCATCCATCAAGTAATAGATCTCATAACTTGTAGTCATGTCCACTATCATGTCTATGTTAGGGAGTGGAAAATCATCCTTTGGGCATGCTCTATTGACATCTCTGAAATCTATGCAGATTTGAATGGATTTATCATTTTCTGAAACTGGTACAATGTTGGATATCCATTCTGCATAGTCAATAGCCCTTATAAATCCTGCACTAAGGAGTTTTTCCAGTTCTGCTTTGACTAAAAGAGCAATGTGAGGATGCATTTTCCTCAATTTTTGTTTGACTGGTTTAACACTTGGAGCTATGGACAAGTGATGCATAATTAGATTAGTGTCCAACCCTGGCATGTCTGAATAAGTCCAAGCAAAATTGACTTTCTTTCTTTGTAGGAACTCAGTGTAGGCTTCTTTCTCTTGAGATGATAAGGATTGAGCCAAATGTACAATCTGTGGAGCCTCTTCTATACCTAGATTAACTGACTGTGTAGGCTCAACAAGCACTGATGATCCATCTTGAAAATAACTGGGGAGATGATCAAGTACCTCATCCATAGGCACCTCTTAGAGGTTTTCACCTTTGGATACATCATTTATTTTTACTTTTTTCAATTCTGACACCACCACACAGTGGTTTTCACCATCAGAACTCCTATTCTTTTTATTTTCTTTTCTTTTTATCTTTCGACTGAGGTACTTGATGTCTGGCTTGGTCATGCTTGTAGCCGGTTCACTAGTGGAAGAGACTATGGGTTCAATGGTGTTTAGGTAACAAGTTATCTCATAGTCATTCTGGAATGTTAAGAGCTCAGGCTCCTGATAACATTTGGACCAACCAATGAGATGAGGATTAGCAAGGGGTAATTCAATGACGGGTTCAATGTTGTTGATGTGGATGGTATCATCTCTGATGACCACAAAGTTAGAGTCTGTCAAGTATTCTTCTAAGTTACCCAAATCAAGAGTCGACCTATCAAGTGAAGAATCGTCCACCAAGGCAACATGTGGGTTCCAATCCTCTAGCCCTACACATGACTCATCAGCTACCTCAAGTTGAGAACGATAAGTATGGCTGACATCAACATCCATGTCAATTGTGGAACAATCAGAGAGAGAGAGTCCCACTCATACTCATGTGAGTCTATTTTTGAATCCTGGCTGGGATGTTTACATCAAAAGGGCTTGGGACGCCTTGATGTAGAAGCTTCGATTTCATGAAGGGTAACACCTTCTCTTGCTTCTATGTCTGATCCATCTTGTTCTATGCTTGCAACTGTTGCATGAGTGGTTGGATTATTTGAATCTCCCCAAAGGAGACTAGTAGAAGAAATCCAATCGTCACACATGTCCTATTGATTTGTCAAATTTGGTATGTACTATGATTCATCTTCACTATCTAACTCATTAAGGATAGGAACAATATTCTTTTTATTTTTTAGAAAACCTAGTCCAACTGTCATCTTGGACTTACGCCCAAAAAGGTTATGATTAAGAGGTTCGGCTCTAGCATCTAATCTATGGCTGAGAGGGCCATGTCTAGGATAGCCCATATTTTTTACCAAAGTATATCGTCTCCCATAAGCTTTGGGAGAAGGAGAGAAGTTCTCATTGTGCATATACTTCTCCTCTTTGTAGATCCAATCTTTAACAGCCACCTCTTCTTTTTCATCTTGGATGGGCACTGAGGATTCCAAAAATGTGCCAAATAAGGTCATGGCTAAGGATGAGGGGTTCATCTCTATAAGACCTAGGTGAAATTGGCATCTTTGCAAAGGAGTCAAGTTGATACCCCCCCATACCAAGGTCTATTGATTTGACCTTATCTTTGCACTATGCTAGAGTCAAATTGAAATCCTTTGCTTCTTTGTTTAGGGGAACATGAGTCCCTGCTGAAATGGAGTTGACAGATAAGGTGCTATCCCCAGGTATACAAACTTCTACTCCATTGTAGGGGAACTTAACACACTAGTGGTAGGTGGATGGCAATGCTTGCATCTCATGGATCCATGGCCTACCAAGCAAGATATTGTATGCCAGAGGACCAGCATCAACAATTTGGAACAAAATGTCTTTCTCAACAAGGCCAATCCTAACTGGAAGAACAACCAACCCCTTGGAACTCCTTTCTACCTCATCATAGGCTTTTATAGTGATCTTCTTTCTAGTATCGATCACTTCCTCAGAAAAACCCAAAGTCTTTAATAGACTCAAAGAACATATATTGAGCCCAGCACCCCCATCTATCAACACATGCCTAACACAGGTTTTGTGAATCATGACTTCAATGTGAAGGGAAAGATTATGTGGGTGACTTAAGGCTTTATCATCATCTTTTGAAAATGTAAGGTAGTGAGGACTGGTAATATGATTAACCATGCCTTGGAATTGGTCAACATCTAAATTATTGGGAACATTTGCTACACACAAAGCATCCTCAAGGACCTGTTTGTGTCTTGGGGACAACTCTAAAAGCTCCAAGATTGAGATTTCAGCCAGAGTTCTTTGTAACTGGTCAACAAGATTATAATTTGGCTTGGGGTTGACAGCTATTTTTGTGGTGGCATTCTTGGATACCACTTGCTTTGGTTTATTGGGCTAACCTGAACTGGGCCCCCTAATGACAACAGGGCCTTGACTTCGTGTAACAACATTAAGACCCTGGGATGACATCCTAAAGTGAGGACCCCTCAGCACTACAATAGGTTCTTCATCAAAAATAGTTTGCATAGGAATCATAACCATAGGGATCCTTGTTTCTCATCATGTTGACACTTTCCTCCACAATGTCAAGCATGTTGATAACATTTTCTGCAGTCGTGTAAGTGTAATTGATCGCAGCCTTGCCATCCTTGGTTTTAGAGGTTTCCCCTTTCTCATACTTAGGCAACGGCTCTTTAAATGCTTTATGATCAGCATTAGTATGCAACCCATCTATCTGAAGTTTTCCATTTTCAATTAGATCCTGGATGATATGCCTAAGCTTCCAACAATGTTTGATGTCATGTCCAATTCCATTGTCAAATTTGTAGAAAGCTTTCTCATCCCACCAATGTGGCTTAACATCAGGAATATGGTGCTTTGCAGGATCTTGAGGATGTGCAAGATTGTTGGCAATAAGCATTTTGAAAACATCCTCATATGAGTCACCAAGTTTGGCAAATTGTCACCTCTCTTTCTTGGGCTTCTCTTGGTACCTTGGTTTATGCTCTTGTTGGTTGAATGTGTTGAGCTCCATTGCTTCCATATCACTGGACAAGTGAAGGACACCTTGATCCTTAGGTTGGGGAGAGCCTACAACTCCATCATTGACCACTTGTTTGTTTTTATTCCAATGTGCATTCTTCCCTTTATCCTTGTTGGAATTATTATTATTTTGACCATTGTTGTTATTGTTGCCATGTCTAGTCAAAATTCCTTGCTCTTTTAAGACATCCTCAATTCTGCATGTGGTGTCGACCATGTTGTCAAAGGAATTGAAGATCATCTTTTGAACCTCATACCATAATTCAAGCACCAAGTTACTGACAAGGATGTCAATTTTCTCATCTTCGTGAATGGTCCTAGGATAATGAGAGCACTGTCGCCGCCACCTTTGCAAGAATGAGACAAAGGATTCCCCTTGGTTTTGCTTTAGGTTACATAGGTCCAACATAGTGACATATCTTGAAAGATTGTACGTGAAGTGTTGAACAAATCTATGAACAAGCTCTTTGAAAGTCTTGACAGGGGGAGTTATGTTGGTAAACCATTCCATTGCTTACCCCTTAAGACTCCTTGGGAATAACCTCATCAGATAGGAATCATCTTGGTGAAACTCAAATCTCATAGTGTAAAATTGGCATACATGATCATGTGAATCACCACTACCATCATATTTGTCATACTGAGGGAGTTCAACCCTTCTGGGAAAATCCTTCATGCTCACACTCTTGTCGAAAGGATTAGGACAAATTGAGTCTAGTGAAAATGAGCTCTTAGGTGCCAAAAGTTTCTCCATCATTTTCTTCATTTGTCTAATTTCTTCCTCTTATGATGGACTTTGCTTCTTAATTTTGTTATCCACATCAAAATTATAAGGGACTCTTGCACCCTTGTTGATTAGACTTTCTAGGAACTTATCTTTGTCCTATTCCAAGTACTTCTCCACATATTGTTGGAAGATCGGCTCTTGTTGCATTCTCATGAAGTCTTGAGAATTAAGATCAAAGTTTGAGCTACTGTCTCCATGTTGGGAACTATGATGAGCACATTGCGAAGGTTTCCTCAAGTGCCTAGGAGGTGTTTGTCTCCTATAATGAGCATGTTGTGAGGTCCTTCTTCCTCTAGGACTAGGAGATCTTGAAGGGGTTCTTGAACACCTTCTACTACGTGGTGTTATAGAAGGAGTGGAGGGAGGAGAGTTGTTTCCACTATTGGCACCCCTATTGTTGAATTGGGTATTAAGTTGTTGGGCTAAAAGCCTATCTTTCTCTTCTTGAGAGGCTTTTCTTTCCAATTCTAACAAAGCTTGTCTCTCCGCCTCAAGTTGTGTAAACTTTTCTTGCTTCGCAGCTTGCTCATCTAGAAAGGCTTTCTTCTCGCGCTCAATCCTTTTGAGTCTTTCACTTGTATACCTTGAGGTTGTTTGAAGTGGTGAGTTTGGTCTTGACTTTTTGAACAAGTCATTGGTATATGTTGCATTGACATGAGCATCACCAAGTTCATTGTCTTGGTCTTCGTGTTGTGACCATTGTTCTAGGTGAGCTTGTCTCTCATGCCTTTCAGCTCTTTGATATGCATCTAGGTACCTGGTATTGGTGGGAGGTGAACCAAGTTGAGCGTCATGAGAGGAATTACCAAATAGAATGTTGTCTCTGTGTCTTTTTTAGAGGTCATTAAGGCTTTGATCCATAGCTTCCTTCTCCCACCGAGTCATGGTATAACTCATATCCATACCTAAATGGGAAGATGCTAAGGGGGTCCTCAACTCAGTAGACTTGATCCTAGGTGATTGGTCAAATATAGGTTCCTTTCCCTTATGCTTTTGACGAGTTTGGACTAGAGGTAATTGGTTGAAGACAACTTGAGGTCGCTTCCCTTGACTCACTTGATACCTTGTCGTAACTGACATGAAAGGAAAAGCACTCAGTGATAAGATGACCCTAAGATACATTGGTATCAAACTAAGATAGTAAAAGTGTTTAATTGTCCAAAAGAGAGATGGTGAGATAGTGAATTGTAAAAGGTGTCAATCAACACTAACACAGAGGTGCCCAATCAATGGATAAGTATCCTAGCACATATGGATCAGGAGGATGATTTTAACCAAGTTATATATGATTGAAATTGATTTTGGGTGGAAGTGAATTGGACAAGAGACTACTAAGACTCTCCAATTATGTTATCAAAGAATCTAAAGGTGTATCTACTCAACAAGGACGATTCCTGACTTACGGATTTCAAGCAAGGTTACTTGTAAAATCAAAGGTCACTAATTCAAGAGGTCAAAAACACAATAATCTCCAGTGAAAATAGGCTTCCAACAGTAGGGTGAGTGGCCTGATTTAATTTGAATCAACTAAGGAGGGCTAAAAATGACACTAAGCAGCTTTGGATTGTGGACAGCAGTGAGAGAACAAAAAGGTTATGTGTGATAGTTTCCAGCAAGCAGTGCGACATAATCTGGCAGAATGATATTTTGCACAAAGCAGTGTGATGGAATCCATGCAGGCAGTACAACAGAGTATATAACTGGCAGATGATAAATTACCAGAGATGATGTATCGCACGACAAACTTCAGACCAGTGTGTGATGGGACTTCAATATCATACAATTCTTAGGACGGCGAGTGTATAAAACTCAGAATCTCAGTCTTTTGTTCATTTTAAAAGTTTTAACCAAGCATATCAACAGATTTCCAGCATTTATCAAGCACATAGAACAACAACCATGGAGTTTCAGCAAGAAAATGTCTTCAAACAATGAGCAAGGGACAAAGCAACCTTGCTCATGAACATGAATATTGACTTAGTATCCTATTCCTTAAAGATACTACTTGTGTATGTTCTCCAAAATGTTTTCCCAATCACACACAGACTCCTAAAAAGAAAAACTTTGGCTGCACTATGGTGTTTAATAATGGCTTGACTCTGCAAATTTTATAATTTCAAGAAGGTGAACTCCAATCTAGGCGCACCAGGGTTTTGACACATTCTGAGAAATTAATCAATCGGAGATGCTGAGGAGATCTGACAGCCCATCAAGAAACTATACCCGTGGAGATTTCTTCCACAAGGACATTTGTATAGCAATTGTCACTACCATGGAAAAAGTGGCTATTACCGCTTGAGGTTCCGTCAATGTGGTTTACCCAATGAAAGGAATGTCCACTACGGTTAACCCTCTGTAAAAGGTTACTCACAACAAGGACCACATGGGGACTTGGCTTAGATCCAAGGGTCTGAGTTTCTGTTACTACCCAAAAAGGGAGTAGAGCATAATCCTCTATCCTTTTCTCTTCACCCAAACATAGAAGATAGATTCATTCCGACACGCTAAGACTAAAACTATCTTGCCAAGATTCGTAATGTCAATAACTCATGATCTATCAACCTCTCCGGAGAGAGAATGCATCAATCGAAAATCCAAAGACTACAAATCCAGTAGAATGCAAAGACAGTTTTAGTAACCTCCCTACCTACAAGGGTTCTCTCATTGAGAAGAGTTCCACTGGAAACCCACTCTCTCAAGAACCATGAATAGTGTTAATAGGGCCTACTTATCTATGTGAAACACTTGTGCAGGAAATGAATCTATATTCTTTTTAAAGTCCCAAAATTGAAATGTGGTTTATGAAAGTGATAAATCACTCAAGCCAAACACACAAGAGATTAATTTTATGCCCAAAACCAAGTGTTATAAAGATCAACAAATTACCTTGGATTCCAAGCAATGCGAGGTCATTGATGTGTTGTCTCAAAAAACTAGAATCAGGCACAATCATAGTAATCTGGAAAGATCAGAAAATAGGAAACAACAAGTACAAATCTACAATTTTAGGTCTCTATTGTCATGGAATTCCATGTGAGACAGTACTCAGGACCACGTGAGAACGTACTGAACCATGCACGAGAAAGCACAAGCCCACGTGAGAAAGTACAAAGGCTCATGTGAGAAAGTACATAGGCTCGTGCAAAATTACACAGGCCCACGCAATAAAACACCTTTGTCGCATGTAGAAGTGCTAGTACCAGCAAAACTTCACGCGATACAGTGAGAAACTTCGCGTGAGATTCTGTAATAGTGATGCACAAAAGTACGGACAAAAAATTAAAAATCACAGTTTTGATAGAAAAAGTGCTAAAAAAAAAAAAATCTTTTTTCCAAGAAAAAAAGAAATAAAAAATAACGTCCTACAGAGAATACCACCCTCAACCTCAAAAACTATTTCAAAAATTCAGAACAGGTAACAGATTGATAGAATAGAAGGGAAACCCGCTTCAGGTCCCCACGGTGGGTGCCAAAAATGTGCGCTAAAAAGTAGTCAAACTTCTGTGAATCATTACATGCAAGAACACTCAACAGTGAGGTCTTGAATAGCGATTCACAGCTCTCTATTCGTGGAATGCAGGGGTTATTTATGAGGTCGTCAGATTGACCGAGTTAAACCCATGCAAGTACACCAAGAAATGAGAGATTCAAGGATGAGAAGCAAGAGTGCTAATCTCCATTGATCTTCAAGTTATTGCATGTAGATGAAGCTAATCTAGATGATTGCAATGCAAGAAATAAACTACTCTATTGAAATGCAAGTTTTACTTTCCTTTGCTAATTAATCTATGTGAAGATTTAAGCTAAAACAATGAAGGAAACTAATCTAAGATGCTATGAATGTTAATCTATATGTAAATATGCAAGCTAAATGCTATGTGATCTCCAAAGCTCCAAAGTCTCTTAGAAAACCTGCAACATAACAATAGCGTGAAAATTTTGGATCTAAAATTAGGAGAGGGCTCCTTATATAAGAAACTATGGAAGAGAATGCATCTCCAAGAGCAATGTGGGATAAATGCAAAAAAGAGGAAAGAAAGCTCATTTTTAGAAAGTGTGGAGAGAAAAGGAATTTTCTTTATTTTCTTTATTTTTATTTCCCTTTTTCATCACAAAAGAGCTTTAAGAGGATTTTTTATTTATTTAAAAGAATGATTCTCTATTAATTAAATAAGATAACATTAGTTAATTAAAAGAGAGATATTATTCTAAATAAGATAAGATTATTTAATTAAAAGAGATTTTAATTAAATAAATTTATTTCATTTAAAAGATATTTCTTTCAATTAAATAAGGTTATTTTATTTATTTAAGAGGGAATATTTCTTTTAATTAAATAAAATTATTGATGAAATGATCAAACCTTAGGAAAAATTGAAATGATTGAATTATTTAGGATTGATCAAAGAAATTGATTTGAATTTTGCAAAGTAATGATTCAGGAAATTTGATAATTTAATAAATGGGGCCCAAAGTCTAGGCAACCATTTTAGGGTGCATACAGATATCAGAGATTAAAATCATTAAAGCATTAAAATCACCATTTTATGTTCTTGTTGGGAAAGCATTAAAATTACCATTTGGTTTTCAAAGATATTAGAGATTAAAGAAGACTGGCAATCCATTATGAAACTAGGTATTATATATTATACATCCTTGGTGTTTACATTAAGAATGGATTGATTCATAGATATATAAGACAACCCTTCATTATTTCAATTGATTATAATATTAGACAAGAATATTCAATTTGTTAAAATATTAATCAGTAAGAAGTGGGGCAAACTTAGAATAATATCATAGTAGATATTACCAATTCAAATTCTAATGGAGAGTTTTAGAAAAAATCGAACAAGGTTCTACTTAGAAACCATGAACATACCACTATGATGAGGCTTGTTTGAACAGAGATGAATATTACACCCATAAAAGTACCCATACATGCAAGAAAATCCACCTTATCTACCTTCCATATGAAATAAGCTGCAGGGAAGTCAATGAGACTAAAAACTGCTACAATTATGGTGGCGTTAGAAGAGTAGAGTTAGAAGAAAAAGAGTCACCATGACTGTTATAGCCATTACAATATATATCGGCTCACTAATATTTTATTTAGTTGCTAAGTTGTTTCCAATTGCAAGGCTTAGCCACTAAGTGTTGGATCACCATTTATTGACATCCTTTTGATAGTCACTTCTCAAGACTCTTGGATGCATTTTTTTATTTTGTTCTTACTATTCCTTCACATGACTGATCATCTTTTGTGCTCACTTTCATGAGGAACTCTATGACACTCTAAAAAGCCATTCCAACTTCATCAACATTGTCTTTCCATTTGCAGTGTATACCACTGCTTTTGATGCATGTTGAATGCCCTCCCATTTAGCTAGTGTCTCCTCTAATAATCATCTTTGAATTTTGGCCTTTTCTCTCTACTTTTGTAGACAATGTCATTCTCTACCTTATCATCTATGTCTACTCTTTGCTTTGACATACATTCTTGGAAATTACTTTGAATGCGGTGGATCATGTGTTCTACATAGTATCATTGCCTGCTCTTCTCTTTTACAGTGACTGTCACTGTTCTTCATAAGAGTGATTTTGTCACTTATCATGACTGCTAGAGATCTAAGAATTCAAAACTCTTAGAAACCCTCCTCAAAATATTAGAGATTATATTTTCACAAAACAAAAGATGTATCTCCCTGTGAACCTCAAAACCATGAATAATCCCTTGAAGACAACAGATGCAATATCTTAAAGAAAAGCATAACACTAAACAACTGATGCCTCTATCAGAAGTGTGAATATATGTTTCAACATAGTGAATGCAAGATCATTGATGGGAGAAGTAATAAATCATTAGACCATGCATTGTTAGTTAAATATCCATTCTAGATGCACACAACATGAAGTCATGATGGTAAAACCCTTTTTCCAAATGCATAGCTTCTCATGGTTCCTTGAATGCAAGATAATGAAAACATAAATGTAGAGTGGAGTAATCTAGACAACACATTTATCTCTATAATAAAATTTCATTCAATTTAACATTTTACATGTTAGTTTTTATTTTTTGATTTCTTCAGATCAGGCCTATACGTTCCAAGCAAGGAAGAGGTTGTGATCAAGGATACACACCTCATCCATATAGACCTACATTTCCATTGTAACACTTAGTACATATAATTGAAGGCTATCATTTGGGCCCTACAATCTTCCCTTAAAGGAACAACTATAAGGGCCCGTTTGGGTGCTGGAATACCAAATGCTAGATACAGTCAATTCTGGAAGCTGCTGCAATTCTGGAATATACAAATCCTGAAAATGATTTCTGGAATATGGGATGACCTGTTTGGTTCACCCGAAAGATGACTAAGAAGATGCATAAGGAATTTTAATTTCTTTAAATATCGTGTATATACATGTATATATATAAACACATACATGTGTGTATATATACATATATGCACACATGTGTATACATGTGTGTATATACACACATGTGTGTGTATACACACACATATACACACACGTACATTTATATATACACACGTGTGTGTATATGTGTGTATGTGTGTGTATACACATATATATACACATACATGTGTGTATATACACACATGTATACACATATACATATGTGTATATACACACAAATACACACATGTGTATATATATACACATTTGTGTATATATACACACATGTGTTTATATATACACATTTGTGTATATATACGCACATGTGTGTGTATATACACATATGTATATATAGTAATATACACACATGTATATATATACATCCTTATAGCAATATATGAATAGACATATTGACCATTAAATCGCTGCTCTAATTGTTCCCTTTACCACTGCTACTCCTTTATACACAGTCACCATGATTCCTCATGCTTGGTATGGTTTGCCATTTCTTTCATTACACTGGACATTGCTTCCTTGTAAGATCTAATGCCTTCAATCTTTTTTTATCTCACAACTCATAAGGATTGATGTGATGATAGCCTCATGCTCTTCATTCCATGGTCTAAAACTTTGTACAAAACATGCACCTCTTGATGCTACTACCATCTTTTACTCTGCTCTTTGAAAGACAATATGACACCTCTTGTTACATACACTATGGCCCTGTAGCTGACTGCCATATCAATGGGTAAGATTTACATCTTTTAATCTGACCATCTTTTCATCATGTAGTCATTATGAAAGTAGTAAATATCATCCCTCAAGGATTGAATAACATTGTTTTGAGGCACTCTTCTTGAACATGAATCTTTTCTTTCACAACACTGTCATTCTATTTTGTAGAAACACTAACAATAGTCTCTTTACGGAATTGTTGATCATAGCAACTTCACATTCATGAAAATCTATTAATGCTTGCATCTTTGTCATGATATAGTACCCTCGTTTCAATCTTTGAATATCACTGCCTTTTAGAAACTATCCCTCTTTTGATTTTTATGACATCATTCCTTACTGTGGCTATGAGCCTTCATAACAATGCCTGTTCTTTATTCATTGTGATTTTCAATCATGCATGCATGACCTCTATTATCTCTTGATGACTATTATAAGAGTGTCTTTGTGACTTATCATAAACCATATGAATCATTATTTTTTATCACTTTATACCACTGTGATAGTGGATAAGCATTGAAGAAGAACTTTCTTTAAACATTTCTTATCCACATTGTTTTGGCATCTTTTTAAATCATGAATTGTTACACTTATCGTCACCTCATCAAGCCTATTTTACAGTCAACCTTGTCTATAACTAAGAACTCAAAAGTGTTGTTTGTCATTGGGACTAATCTTTACTTACAAATTTGATCACCATTTATTGACACCATTTTGATAGTCACTTCTCAAGACTCTTGGATGCATTTTTTTCTTTTGTTCTTACTATTCCTTCACATGACTAATCATCTTTTGTGTTCACTGTCATGAGGAACTCTATGACACTCTAAAAGTGCCATTCCAAATTCATCAACATTGTCTTTTCCATTTACAGTGTATACCACTGCTTTTGAGCAGTGATTTAATGGTCAATATAAGATATAGATATGTTTCTAATGATGTGTTCACTACCACAAAACTGTTGGTCTATATTGCACCAGAGTTATATTATCCATAATTGCAAAATTGTCTTGTGGTAGTGAACACATCATTAGAAACAAAATACATATCATTGCCTCTCCTCTTGAAAACATCTCTATATCTTACAGTGACCATTAAATCATTCCTCTAATTGTTCCCTTTACCACTACTACTCCTTTATACACAGTCACCATGATTCCTCATGCTTGGTATGGTTTTCCATTTCTTTCATTACACTAGACACCAAGATTCATTACACTGGACACCATGATTACGAGTCTTAAGATTTTACTTAATATAGCCAAGCTTCATTCAATGGTACATTCAAACATGAAACAAACCATTCTTGAACCAGATTAAACTAGTAAACCAAATAACATACTGATTATAAGTATACTAGTAAACCAAAGGACATGCTTTTACTACTAAGTCTCTATTTGTTGGGCATACTGATTATAAGTACATGACATATATCACAAATGTTTCTAATTAAGGTTGGCGAGATGATTACACCTATCCTGAAAAAAGACTGTCAAATCATTATGCTTTCAAATCAATTACCTATCGATGTATCCCTTGCGAGGGAGAGAAGCCAAAAACATAAAGAACATGCACATAAACACGGCAACTGAAAAACTTAAATGGAATACACCAAGAAGTACCAAATGATGAATGCTCAATTGTTGTAATGGCAAAGCAATATCAGAATCGTCCATTTCTAGAACTTGATTTTTCTATAGTCCTCATGATTTTTCTTATTTCTTGTTTGTGCTTGGTGACAGGATTTTGAACATTGTTGACATACTTAAATGGGATACACAATACCAAATGATGAATGCTCAATTGTTGTAATGGCAAAGCATCAAAACCGTCCATTTCTAAAATTTGATTTTGTATAGTCTTAATTATTTTTCTATAGTCCTAATGATTTTGAAAATTGTTGACAAAGAGTGTTTCTTTTTTTTATTATAGTATAAATGATTTTTCTATAGTCGTAATGATTTTTCTTATTTCTTGTTTTTTGTCCCTTTTTTATTTTCTATGTCTGTGTTTTGTGACAGGATTTTGTCACCTTCTTTTGATGGTATATTTCATTCACTCTATGTGAATACTATTTTGTTCACTATTTTATTTCAACTTCATATTTATTTCAATTTTCATATACATAGAGACTACAGATGTTGATAAAAAAATGAGCTATTTGATTTAGGTTTACTTTTCATTATTGTAAATGGTTAATATTTCTGATGGTACTCCTTGTTGTATTTCATATAAAAATAATCATATAAAAATAATAAATGTAGTAACGATGGTGCGGTGCATTATTGATATAGGCTCAATGACTCTTGTCAATGTGCCAAACTGTCAATGTGGTGGTGGGTAGTGTGTGTTGAAGACTTCACGGACATCGAACAACCCTGGACGATAATTTTGGTGCTGCCCAAATAGAAAAAAGGTTGCTAATGTGTATATATTTAATGTTTCTAATGTAAATACTATTCATTATAATATAAGAACTAATGTAGACTGGATATCACAGGGAAATAATGGCTGTGGATACTTTAGTTGGGTCGATGACAACTCATCTGCATCTATCTGCCCATCTCCACTTATCCACAATGAAGGATTTGAGTGCAAAACATGTCAAGCTAGGGAAAATTCTGAAATTATATTTTTACATTGCCTTCTCTATATTGTAATCACATATCTTTGTTGCGACCATATGCAGAGATGAACTTAGGAATTAGTTAGTTTAGTATTTTCATATTGTAACTAATATTTTAATATTGATATGACATAACTTCTCTTTGCCTCAAGTGCACATATATATGGTTTACATCTTTTTTTAGAATAATTCTTCATGTTTATGGCTCAGGTGAGCCCCAATCTGCTATCAATCACATGATTTAAAGTATAGTGTTTTCTTGGTTATTCCATTTGTTCCTTGACCTTGACTATGGATTGACTATCATTTTCAAGCTTGAGTGAGGCTTCGTACCATGTAGCATCCATAGATTTGTACGCAATGCTGATTTATGCTGGAGGTAAACTACATGTGTCATGTAAACAACATGGTTGAATGCAATCTCTTTTGCATGTTTTCAAGAGTTTTCCCACCAATACAAGCATAAATAATGCATTGAACATAATCTACAAATGTTGTGCGGTATGAAGTCTTGCTGAAGTTTGAGCATAGCATGGTATGAAGTCTCCCTTTATTCCAGTGAGGGATTGGAATGAGTTCATTTTGGATGCAAAGGAGAATGGGGATACTCAAAGAGGAATTACACCAACAAATGAGAGAAGGTATAAACATGACAGCTGAGAAACATAAATGTAGATTTCACAACAGCTGAGAAACATAATTGTAGGCATGACGATCACAATTTTTTGGAGACAACGTAATTGAGTTGTATACCCAAGAAATGGAGTGAAACTTTTGCACCTCTGATTCCAAGTTGACACTATGAGATACAAAGACCATAGATAAGGAATAAATTTAGAGAGCGGAGGAGGTCCATAATGACCAAAATAATATAGGATGAACCTCAAGTTAAATGAGGCAACTACAAACATTTTAATAGATTTTTATTATTAAATAATGAAATTTACATATACTAGTGTTCTAAGCCCCCTCATTACATGATTTATTATTGTAAGCCCCCTCTAACTTACACATCTAGAAAATGAAACTACAACCTATTGGGATTGAGACAAACCTTATAGAACAACAACAGCTAGGAATGATCACTTCCAACATCTTTTGAATACATATGTAGCTCATGAATACAAGGTGTAGCTCATGAATACAAGGTCCTCCAATAGATGTATTCAACAGATGTTGGAAAGTGATCCTTCCTAGATGTTGTTCTATAAGGTTTGTCTTAATCCCAATAGGTTGTAGTTTCATTTTCTAGATGTGTAAGTTAGAGGGGGCTTACAATAATAAATCATGTAATGAGGGGGCTTAGAACACTAGTATATGCAAATTTCATTATTTAATAATAAAAATCTATTAAAATGTTTTCAGTTGCCTCATTTAACTTGAGGTTTGTCCTGTATTATTTTTGTCATTATGGCCCTCCTCCACTCTCTAAATTTATTCTTATCTATGGTCTTTGAATCCCATAGTGTCAATTTGGAATCGGAGGTGCAGATGTTGCACTCCATCGCTTGGGTATACAACTCAATTACATTGTCTCCAAAAAGATGTGACCATGATGCCTACAATTATGTTTCTTAGTTGTTGTGTCCTAGGACCCCTTATGACCCTTTATGACCATTTACAATCCCTAATAATACATCTTAGAGGTCTTAAAATGTCGTAAAGGGTCATAAGAGGCTCCTAGGAGGGGCCAAATGAGCTTCCACCTTCACGTGGTTGGCCCTGTTAAGTAGAGAATGTTATACTCTTCTTGAAACAAAGAGAAGCTCAATAATTTAAGGTCTTAGTCCACAGACAAATTAAATTAGACTTAATATCCAAAACACATAAAAAATATGTACATAAACATGACAACTGAGAAACATAAATGTAGATTTCGTAATAGTTGAGAAACATAATTGTAGGCATCATGGTCACAATTTTTTGGAGACAACGTAATTGAGTTGTGTACCCAAGTGATGTAGAGAAACTTTTGCACCTTCAATTCCAAGTTGAATACATTTGTTGGAGGACCTTGTATTCATGAGCAACAAATGTAGTCAACTTGGAATCGGAGGTGCAAGAGTTACTCTGCATCATCTGGGTATACAATTACATTGTCTCCAAACAATTGTGACCATGATGCCTACAATTATGTTTCTCAGCTGTTGTGTCCCAGGACCCCTTATGACCCTTTAAGACCATTTACGATCCCTAAGAATACATCTTAGAGGTCTTAAAATGTTGTAAAGGGTCATAAGAGGCTCCTAGGAGGGGCCAGATGAGCTTCCACCTTCACGTGGTTGGCCTTGTTAAGTAGAGAATGTTATACTCTTCTCAAAACAAAGAGAAGCTCAATAATTTAAGGTCTTAGTCCACAGACAAATTAAATCAAAAGGATTTTTTGAAGTCAATAAAGCAGCAAAAAGCCTTGTCACCGAAGTGTCCCATATTTTGTCAACTAAGTATCTAAGAGTCGCTCTGTGATCTATGGTGGAGTGTTTCGGTCTAAAACTAGCTCGTTTGTGTGAAATAAGATAGAAAATGTGTGACTATTTGTAAACAGTAAACAACAGTGACATAATATTGTTGTGCTTAATTTGATAATATATATATATTTTTAAAAAAAATTAAATTGTATGTCAATATTTCGACCAACAAAGAAAAGAAACATTGACGAGAAAGCTATACATTCGACGTTTATTGCGATGATTTTACGTCGCTATTTCGACGTACATTGGTCGCAGGGATAAGGCAATTCTTCCAGGTTGAAGCAATGATTTTGACATCATTTCCATCGATAGTTCAACCACTGGGGACATCAAAATTGCGACGACGATTTGAAATGTGGTATTTTTGACAAAAAAAAATCCGACGACCATTATTATCGATTAGCTGACCAATAGGCATCTAATAATTGACTAAACCTCGTCGAAAAACAAGCAAAAATTTACTAGTGTTTGATTCCATTTTCATTGTAGAAGATAGTAAATTCATCAAAGATAAATTCACCTCCTCTATCTGGTCTTAAACATTTTAGTTATTTTCTTGTTTCCTTTTCAACTATTTCTTTATACCACTTGAACATTTTGAATGCATCAGATTTCTCTTTTAAAAATATAACAAACATCATTCTTGAATAATCATCAACAAACAAAATAAAATAACACTCTCCATAATAGCTTTGAACTCTCATAGGACCACAAAGGTCAGTGTGAACTAATTCCAAAATACCATCAAGGTAGAGTAATATTTTCTTTTGAAACTTGACTTAGTCATCTTACCAATCTAACATTCTTTACACATTACTTTATCAGGTTTGCTTAATCTCAATAGACCTTTGACTCTTTTCTTTTTTCTCACTTTAATCATGTTATCAAAATTTACATGACATAGTCTCTTATGCCATAGACATACATCTTCAAATTTAGTAAATAAGAAACTCTTTGCAGAAGTATCAAGATAAAATAAATTACCTTTTGATTTTTCACCAGTTCCAATTAGATCTCCATCAGTACCATAAATCTTCACCTTTCTATTTTGAAATTCTAGTCAGTGGCCAGTATTCTTCAATTGTGAAACACTCAACAAATTATAGTTTAGTCCTTTAACCCAATATGCATCATTACATTTCATCTTCTCATTCAATACAATGGATCTTTTTCCTTTCACAAGGTATGGAGCATCATTACCAAATCTGACAAATCCTCCATCATACTCTTCTAGGTTACCAAACTTATCAATGTCACCAGTCATATGATGTGAACATCCACTATTAATTATCCAGGGGTCAACTTTACTTACATGAGAAATAAGTTATTTTTTATCTTCATGTTTTTCTTCATTTGAGTCTTCCTTTATAGAAACACAGAAAACTTCATATCATTCTTCATTATCACTAGATTCATCATTGGTTACATCTTCCTCGGCTAGGTAACAAGACTTCTTACCTTTTTCCTTGTAATTTCTAAAACTTTAGTGTTAGTTGTCTCTTTTATCATTCTTATCATTCATGGCATTATTAGGACATCTAGATGCAATATGACCAATCTTATTACAATTAAAACATTTCAAATGTAATTTTCCTTTGTACTTTCCTTTACCTCTTGGTAGCCTTTTAGCTAGTAGTGCCTCTAACTCTTCTTGTTCTTTTTCTTCATTCAAAAGACTATCATACTCATTTCCATATGAAATTTTGTGAATATCTTTGTCATTTCTTGATGTTCTAATGCTTAGAGATGACTTAAATGTAATTTCAATGGTCAGTAGACTATTATCATAATTACTTAGCTCAAATGTTATCAGCTTACCAATTAGGGCTTCAAGAGTAACAACATTGTTCGGTATAGATCTTAATTCCTGAATAGAAGATACTCTAATAGCATACTTAGAAGAAAGAGTTCTCATAATTTTACTTGCCACTTCTTCATTATTCAATGATCCACCAACACCTCTGATGGCACTCACAACTTCCTTGATTCTTCTACTATATTGTGCACGATGTTCTCTTCATCCTTCATTTTTATTTCATCATACTTTCCTTTGGGACTATCAACCTTGTCCTTTTGTACATGTTGATCTCCTCCATATATAAGTGTAAGCCTATCCCACATATCTCTTGAATTAACACAGTCCTTAACATCATTGAATTCAGCATCGGTGAGGGAAGAAGCAATCTCTATCATAACTGAGTTGTGTTCCTTCTTTTCTCTCATTTGATCAACTGTCATAGGTCTAAGAGGTGGTGGAGTGTAGTCATTAGTCTAAAGATTTAGTACAGATTCTCCAATCCCAAATAGATACAATCTCATCGTGCTTTTCCATGTTGAGAAACTTTCCTTGTTTAGCTTAGGAACTTCTCTCCTATACATCTTCGAATCTTTTACTTGAGTCTTTCAATCTTATCTCTTCAGAGTACTTAGCTATGATACCAATTTTTGGATTATGGAGAGGGGGGTGAATCAGTAATCCCTAATCCCAAATACCTAAAAAATCTTTTCTTTGGTTAACTTGGTAATAGCTCGGTAAAAAACACTTTACTATTTATAGCTCTAGAAAATTAAATAGTTGAAGAGTCATGGACTAATGCAGTGAAGAAGGAACAAAGAGATTTTGAGTCAGATAGAAGGATTTTATGAAGTTTTGAAGCCAATGGAAAGTGAAGAATTGAAGTGAATATTGAAGAGTGCATAAAGGATCTAGTTATACAAAGATAGTTGTGAATTTATAGGTCAAATTATTTACTATTTCTTACTAGCATTTGTAACAGAGAAATCTCTTAAGAGAGTGGACTTAACAGTCTTATTGTAAAATCATTGAAAAAGATAACATTCTAAAGAGTGTTTAAAGCCTCTAACTAGGCCACTCCTAATAGGGTGAAGATCCTAACAGATCTAAGGTAAATCCTTTGTCTGGGTCACACCTAACAGTGTGTATTGTTTTCTTTTATAGGATTGGCTCTTAACCGAGTGTACTTCAGAAGAGTATTTTCTTAGTGGGTAATTATTCTCACAGTAAATAAACTTCAACAATAAGTAAATCATTCACACAAACTATTCATCACATGTAACACCAGTATTTAACATCGAAACCCATCTTTGAAAAAACCACCGTGGGAATTATCACCCATTAAGAAAATACTCTTCTGAAGTACACTCGATTAAGAGCCAATCCTGTAAAAGAAAACAATACACACTGTTAGGTGTGACCCAGACAAAGGATTTACCTTAGATCTATTAGGATCTTCACCCTATTAGGAGTGGCCTAGTTAGAGGACTTCAAACACTCTTTAGAATGTTATCTTTTTCAATGATTTTACAATAAGACTGTTAAGTCCACTCTCTTAATAGATTTCTCTATTACAAATGCTAGTAAGAAATAGTAAATGATTTGACCTATAAATTCACAACTATCTTTGTATAACTATATCCTTTATGCACTCTTCAATATTCACTTCAATTCTTCACTTTCCACTGGCTTCAAAACTTCATCAAATCCTTCTATCTGACTCAAAATCTCTTTGTTCCTTCTTCACTGCATCAGTCGGTGACTCTTCAACTATTTAATTTTCTAGAGCTATTTGTTCATACAAATCCATCCTTTATATAGATAATTTTTGCCTCTTAATCTCCTCTATTACTTTTTTCTTTGATCAATCTTAACCGTCCAATTCATTATACCTTGAACCTAGATCTCAATAACACATTTTCTTTTCACCTAGGAACTTGAACTTTCTTGAAACTTGTTCCTTGTTCTTTAAACTATTTAGATCTAAGCTTTATATCTTCACCTTGAATTTTCTTGTCCATAGATATCTGTAACTAACTTTCCTTGTCATCATGATCATCCATCTCATCATAGCTAATCATTAAATGTTGATTCAATCCTTATTTAATTGTTGTTCCTTACTCGATGGCTCATCCTGAATTTTTCTTAACTTCTCTCGGTGCCTAAACCTTTCTTTTCTATTTGGTGCCTTTGGTTCCTTTGCCTTTAACAAATTACTCCCTTTTTACCTTTTACCTTTACCAAGTGACATTTCCTACTTGGTATCCAAAACTCTTTTTCTTACCGACTTGACAAATATTCATCACTATGCTTTACCGACTTACAATAATTATATGTTAGGTAGAAAACAATTATATCAACATAATCTAATCATTGTTTGATCTGTATCAGTTTCCCATTTAAATTCTTGAACTTCACAATGTATCTCATTTATTCTTCTTCTTAACTCATTCAACTTATATCATTACCGAATGATATGGAAACATAATATAAACCATAAATCAATTATTTGACATCAATGACAAGATAATAACTGATCTAACCTTTCTATTATCATGTATTCCTCTAATTTTGGTCATTCTTCATCATCATCACCATCAAATAATCAATCTTTAACATTACAATCAGGTATGGTAATATACTAGGAGATCATCGACTATTGATTTTCGTGTACCCTTCCTATTTGGATTTGGGTATGGTTTCTTTTTATCTTCGTATCTATATCTTTGTGCTTTAGATCTACACTTTTTACATGCTTTCAATCACACATTGATTACATTTCTATATAGGGTTTTCTCTATCACATTAGGGTAGGTCTTTACATTACATTTATGCATTTTATCTCATATAAATTTAGACATAATCTA
This sequence comes from Chamaecyparis obtusa, assembly GCA_027943335.1. Lineage (NCBI taxonomy): Eukaryota > Viridiplantae > Streptophyta > Pinopsida > Cupressales > Cupressaceae > Chamaecyparis > Chamaecyparis obtusa. The sequence goes on from BSBK01000955.1 coordinate 469,865, forward strand.
TATATATGATAACTAAACATATTTATCTCTATCATATTAGCTATCTATGGAGGTGGAAATCACCAAAATAGGTGATTGACCAAGGAAAAATGGTGTAGGGGCATGTAGCACCAAGGAGGATCATAAGCTCAAAGGATCATGACAAGATCAATTTCATTTATATTGAACCTTTAATGTCATTTTAATAGTTTTTGAGTCATATTAAGTCATTTTGCAAAGCTATGTAATGCAATTGTAACAAATTGTCAAATTTGTCCAATTAGGTCCTTATATGGCTAAGGGTTCAATATGGTCAAAGTAAGTCAAATAACCCAAGGAATGGTTAATGTAATCTAATATGCCTATTTTATTTTATTTCAAGGTTGTTAGGATGTTATTACCATGAAAATACAAGTTTAAAGTGCAAAGCCCAAAGAGTTGTCAATTATGCATAAAAGTTGTCAGTACAACAAACAAGTTTGTTAAAGGTGGTTGTTTGGTCCTTAAGGATAGTTGAACATTTATGGAACTTTAAGAAGGTTATAAATACCTTTTAATTTTATAACTGAGGTAATTGGGAAAGTTAGGAGAAGATTTTGTATGGGATAAACCAATAAGCCTCTAATTGTCACTGCCTTGCAGGCATTTGGTGGACAGTAGAGAAACAATGTATCATTTTGATTGTTTATCTTTAATGTACTAAGAATTTATATTGAGGAATATATAATACCACCAAAAAATCAATATTTTAATTTATTTTATTGGGAAAAGAATAAATAGTTTTATTTTTTGAATTTAGTTGACATTAATTGGTTGCAGGCATGTTTCTTATTGTTATTTGGCATTTTCTTGTATGTAGATGAATTGAATAAAGTCTAAAACATATTTGGTATGATAATAAGATGGATTAAATTTTATTTGAATCCATTTTGATCATTTTACATGATCTATGTAGAAATTTTGAATGGATTCTTTCAAAACTATCATAAAACCCTCATGGACAGGGTTAGTGTGAAGGGTACAATTTTTACACGCTATGACTTTTTTCCTAGGGTACTATAGACACCTAAAATCCCTTTGCTAAATAAAAATATTTTATTTTGTAAAAATCCCTAATGACATCATCATTTATTAATTAATTAATTAATTAATTTTATGGTCATTATCCCTTCTATTTTAATTAAAGACATTTAATTAAACAACCTTTGCCAAAAGCATTTGAATGAGAATCCCTCCTATTTATTAAATTCATTTAATAAATAAAGTTCCCACCCAAATCCTATTTAAATAAATCAAATATTTATTTAATATTCCTCTAAACCTCTAGACTCTTCTAGAAAGTCCTCTGTCAAAACCACTTTGACTCCAAACCCCTAACCACTCTCTTAACCCAAGAGCATTTATTACTCTTACACCCTTGTCCCCTAAGCATTTATGCCACTCATAAATGCCATTTATGAGCCCCTTATCTCAACTTTGACCTTTGAGCCTAACTCAACCTTACCCCTAACTCTAACCCTTCTTCCTAACCCCGTCTCCTTCCTCCAAATCCTATAAATAGGAGGCCTTCCATGAGAAAATCAATTAGAAGTCTTTATGCATTGTTATCATGTTAAAATAGCTCTAGATCTTACTAATATTTAGCATATTTAGCTTCCATTTCTTGTTATTTAGATCACAATATCATGTTAATGGATAAATGAACCTCTTTTTATATCATAGCTTAAATCATCTTTATCTTCAATATTCATCATTTGGAATCCATTGTTGCAAGCTAGTTCTTCATACTAGTCTAGTACCATTTTGGGATCTCCTCTTGGCTTAGTTTAAATCATTTTAAGCATGCATTGGGGATCTTATCATTTTTTTATGGAGAGCACATCCACATATCTCCATAAATGAACAAATCAAATGAGGCTTGGGTGCTCTCATTTTGGTTCAATCGAAGGTGGAGCTTTGAATCTTTTGTTATGTATGCACAAGCTTGTTTTGACTAATGTTTGAGTGTCTACGACTATTCCTAAAAGATCAGATTCACAGCATCTACATTCTGGCACGCTCGATGGAACACCTGTCCTGATCTTCCATCAGAAAAACTCCAAAAACTCGGCCATCCTCCAAAGTTCTGTGTTTTCTACGAAATTGTATTTTCTATATAGAGTTCTAGGTTTTCGGTGCAAAGTTCTAGGTTTTCTGTGTAGAATTATGCATTTTCTGTGCAAATTCATCCATGTTTTCTACATGTTCGTGTTTGTTCTGCAAATTCATCCGCATTTTCTACACGTCCACATTTTCATTGCAGATTCATCTGCATTTTTTGCACATCCACGTTTGTTGTACAAATTCATCTGCATTTTTTGCACATCCACGTTCGCTATGCAAATTCATCCACTTTTTCCGCACATCTGTGTTTTTTGTGCAAATTCATTCACATTTGTTGCATGTCTGTGTTTGCTATGTAAAAATTCATCTTTGTTTTCTGTGCGTCTGCATTTTCTATGTAAAATTGATCCACATTTTTTGTGCATCTGTGTTTGCTATCTAAAATTCATTACCATTTTCCACACGTCTGCATTTCCTGTGTAAAATTCATCTGCATTTTCTACGCGTTTACATTTTCTATGCAGAATTGATCCATTTTTTTTGTCTATGTTTTCTGTGCAAAATTCATTTATATTTTTTTTGCATTCATTATGTTTTTTGGCGCTTTCATTCTATGTTTCCGCACATTCATTATTTATTATTGCACACTTGTTCACTATAGTTGCGCATACATTCAATGTTTCTGCACAGCTTCTTGGCAATCATAGTTATAAAACACTTCACCTTTGGGCTTAAAATAAATCAAATTAAATCTTGAATGTGTAAATGGAAATAAAAAATAAACAAACATCTTCCTTTGGGCCTAAAACCAATCCAATCCAAATCGTGAGTTCCTAAAGGAATAAAAAGTCAAATGCTTTCTTTTAAGCTCTAAAAACAATTAAAGGAATCTCAAATTTCTTTTGGACTTAAAATAAAATACAAATCCAAATCTTGAATGCCAATAAAGAATGAACAAATTCAAGGTTAACTACTTTGTTTGAGTTCTAAAAAGATCCAATCTTGAGTGCACTAAAGAAAAAATTGAAGCAAAGCAATCAAACACTTTATCTTTGGAATCTGAAAATATAATCTTGAATGACCCTAAAGAAATGAATCAAAATCAAAAATCAAAAGTCATTTCCTTTAAGTCCTAAAGGAAAAAACTCAATCTTGAATGCTAAAGTGAAAAAAAAAATTGCAATCTCTTTCAAAAGCTCTCTTGTCTTCAAAAAAAGAACAAATCAAAATCTTAAGCACATGTGTTTGGCAAAAATCTTCATTTTTCAAAATTCACTTAATCAAAAAATTGGGAAAGAATCTTCATGATGTGCATCTAGGAGTTTCTCATTTTAGCATATCCTTAATCTAAGTGACGTAAAACCCTTGAACTCAGACAAGTTCATTTGTTCTACTTCTAGCGAAGCCTATCCAAAGAGAAAAGTGCTTCCTCTTTGGAGAACAACTTCAAAATGGTACTTCCCTGACCGGTATAGAAATAAAGCACCGAGAAAACTCTCGCTTCATCCCCTCAACCTCTGGTGATGTGTGTTCAAGGTATCCTAAGGTAGGTGAATATCCCTACTATTTTGACATGGTCAACTAGGCTCTTAAGTGAGTCAAGCATGTACAAACTGATTGGGAGGACTCCATAGATCAAATTAAAAACTTGTTAAATCAGAAGCTACCCAATCTACTCCCGAATGTATCAGAATCTTTGTACAAGGAACGATCCCAGTGGTTTCCCAGATCACCTTAAGAAACTCACCATATGTATCCCTTTTAGGGATATCAAGATGTGGGCAAAGATTTTGATACTAGCCTTATCCTTAGGTAGTTATGTTTGGTGTGTTCTTCAAAGTTACAAACTCAGTTCAAACATTTGTTGAAACATACACTCTTTTGGGAAAACTATCAAAATCAGAGGTCAGTCATAGTGCTTGTATCCCACAAAGTTGCTTTGTCCTTTGTTGGGATTTCTTTTCAAAAAATATTTGTTGAAGTTTGTCCTTTTCCATTGGAGACATCGAACTGATTCAAAATTTGACCAAAATCATTCAGATATCCTTATAAAAAGAATCCTTCAAAATCAGACACCCAGAGCTTTGTTTCAATCCAATTTCCAGATCTTTCCTAAGCTATGTCTGATTTGACCAAACACAAGAAAGCTATAATTCCCAATTCTCAAGTTTATCAAGAGAAGAAAGCTGCAAAGAGAGACCTAAAAGATCACCAACCCATCCTAAAAGAAACCCAAGAAGAAGAGAAGTATCTAGAGAAACTAGATAACATGGGCTATAACACCAAAGTAAAGCAGTTTGCTTATCGATTCTAGGTTAACTTTTGCTATATCAACCTAGAGAGTGAGGACTAGTTTGGCCCATCACTTATCCACCACTCCAAAATCCCACAATCTATCTCAGCATCCTTTCATCCTAGATCATTCCTAGTTGCATCATTGCATCACCCTCCATCCCTAGTTGCATCCAAAATTATTCTTAGTTTCATCCTCGCATATCATCTTCCTAGTTGCATCATAGGTCATCCTTTTTAGCTGCATCTAGATCATCCTCTTAGAAATAGCAGCATTATGTCATGCTTCATCATCCTTCCATCAGTAAACCACCAATCATAATCCTTGTCATTTTCCATTATCCTTAATCCAAATCCAGTACCCATCATCCAAGTCAGAAACACATCATCCTTGCACCAAATCCAGTAGTCCAAAATCATAACACTTAGTGTTGTACCCTTTGAGTTGCTTCAAAATCTTGCCCAAAATCATAAATCTCCACCCTTTGAAAGAGCATTGTCTAGGGAATCCATACTTTTCCTTGTAAGCCTCATCATCTCGAGCAAGAGATTGGCATGCATTGATAAGAATCTTGTTAGCCGAATATCATTAGTCTATCCTAGGTTGACAATCCAATCCTATTTGATCTTACATCAGGAAGCAACAACTCATTTTGTTGACACTTAGTAAATCCTTCACCATCCTCCACAAATCCTCCATCATCGTCAAGCATTCCATCAACTTCCACCATCTTCCACCCAATCTTCTATCATCCTTGATCCAAATCAGAGCATCCCACCATCCTTCAAGCATCCCACCACCCTTTAGCATTTCATCATCCTTCAGTTGTTCCAAATCCTTGCACAAAATCCTAGATTTCCACAATCCTTAGAATTTATTTAGATTTGCATCCATCATCCTTAGAAGTTTTTAGAAAGAAATCTTGCATCCATACCATCATCTACATTTTCATCCTTAGATCTACATTCCATGCCTGTCGAGACATGATCCAAGAGGAGAAGGAACATGGATCCCAATCAGGCCACTAGTTCATCTGATCCTAAAAATCCTACCAGTGCGATGGTAACTTACAATCCATAGATCCCACAATTTGATAATATATGGGATGATCCCAATGGAACCCTACTTCATTTTCCATGGAAACATTCATGAGCTATCCAGGGCATGCACAAATAGTAAGTGCACTTATTGATCAGAATTGACAAGCCATATTGGCTAACCTTATGCAAGAAGGTACTCCCATTCCACCACATCTCCAACCTCACATCCCCATAAACACCATCTAAATCCCAGCAAAAGCCTATACTCCCTATTGGTTCTTCAAAATGACTTACACACTTGGGCTATCAATATACCTTTAGATTGGATTTTAGGAGCGGTTAATTCCAAATATGCTATGGATCTTAAGGTAACTAGACCAACTATAGGGACAAGACCACCCTCTGCACTTCTGGCTTTGTAGAACCAAGGCGGGTGCACCTAATCCAGTCAATAAAAACAACACTCCTTATAACACCAGGACTGGATTCGAACAAAGTAGATAAGATCAAATGGTGAGAAAATACTAAATGGCAACCAGTCATTCATTGATTCTACATCACCATGATTAAACAAACGACCCTATAACCTCTATATTTTGAAAAGAATTTGGGATTGGTTATGATTTAAAACTTTGAGGGATATAGCAGACCATACAAGACACATCATTGCAGAATATACTTAATTCTGATCAGTGCCTTATCCATTGGGAAAAACCTCTAATGCACTACAATATACAGAATCCAACTACTATTCTTCGTTACAGATCCAAGCCATTCACACAAATACCAAAACTCACACTGCTTAGAAACATCCCTGTGAAAACTAAATCAATTTATGCTTCATCTATAGCATCATTTAATCTGATCCTAGATCAGAACTAGAGACTGAAAACATATGCATAACTCTATGCAATGAATAAGAAAATTAAAAACTCGTGAGATTGACACAAATGGAGAGAAATGAGAAATGATACTTGTATTATGTATGAGGATCATGCCTCAATATACACCTTGCATTGAGATTTAAAACCACTTCAATAACAACAAAAGATCAAGAAGTTTTCCCTTTGATATAAAAATACAATCTAATAAACGTCTGATACATCCTAGACTGAGAGAAAAATCATCAGTCGGTGTTCTCAAACTAAGAAGAGACTAAGCCTAGACCTTTCACCCAGCCAAAAGACCACCTCTAGAACCAACTCTGAGAAATTACAGAGACTTTTCGGAACCCTTACAATCTAGAAAAGAATAGAATATATGGAGAAGGGAAAGAGGCCTAAAACATATATCTCTTTGACCTATGTCTCTTTCCAGAACAAATACACTTTGCATAATATCTTCTTCCCACCAAAATTTGACTTCGGAATGCAATATCCATTACTGCTCTTTCCCATCCTTGAGAAACTAGTTATTTCCACTGCCATTGAATCCCTTGTTTTCTGTTGTTTCCAACGATATATTATATGCTTATGTTTGGATAAAATTTGAATCTCCAGACATCATTTTTATTTTCATGAGCAACTGCAATCCTTTGAATTTTGAATTTCTCTATAGTTTAACTTTGACATCTGTTTTAATCTTCTTGAAATTTTATTTAAAATTGGGTGGGCCCACATGTCACCGCTTGATTGGTCTGGCCGACCAGTACCTCACCATCTAGTTGGAACTACATTATCTCCTTTCCATGTCATCGGCACCACATCACTATCTTCACCACATGTCAACACCTGGTTCATTGTCATCTCCAACCTGCAACTTCATTGCCATGTCATCATTGACACATGTCAATCTATCGCAATGCTGCAATGGTAACACTTGAGCAACTTTCTCTTTGCGGGATCACACCTGTCGTTGATCTCTGGGAATGCATTCCAAAGCCACCAAACTATCCATCTCATCACTCTGTCATCACTTCTTGCCATGTGTCATCGTCTGATTCGTTGCACTATCCAACTAGGTGTTGAACTGTAATGTTCCACCACGTCATCACTTTGCCACATGTCACTCAGTCGTGATCCCGTAATGGTAAACTTCATGCAACTTTCTCTTTGTTGGATCATGTCTACCGTTGATCTCTAGGCACACATCCCAATGCACCTAACAAGCAATTCAACACTACGTCAAAATAACATACCTCTTTGTGGGACCCACTCTGCCATGTCATCACCAAGTCACCTCCTTGGTTGTCGCACATGCGTGGAGAGCCTTTGTTTGGGCGTCCATTCTTGGACACCATGGTATTGTGTGTTTTGGCTTTTAAACAACATGTTCTTCCTACCCACCGTTAATGCGGGATAAACTTTCCTTTATTTATAATAATGTTTCCATAAAAATTTCTTCAATGTACACGCCCAGCTGGCTGGGCCCACATAATTTTGGGAGGCCCCACATAGCCTTCTTTCCTTTTCTCTTCACAACACTAACTAAGTGTTGTTATATTTAAATACTTCCCTCACATAAAATCTGGCAAATGTGGGATTAAACACCACAAAAATATCCTTTGTTTTCATCCACCTTTCACCATGCCTACGCACAATGGGAAGGACAAGGTAAGATCTTGCAACCAGCACATGCCCCTCCAACATGTGCGTGCCCCAAGCTTCATTCATTTGGGCCTGCAAACACTTCATTTATTTCTTGTTTTGGGCACTAAGAAACACCATCTCTTTGGTGTGTGAGCAGCGTGCTTAATCCCTCCAAGATGCATGCAACACTTTGTTTAGAAGGTGTGCACAATAATATAGAAGGTGTGTGCAACACCAAATGGTGTGCACAACACTACTTTAAAAGGCACATGCAACCCCTCCATAAATGATGCGCGCAACCATCACATACATGCGCAGGCTCAAAGGGAGATATGTGGTTCCATAAAACAGGTAGGTGCTGCCATAAAATAGGTAGTATGTGTAGAGAAAAAAGGCAGGGGCAATATAGCATGAAAAGAAAACATGTGCCAGTACAAATGGAAGTATGTGCACAAAAAGAAAGAGCATTCACCAACATGAAATGAAAACATGCGTAGTGAAAAGTAGAGAGTACACACAACAAAAAAGGCATGATGCCCAATATTTTTTTAGAACATGCTCAAAGTGGGAAAACAAAAAAACAAATGCCCGAAATAATATGGTGTACACTTACGCAATGGAATAAAGATGGTAGAGCTTTTTTAAAGTAAGCAGGCAAGCTGGGCCCCAAGTGGGTTTGGCCTAAAAAAATTTGATTTCAAACACCCAAACCATGAAGAATGATTAGAATGGTCGGCCACTGCAACTGGAAATGATTGAAACATGGTTGGATACTTAAAAACTTGATTTTCAACAACCTTCACCAAGTCGCCAAATTTGAATAAAATGCCTCTAGTCGCACCATTAAAAGACTGATCAAAAATCATCACCGGACACTGAGAGCTAGTGAATATGAACCTTGTAGTATAGAGAACCCCTCCATCAGATGGATTCCTCTAAAGTTACACAAGGTGAAATATTTTAAAAGTTGAAATCACATGTTCAGATTTGTTCTGTAAGCGCAAACTGGAATCACTAGGAACAACCTCTGAAAAAGATGCACCAAAAATACCAAATGAAGAGATGAGGTTGAACCACTAATGCGGATAGATATACAAGGAATATAAAAAAATGACCATCATCTCTGTTAGAGTAATAGTCTTTTGGGTTATTAATTAAATCATTTTGATCTAATTACTAACTCACCTATTCACTCTAGTTGCTTAAGCCAACCTTAGGGTTTCCCTTTTTAGGGTTTTGGGATTCCTTTTATAAGGTTCACCTCTTTCTATTTCATATCAGCTTATCATATTGTAATATTGTTCACATAGAGATTGCTTTTTTGAATGTGCATATGATGTCTCTAGCTTTTTGGCCTCCATAGATTTTTCTTGCTTTTTGTTGTTTGCTTCTTCCATGTAACAGGGTTATGCATGCAGGTGTTCTTGGGAGATTAGTTTTTCACCTAATCTAACATGGTATCAAAGCCATCTTGCTGCTCGTTGTTCGTCTTTTGTTGAAGTGTTCAGAAGCAGGAGGTTTTCAAGGTTATCAAAAGCTTTTTATGTGGATTTAGGGGGGACCTTTGTTTCTGGTCACTTTGGGCTCAAACGGACATCTCCATTGAGCTCAAAGCACCCAAAAACCCCAGAATCCATATAAAACTTGTCCATTTTGGAAAACTTGGCTCTGAGGCAAAAAAAAATTGGTTTCCAGTGCCGTACGGGCACAAAAATTGAGAAAAAAAATTTTAAAACCACATTTTTTAATGGTTTTTGCATTAATTATTAACTCAACTGATGTTTTTTGCAACGCGCCACCAATGCTCCTCCATTGTCGGCCAGCGCCCGGCCCCCATCGGCTGTGCCTCCGCCGGCTCCGCCCACCACCAGCACCTCTGGCACCTCCCCCCACCAGCGACGCCTCCTCCTGCAGTGGCACCCTCAACGCAGCCCCCTGGCCCTCCTCCGCCGCACCACTCCGCTCCCTGACCCTGCTCCGCCCTACCAGCCTCACCGCCCTGCGGGCCCCCTTCCTTGCACAGTGCGATCATATGGGTGATCGGGAGCTTTGCTCCAGCCCCTTGCGCATGCCATGCACCCATGGGCTCTTTTTTTTGAGCCCTAGGGTCTTAAAAAAAAAATTTGGAGCCTTTCTGACCCCCTGACGCTATTTTTGCTCTATCTAGAGCATACGGAGGTCTTTTTCAGACTTCTTTATATCGTTGGAAAGTTCTTTCCAAGATCTTTCCAATTATGGAGGTTAGGGTTTTTGGCTCTATTGTTTTGATAGTATTTTTTTCTATCAAAGTCCGATGTTTTTCTTTTCCTTTTGGGAGCCATATCTTGGTCATCCGGACTCCTTTTTGGGCAAACCAAATATCATTGGAAAGCTGGTTTAGTGAGTTTTTCAGTGGCAAGGGTCTTTTATCTAGATTCTACTCTAGTTTCTCTCTCCTCTAAGTTTTTCACTTTCACACTCTAGTGGATTACTTGGGTTCTACAGGTCCTGGGATCTCTTCTTCTGTTCTTCTGGCTCACTCTTCTTTCTAGCTTTGTGAGCATTGTATGCTTCTCTTCTGTAGCATTTTTTTTCTGTAAATGCACTAAGATAAAGTGCCTGCTTCTACATATCTAGGATTTTGAGCACCTTGTGTTTGTTTGTACTTGCACTCAATTATAACGTGCCATGGGGGGTTATGATGTTTTGCCTTTTCTGCTCATCCACCTTTATCAAGTGAGTGTACCTTCCATGACATTATCCCATGCTATGTGTCCATGACACTGCCCTTTATCCTATGCTTGTACTTCTGTTGCACTGTTGGTGTTTCTGATTCTTCTTCTTGCAGATGTTTCTAGCATTGCATTTTAGTGTTCCTATCACCCCTCTCCCTATTCAGCATTATGGGGGGGGTTCACCTATTGGTTCTATTGCTTCCTTGGTTCAGTTGAGTGATCTATGTATTTAGTTCTTGTTCCTATGTACTAGGTGGATGCAGTGGCTAGGAACCTATGCATTTCGATGAGATGGTTCATCTACTATATAGACACTCATTCATTCCTACTTTTGGAGGTCACCTCTTTGATTGATCAGCTCTTCAGACTTTTTCTTCTCTACCTGGTCATGCACTATTTCAGTGGGGGTTCCAGCAGTTTCTTCTAACATTGTTTGCAACTTCATGCTTCGGAGATGCTTCATGCTCTTTCTTGTTCCTTTCTTTGGGACATTCCCTAGATTGGAGGCTTTGTTTCCTTCATCTAGTTCATCTCTTTTTGGGGTAGAGTTTTTCCCACTGGGTTTTCTCTATTTCCTCTCTTTGCAGAGATTTCTTGTACTTGGGTTCCTGATCAGGCCTTGTTGCCGGGACCCATCTTTCCTACTTTCTGCAGTAGTCTCCTAGGTTTTACCTTCTCCCTAAGCTTATCTTAAGGGGGGGTGTTAGAGTAATAGTCTTTTGGGTTATTAATTAAATCATTTTGATCTAATTACTAACTCACCTATTCACTCTAGTTGCTTAAGGCAACCTTAGGGTTTCCCTTTTTAGGGTTTCGGGATTCCTTTTATAAGGATTCACCTCTTTCTATTTCATATTAGATTATCATATTGTAATATTATTCATATAGAGATTGCTCTTTTGAATGTGCATATGATGTCCTTGGATTTTTGGCCTCCATAGATTTTTCTTGCTTTATGTTCTTTGCTTCTTCCATGTGACAAGGTTATGCATGCAGGTGTTCATGGGAGATTAATTTTTCACCTAATATAACAATCTCAAAACATTCATCTGGTATCAAATTATGAATTACTGAAAATGGTCACTCTGTGAAGTTATCCTGTCAGCACTATTCATCAGCATAAAACACCTTTTGTTTTGTCCTTGCAAACCTATCAAACGGGACCCTCATGGTCTGAAACCTTGGATGAATAATCTCTTTCATATGTATAAAACAAGGTCATAATTGGATTTCCTAGATGACCAACTAATTACCTAGAAATAGTCCTCAAAGTCAGCCACTCAAAGCATCCTGAACTGAAAGACATTGAAATAGTATAAATTGGGTTTGGAATTGACTGAGGAAAGGGGTCAAACAGATTGGTCATGATCTCAAAATGATTAAGAAAAGCTCATTTCCATGTCGACAGTATATAGAAACATTCAATTTCTCCTGATCTTTGATTGGGTAAAATTTGCATGACCTCAAAGTAGGCTACTTAAAATATGTATTTCCACATTCAGTAAAACTGAATGAAATGCGAATAGAAAGGCCTTAGTAAACTAATCATACGAACTTACCAGAATCTGAAAATGGGCATAGAGACACACTCTTATGCCTTCAATATAGTGCAATAATCCTTATGCCATGACTATCAACCCAATGTTAGATGAAAACTTCCAAAGTAGGTCATTTAGTAAAAACCGAACAGAATGCAAAGTGCAGATTTGGGCACTGACCTCCAAATGGGTACCTCTGAAACATATCAGGACTGAGATCTAAGACTTTTAACCCACTTCATACACTCAATGATAGGCAAGGAACACATGTCCCAAGTGGTGTCCCATGAAAATTAACAAGTTCTCTTCTGTGTGCACTCAAACTCGGGTCCTTTAAAATGGTCTTTTGAAGAACTGATTTGAGCCTTAGGGAAATTTTAAAAGTATAGACTCTAAAATATATCCAAAAAATTTAGAGTCCCAATAGTGGCTCTTTCTAGGAATGTGTGCCCCTCACAAGCATGCAGAGAATCTAGAATCTTTGGCAGAGCAGACCACTCAAAAATGAAAATAGACTTCTTGCTCTCTCTCTCTAATAGGGAACCTTATTGAAAGCACAAAACACACACAACTGAAAGCAAAGAAAATATACAATGAGCACACTAATTACAAATGGCCCAAAGCCATCAAACTGAAAACACCTCTTACCTCTATCGAATATTTGATTCTCATCTCCATGGATCAAAGTTAGACTGAAATTATTAATTATGCCAACATAATTAAACATGCTACCACAAATTGTCAGCACGCCATATGAAAAACAATTAGCACCCTCACTATCATTGGGCATTTAGAAGTTACTGAAATATTGAAGGTGTTGATCATTTTGTGGCATAAGGCTGTCACACTCCTTAAACATTTTAACTAGCTGAGGAAAAAGATATTCCAGCTCAACAACATAGTTGGAAACATGTTGGCTCTTTTTAAAACATGTTTGAACATTAACAAGGAAGTTTTGAATATCACACAAGTGCTCAGGCAAATCACTATGAACTGCAACTTGTGGATTTAGATTTAATTTATCTCATAAGACATTGACATGTTGGATTTGAAAAATTAAAGATTCATGTTCTGCCTGATAATTGATATACCCTTGTTGATTAATTTCAATATCTTTTGAAAATAGGGCATCAACACTTTTTACATCCCATTCCTAGAGAAAAGAACAAACCTTTGGCTGAAGCAAATGTTATGATATAGAATTTGAAACCTCTTTTAGCTTCATATGAAATGTTTCAAAGTGCACCTCTAACAAGTTAGTATCTAGCCCGTTGCACATGTCCTCTTTTTGGCATATGTCTTCATGACATAATTCATTGTTGCAGGGCATATTGTCAGCACTATTAACTTTCTCTTGATAAGGCACTAATTTCACACCATTAACAATATCAAAATCATCAGTGTTCACATCAAATAGGCTGACTTCCATTTCTAGTTTAAGAGAAAACTGAGCTACCATGGTTACATATTTTGGCTCATACAAGTCTTCATCCATCTTATGATCAGTAATTTCACATGGTAAATCAAAAGATGAAAACATACAAACTGAAAAATTAGTTTTATCTTCATTGTTAGATGAAATGAAGGAATTCATCATTACTTTAGTCAAATCAGCTTCTTCAAAATCATCTTCAACACATGATAACTCTTCATCCTTTTCACAAGGCTTCCTATAAACCACTTCCTTATCTTGAAGAATATCAAGGTCATTCTGACTCCGTGAATCTTCTTCCTCACTATCAACACTACTAGAGTATGATAGAATCTCATCATTTGGGGCTTTATCATCATCTGATGAAAGATCTGCCCCCTCTTCATTTTCAAAACTTGAATACAAACAATTTGTTTCTAGAGCCTCATAACTAGAAAAACTAGTTTCAAATCTACTTGGTATGTAACCTTAGTAAATATCTATCCCTGCATCAAATACATTATGCAATTCTTTACTAGCCATGTTAGATCCCACATAAGGGGCAGCCATATCTTGCTGAAAACATTCTTTATTTATATTTTGTTGAGAAGCACAATCTGAAACATGGTTAGTAAGGTTGGCAAAGATAGAAAATCTTTGACATTGATGTTCATTTCTTGATACAAACCCCTTTATTGCATTTGATTTGTTATGACAGAAAACACTAGCAGATAGAAATCCTTTGGCAATTCCATATTTCAAGTGATTTTCTATATCCATTGTTGTCATAAAAGCCTGATGTAAAGTCCTTGGCTCTTTGTTTCTCAGTAAGAAGCTCATTTTTTTACCAAAAGAACCCAAATAAAGTATTAGACATATTTGATCATTGGGCCTATAGCTTTTTGGAATATCATTTAATGTTTTGGAAAATCTAATGTTGAACAATGGAACTAACTCTTCTTCTTGAATCTCGATATCCATCAATTTGTTCAACATGGCACTTGCCCCTATTCTTTTGGCAAACTACTCCATGAAAGCTGAATTGAAGTCTTCCCATGAAGAAATAGAACTTGTTAGCAAGGAGTAAAACCAAACTCTGGCATCTTCTTTGAAAGTTTGAACCAACAACTTCATGAAGATGTCTTCATCACATATTTTGAAGTCTCCCATCAAACCAACATATTCTTGCAAATGTTCACATGTTGAATCTAATTGTTTCCCTTTAAACTCTTGTAAATGATTCCTAATCTCAATAGAAATTTCATTTGGGAAACCATGTATGCCATCAAAACATAATGGTGCATACCTTTGTATAGAAAAGCTTCTACACAAATCCATTATGCGCTGCAATTTTACTTAATGAAATTATCAAATTCTTATTATGAACAACTCATGCGGCCATAAGGATTCTTCAAATCACACATACTCCTCCAAAATATAACCAAGATTTTCAAACAAATCTAGAGAAATATGCAGATCCACAATATAAAATCCTTTCTATGGTGACTTCTTCACCCAATAAGGATCATGCAAAGACACAAATTACAAAATGAGAAATACCTAATATTTTTTTTATGCTTCTATTTTTTCCTTGACTGGAAATATGGAAAATCTTAGAGCTCACCTTGTAGCTCCATTAGGTTCTTTTCACATAGAGTCGCCACCTCTGTGAAGAGGAAAATATTTTACTTATTCACAATCTCTTTCTAGCCAACAACAAAACTTCACTAGGATCTTTTTTTTACACACTTCTTATCAAAACTGCATACATCATATTCTTTATTCTGAAATTGCACTGATCAAACAGAGAATCTCAAAGTCACCCCTCACAACTTGGTGAGATGATATTAAAACTTTTAAATATGACTCTATACACTTCAATGGTAACCACTGGATAGATAAATAAGCGGGCCAAGAGTCTAGCTCTACTCATACCCGCACTATTTAAGCTTCACTTAACATAGTCCCAAGCAGAATCACCACTTTTTTGGTTCTTCAAAATGACTTACGCACTTGGGCTGCCAATATACCTTTAGATTGGATTTTATGAGCAGTTAATTCCGAATATGCTATGGATCTTAAGCTAACTAGACCAACTAGAGGGAAAAGACTGCCCTCTTCACTTTTGGCTCTGTAGAATCAAGGTTGATGCACCTAATCCAGTCAGTAAAAACAACACTCCTTATAAAACCAAGACTGGATTTGAACAAAGCAGATAAGATGAGATGGTGAGAAAATACTAAATGGCAACTAGTCATTCATTGATTCTCAATCACCATGATTAAACAAATGGCCCTATCACCTTAATATTTTGAAAATATTTTGGGATTGGTTATGATTTAAAACTTTGAGGGATATAGCAGACCATACCAGACACATCATTGCAAAATATACTTACTTCTAATCAGTGCCTTATCCATTGCGCAAAACCTCTAATGCATTACAATATATAGAATCCAACTACTATTCTTTGTTACAGATCCAATTCATTCACACAAATATCCAAATCCACACTACTTAAAAATATCCTTGTGAAAACTAAATGAATTTATGCTTCATCAATAGCATCATTTAATCTGATCCTAGATTAGAACTAGAGACTAAAAACATATGCATAACTCTATGCAGTGAATCAGAAAATTCAAAACTCATGAGATTGACACAAATGGAGAGAAATGAGAAATGATACTTGTATTATGTATGAGGATCATGCCTCTGTATACACCCTGCCTTGAGATTTAAAACCACTTCAATAACAACAAAAGATCAAGAAGTTTTCCCTTTGATATAACAATACAATCTGATAAACGTCTAATATATCCTAGACTGAGAGAAAAATCATCAGTCAATGTTCTCAAACTAAGCAAAGACTAAACCTAGACCTCTCACCCAGCCAAAAGACCACCTCTAGAACCAACTCTAAGAAATTACAGAGAATTTTAAGAACCGTTACAATCTGGAAAAGAATAGAATATATGGAGAAGGGAAAGAGACCTAAAACATATATCTCTTTGACATCTGTCTCTTTCTAGAACAAATACACTCTGCATAATATCTTCTTCCCACCAAAATTTGACTTCTAAATACAATAACCCTTACTTCTCTCTCCAACTTGTGAGAAATTGGTTATTTCCACTGCCATTGAATCCCTCATTTTCTATCATTTCCAATGATATATTATATGCCTATGTTCGAGTAAAATTTGAATCTCCAGACATCATTTTTATTTTAATGAGCAACTGCAATCCTTTGAATTTTGAATTTCTCTATAGTTTAACTTTGACATCTTTTTTAATCTTCCTACAATTTTATTTAAAATTGGGTGGGCCCACATGCACCACATGTCACTACCTGATTGGTCCATTC
Source organism: Chamaecyparis obtusa (assembly GCA_027943335.1). NCBI lineage: Eukaryota > Viridiplantae > Streptophyta > Pinopsida > Cupressales > Cupressaceae > Chamaecyparis > Chamaecyparis obtusa. Next base: position 486,837 of record BSBK01000955.1, read on the forward strand.
GACCACCTCACCATCCAGTTGGAACTACATTGTCTCCTTGCCATGTCATCAACACCACATCACAGTCTTCACCACATGTCAACACCTGGTTCATTTTCAGCTCCAACCTGCAACTTCACTGCCATGTCATCACCTTGACACATTTTGCTCTATCACAATGCCACAATGGTAACACTCAAGAAACTTTCTCTTTACAGGATCATGTCTTCCGTTGATCTCTAGGCACACATTCCAAGGCCACCAGACTATCCATCTCATCACTCTGTCATCACTTCCTGCCATGTGTCATCATCTTATTCATTGCACTAGCCAATTGGGTGCTGAACTGCACTATTATGCCATTTCATCTCTTTTCCACATGTCATTCAGTCACGATCCCGCAATGGTAAACTTTGTGCAACTTCCTCTTTGCGGGATCACACCTGCCATTCATCTATGGGCATGCATCCTAATGCATCTAACAAGCAATTCAACACTGCGTCAAAATAACATACCTCTTTGTGGGACCTACTATGCCATATCATCACCAAGTCACCTCCTTGGTTCTCACGCACACATGGGGAGCCTCTGTCTGGGTGTCCATTCTTAGACACCATGGTATTGTGTGTTTTAGCTTTTAAACAACATGTTCTTCCTACCCACCGTGAATGTGGGATAAACTTTCCTTTGTTTATAATAATTTTTCCATCAAAATTTCTTCAATGTACGCACTGAGATGGCTGGGCCCACACAATTCCAAGAGGCCCCACATAGCCTTCTTTCCTTTTCTCTTCACAACACTAGTTGAGTGTTGTTATATTTAAATACTTCCCTCACATAAAATCTGGCAAATGTGGGATTAAACACCACAGAACTATCCTTTGTTTCCATCTGCCTCTCACCATGCCTGCGCGTAATGGGAAGGACATGGTAAATCTTGCAACCAACACATGCCCCTCCAACATGTGCATGCCCTAGGCTTCATTCATTTGGGCTTGCAAACACTTCATTTGTTTCTTATTTTGGGCACTAAGAAGCACCATCTCTTTGGTGCGTGAGCAGCGTGCTTATTGGTGCATGAGTGCCCCAATCCCTCCAAGATGCGTGCAGCACTCTATTTAGAAGGTGTGTGCAGCACCAAATGGTGTGCACAACACTACTTTAAAAGGCACATGCATCCCCTCCATAAATGATGTACACAACCATCATATACATGCACAAGGCTCAAAGGGAGATATGTGCTTCCATAAAATAGGTAGGTGCTGCCATAAAATAGGTAGTATGTGTAGAGAAAAAAGGTAGGGGAAATATAGCATGAAAAGAAAACATGTGCTAGTACAAATGGAAGTATGTAAACAAAAAGAAAGAATTCACCAACATGAAATGAAAACATGCATAGTGAAAAGTAGAGAGTACACACAACAAAAAAGGGCCCAGTGTTTTTGTAGAACATGCTCAAAGTGGGAAAAGGAAAAAACAAATGCCTGAAGTAATATGGTGTACACTTATGCAATGGAATAAAGACGGCAGAGCTTTTTTAAAGTAATGAGGCAAGATGGGCCCCAAGTGGGTTCGGCCTAAAAAAATTTCAATTTCAAACACCCGAACCATGAAGAATGATCAGAATGGTTGGCCACTGCAACTGGAAATGATTGAAACATGGTTGGATACTTAAAAACTTGATTTTCAACAACCTTCGCCAAGTCACAAATTTTGAATAAAATGCCTCCACTCACACCATTAAAAGACTGATCAAAACTCATCACCAGATGCTAAGAGATGGTGAATATGAACCTTGTAGTATAGAGAACCACTCCATTAGATGGATTCCTCTAAAGTTACACATGGTGAAAAATTTTAAAAGTTTAAATCACCTATTCAGATTTGTTCTGTAAGCGCAAACCAGAATCATTGGGAACAAACTCTAAAAAAGATGCACCAAAAATACCAAATGAATAGCTGAGGTCGAACCACTGATGTCGATAGAAGACTCATATACAAAGAATCTAACAAAATGACCCTCATCTCAAAACAATCATCAAGCATCAAAATATGAATTACTAAAAATGGTCTCTCTGTGAAGTTATTGATGAACTACAACTGATTGAATACCTGAATGACTTGAGGATCAGTGATTAGAGATCACCGAGTTACTAAAATGATATGTAAGATAATTAAATCAATCATTATGTTGTTATTGATGTCAACTAGTTTTGAAAGTACTTATCATGTTAGTTACAAACATTTGAACATCTATAAAAAGAGAGAAAAGATGAAGAACTGAGATATCTACATGGAGGAAAGATGGATATGATAGATGAGGATAAGGAATACTTTGGGTAACTTATTGATGAGTCTATGATCTCATATTGTTGACTTGATTATGTTGCATTAATCTTTTATGAAGAAGGAAGAAAAATTATACAAGGCAATGTGGTCGGTAAATGAAGCACTTTAGTATATACCGAGCCAGTGTAGTGTATACCAAGCGACAGTATTAACTAAGCTTGTATTCACCGATGCATTTCTTTGTTAACTGAGTATGGATGAAAGTATTAAATGCTTAGTTTAGTTGACAGAAAATGATGAGCTGGAAATTGTTATGATTTCAAGATTGAGGATAAAGTTTTTTATGAGATCCACGGCCGACAAAATTTGAAGATCTAAATGATGGAATTGAAATGTGTTATTGACACAACTGTCGAGGAAGGCTTAAGAGGAAAAATCAACAAAGAAGGATAAGTGGAAAAATCTGATGGTTGATATGAAAATTATTTATCTATCTATATAAGAGATATGAGTTTCATTGGTGAAATGATGTCGGAAGAAAGAAGACTGTAGAGATTTCATGTGAATACATTTTCATGCATGCCTGATCAAACTAGTTGAAGGAGAACCCAACTGCAGAACAGTACTGAGCGTTAGAGAGCTATTATCGAATGAAAGTAAGTTGAGGAAGTGAATTTAAATATTGATTAGAGGATTTGTATGGGCTTAGAATAGATTTGAACATCTGCAAATTGAGTTTTATTGTAATCAGATCAACTACTATTTCAATTTAACCATTGATACCAAAAATATCCTAACCGAGTGGACTTAACCGTCATATGTTATGTCCCTATGTCATTCAAGGAATGTACATTGTTATCTTATTTACCCCATAGTGAATGATGGTTGAAATTTAACTGTTAGTCTTAAATCCTCTAACAAGGTCACACCTAATAGTGTGTTTGTAACCTTTAACAGGGTTGGCTCTTCATCGAGCTTACTTCAAAAGAGTGAAAATTATTTTGGGTTACCGATCCCAGGTGGTTTTTCCCTTAGCAGGGTTTTCACGTTAAATCATTGTGTTATGTGTTTCTGTGATGATTTTTTTATTGTCATACTTTACATACGGCATATTTGATTTGGTCGGTAATCACAGTGAGTTAATTAACTGGTAATCGATAAAAGGTAGAGACAATTTAATAGTTTATGTTATCGAGCTACATAATTTATTGGAATTGTTTTGAGTGTTACATCTTTGTATTTGGGACTGTGGGATAATTGATCTAACTAATTCACCCCCCTCTTAGTTATTCTAACAATTGGTATAAGAGCATTATTTTCTTGGAATAGATTTTTAAGGACTTCAGCAGAAAGATTACAAGATGTATAAGAGGGAAGTGCCAAAGCTGAATAAGGGCAACTTTACTATATGGAAAAGCCAGATAAAACTTCACATATTTGGAATTGGTGATTCTGCTATAACCTTACTCAATAATGGCTACATACAACTTTCAATTGGACCTTTAACTCTTGATCAGCTGAGAGACCGACATGAACATAACATTACTATGATAGAGATTGTTGCTGCTCTATTGAATGTTGAATTTGAGGATGTCAAGACTTGCACTATTGCAAAGAAAATGTGGGATAAACTTTCTCAAGTCTATGGTGGTGATGCAAATGTGAAAAGAGCTAGAGCTGAAAGCTTGAGAGGTAGATTTGATGATATGAAAATGAAGGAAGGAGAAAACATTACACAATATACAAACTAAATCAAAGAGGTAGTCAATGCTATTTGATGATCTGGTGGTGTCATTGATGAAGATACAGTGGTAAGTAAGATTCTAAGAACCTTGTTTCCTAAATATGCTATCAGAAGATCTATTATACATGAAATGAGGTCTTCACCTGGTAGCAATCTTACTCTTGATAGTCTGATTGGTAAGTTAACAACCTTTGAGTTGAACAATTTTGATAACAGTGTTGTACCATCTGTTGAGTCTTCTTTTATGTCTTCTCTGAAGATTGGTAAATCTAACAGTAGACATAATATAAAGAATGACAATGATAGTAATACTAATGATGAGTTTGATGAACTTGAAGCTCTCATGGCCCGAAGACTTCCTAAAGGTAAAGGTATATATAAGGGAAAGTTACCTTTAGCTTGTTTTAACTATAAAGAAGTTGGCCATATCGCTGCTAGATGTCCCAACGTGAAAGAGGAAGATAAAGACCAAGAATGACCTATTGATGGAAGCTATGGAAGAAGAAACAATAGAGGTTACCGATACTACAACAAAAATAACTGAGATCACAAAGATAAGAGAAAAAAGGCATGTTACTTGGTTGAAGATGAGGACACCGACACCGACACGGATGATGATGTTGAGGTAGTGTTTGTTGCAATGAAAGATGATTCTGAAGAGGAGGAAAGGTATGTAGAAACATCACTCATTTCTAAAGTTAGTAAAAATGATACTTGGATCATTGATAGTAGTTGTACACATCACATGACTGATGATGAAGATAAGTTTGATCATCTTGAGAATTATAATGGAGGATTAGTAGAAATGGGTAATGATACACCTTGCATGGTTAAAGGAAAAGGATCTTTATTGATAAATGATAAAATCAAATGTGATAATGCGTATTGGGTAAAAGGATTGAATTACAATTTGCTAAGTGTAGCACAACTTAACAACTCAGGTCACCGAATGGCATTTGAATGCAAGAAGGTGAGAATTTATGATGAAAGTAGAAAGCTTGTCAGAATAGGAGGACAATCAAAAGGTAACTTATTTTATCTTGAAAATGCTAAGACTTCTTGTTTATTGGTGAAAAATGAAGATACATGGTTGTGGCATAAAAGGTTATTTCATGTAAATTTTGATAACATGATTAAGATCAGTAGAAAGAGAAAAGTTAGAGGACTTCCTAGCCTAACTAAACCTAATCATGTTATGTGTCATCAATGTCAGAAAGCGAAGATGACAAAATCTAGTTTTAAAAGTAAAGACTATTCAACAAAAAGAATATTGGAGTTAGTTCACACCAACCTATGTGGTCCCATGAGAACTCAAAGCTATTATGGTGATAGATACTTTATTCTATTTGTTGATGATTAGACTAGATTGATGACTGTCATATTTTTAAAAGAGAAATCTGAGGTATTTAAGATGTTTCAATGGTACAAGGCTAAAGTAGAAAAAGAAACTGGAAAAGAACTGAAATGCTTGAGGCCTGATAGAAGTGGTGATTTTATTTCTAATGAATTCACTAACTATTATAATGAGCATGGCATCAAAAGATAGATTTCTACACCTAGAACACTGCAACAAAATGGGATTGCTGAAAGGAGAAATAGATCTATTATTGATTGTGCAAGAACACTGATGATAGAGAAAAATGTTGCACAGATGTATTGGAGAGAAGTAGTTAGCATAGTTGTATATGTCTTGAACCGAGTTCAACTAAAGAAAGACACAAACAAGACACCCTACGAGTTATCGTTTGGATACACACCGAGTGTAAGTTATTTCAAAATTTTTGGTAGAAAATGTTTTATTCTGAAAGATGATAGGAATGGGAAATTTGACTCTAAAGGTGATGAGGGAATATTCCTTAGATATTCTACTAAAAGTAAAGCTTACAAGTGTCTGAATGAAGTTACTAAAAATATGATTGAAAGTGCTAATGTCAGAGTTGATGAATTTGCTGATAAAAATGATGAAGAAAGAACTAAGGAGCTGGAAGACTATGGTAGGTTTTCTTATGTTGAACATCCAGAGTACCTACCAAAGCCACGGGCTGAGTCAACCGAGCATCAAGAAAATAACATCAAGGAACAACAAAGGGAAACCGAGGATTAGGAAGAAGCTATTGAGCAAGGAAATGAACCTGAACAGAATGAAGAACAAAGAAGAGATCAAGTGCTAGCAAGATTTGTCAAAAGACATCATCCTGAGAACCAAATCATTGGAGATAAGGAAGATGGCATGTTGACAAGAAGTAATTTAAGACAAATTGTATACTTAGTTTGTGAGTTTGAATCGAAGAATATTAAGGTTGCACTTGAGAATGATGAATGGATCAATTCTATGAATGAAGAGATTGAACAAATTGAGAAAAATAAGACATGGACTTTAGTACCTAGGTCGAAAGATAAAAAATTTATCAGTACTAAATGGATTTTCAAAAATAAGCTGAGTGAAAATGGAGAGGTTACAAGGAAAAAAGCTAGACTTGTTTACAAGGGATATGCACAAGAAGAAGGTGTTGATTATGGTGAAAATTTTGCACATGTTTCTAGACTAGAAGGAGTCCACATGTTACTTGCATATGCTGCATATAAGAAATTCAAGGTCTATCAAATGGATGTTAAGTCAGCTTTTCTTAATGGAATACTAGAGGAGGTCTACATAGAACAACCTGAAGGGTTTGTTGATCTAAATCAAAAAGACATGGTATGTAGACTACACAAATATTTATATGGATTAAAGCAAGCACCAAGAGCATGGTACGAAATTTTACATACTTATCTTTTAAGTATTGGTTTTGTAATAACTAGTGAAAAAAACAATTTGTACATGAAAGGAGGATCTGATGATACTATTTTGATTGCTGAAATATTTGTGGATGATATAATTTTTGGAGGACAAGATCATATTTGTAAATCATTTACTGATGAGATGAAAAATGAATTTGAAATGTCAATGTTTGGAGAGATTAAATTCTTTCTAGGCTTGCAGGTTATTCAGCAGAATGATGGAATTTTCATCACACAATCAAAGTACATTAAGGAAGTATTGAGAACATTTGGCATGGTAGATGCTAAACCAGTAGGAACACTGATGGTTACAAGCTGCAAACTAACAAAAGATGATGAATCTACAGAGGTAGATCAAACATTGTACCAATCTATGATTGGTAAACTGATGTATGTAGTACACAATAGGCCTGATATTGCATATGTAGTAGGGATTGTGGCTAGATTTTCTACCAATCCAAAGGATTCACATATGGTTTTAGTGAAAATAATCTTGAGATACCTGAAGAAAATAGAGGATTATGGTTAATGGTATCCTAAGAAAGAAAAATTTGAACTAAGATTTTACACCGACGTAGATTGGGCTGGAAATATAGATGACGGAAAAAGCACAACCAGAGGAGCATTTTTCTTTGGTGAAAGACTTGTAACTTGGACAAGTAAGAAAAAACCTTGTATTTCTCAGTCTACTACTGAAGTAGAATGTGTTGCTGCTGCTACAAACTATTCAAACATTTCTTATATCAAACAAGTGTTGGAAGGGATGAATGAGGTAATCACTAAACCGGTGATTATATATTGTGACAACACTAGTGCTATAAATATTTCTATGAATCTTGTAATGCATTCAAAGACAAAGCATATATCAATTAAGTATCACTACTTAACAGAACAAGTACAGGAGAAGCAAGTCAAACTGGAATATGTTACATCAAAGGAGAAACTTGCTGATATTTTTACCAAGCCTCTACTAAAGGATACTTTTGAATACTAGAGGACTAGACTTGGGGTGCATCCCCTGTGTACTGGTCACTAATGTGATCTGGAGGTTGCATCAACCTATTATTATCAGTTGCATCAACCTATTATTATCAGAAGATCATTCATGTTGATGCAACATAGCTCACACTTTATATTATGTCTAAGGTTGTGAAAGATGTGAGAAGCTAGAACAAAGAATTTGCATATTAGTATATAGAGATACATTGTCTACACCAAACAACAAAGAATTACTTGGCTATTGTAGAGTTGTATGTTTTATGTTTTTATTTGGAATTGTTGTCAAAGGGAGAGATAAACAATATGAGAGATAAACAGAGAGATCAATAGAATATCTATCTAAGGGAGAGATCATCTGAGAAAGTCAGGGAGAGATTTAAATATTTGTTGCTGAGAACAGGAGTCTGAGAGCTGAAAAGATCAAACCCACAAAGGAGAGTCTGCACTTGTAATGTTGTTATGTAATGTAGTGATTAAACATATTAAAAATCAAGCTAGGAAGAGCTTACCGAGCTGCAACATTTAATTACATAGTTGTAGAATACATGTTTGGTATGTGTATGGCATATTGCTTGTGTTGCCATCAATGCCAAAGGGATAGATTGATGAAATGCAACTAATTGAATACTTGAATGACTTGAAGATCAATGATTAGAGATCACTGAGTTACTAAAATGATATGTAAGATAATTAAATTAGTCATTATGTTGTCATTGATGTCAACTAGTTTTGACAGTACTTATCATGTTAGTTACAAAAATCTAAACATTTGTAAAAAGAGAGAAAAGATGAAGAACTGAGATATCTAAATGGAGGAAATATGGATATGATAGATGAGGATAAGGAATACTTTGGGTAACTTATTGATGAGTCTATGATTTCATATTGTTGATTCAATTATGTTGCATCAATCTATTATGAAGAAGGAAGAAAAATTGTACAAGGCAATGTGGTCGGTAAATGAAGCACTTCAGTATACACTGAGCCACTATAGTGTATACTGAGTGATATTATTAATTGAGCTTGTATTCGTCGATGCATTTCTTTGTTAACCAAGTATGGATGAAAGTATTAAATGCTTAGTTTTACCGACAGAAAAATGATGAGCTGTAAATTGTTATGATTTTGAGATTGAGAATAAAGTTTGTTATGAGATCCATGGCTGACAAAATTTGAAGAAGATCTAAAGGATGGAATTGAAACATGTTATTGACATAACTGTTAAGGAAGGTTTAAGAGGCAAAATCAACAAAGAAGGATAAGTGGAAAAATCTGATGGTTGATATGAAAATGGTTTATTTGTCTATATAAGAGCTATGAGTTTCATTGTTGAAATGATGCTGGAAGAAAGAAGACTACAGAGATTTCATGTGAATACATTTTCATGCATGCTTGATCAAATTGGTTGAAGGAGAACTGAACTACAGAACAATACCAAGTGTCAAAGAGCTATTATCGAGTGAAAGTAAGTTGAGGAAGTGAATTGAAATATTGATCAAAGGATTTGTATGGGCTTAGAATAGATCTAAACATCTACAAATTGAGTTGTATTGTAATCAGATCAAGTATTGTTTCAATTTAACCATTGATACAAAAAATCTCCTAATTGAGTGGACTTAACCATCTTATGTTATGCCCCTATGTCATTCAAGGAATGTGCATTGTTATATTATTGACCCCATAGTGAACGCTAGTCAAAATTTAACTATTAGTCTTAAATCCTCTAACAAGGTCACACCTAACAATGTGTTTGTAACCTTTAACAGGGTTGGCTCTTCACCGAGTGAAAATTATTTTGGGTTATCGGTCCCAAGTGGTTTTTCCCTTAGCAGGGTTTCCATGTTAAATCATTGTGTTATGTGTTTCTGTGATGATTGTTTTATTGTCATACTTTACATACTGCATATTTGATTTGTTCGATAATCATAGTGAGTTAATTAACTAGTAATCTATAAAAGGCACAGATAGTTTAATAGTTTATGTTACTAAGATGAAGAATTTATTTCAATTGTTTCGAGTGTTACATCTTTGTATTTGGGACTATAGGATAACTGATCTAACTGATTCACCTGTTGGAGATTTGCTAACAGGCCAGTACTGACTATATGTTTGTCATTGATGACAACATATGGAAAGTAGCATGCGTGGAAGTCTTATGTAGTAATCCTTCAGTATATGATGCATGGACATGATATCAGCATGATATCATGGGCGTAGAGGTTAATTGTAAGTACAGACAGTTATATAGGAGCTTGTGTTAGTAGTGTTCCTGACAGAGTTACAGATAGTGTTCTATGTATGGTTGTTTGTACAGCTGTCTTATGGGCATGCGCCCTAGGATATATGTTGAAGACATGTTAGTGATGTTTTAGTTATGAACACATAGTCTAATGATGAACACAAGTGAATTTATGCAGTCGCTATTCACCAGTAGCAGTTTCCTATGTTTGTTCAGAAGAGCTGACAGAGATTTTATTGTTTCTTGAGTTGTGCCTATCTTGAGGATATGCACTGTTGGAGTTAAGCTTGGAGTAGTGTTATTGATGTTTGATTAAGAGTGCATAAGTTAATTTAGATTAAAAAGAAAGTTCTAGTTGTTTTGGTAGAGCCGACAGTGTGTGGCGTGTGTCTACAATTATTTTATTAGACAGGTCCGAGAATGAGTTGCGTGCATAATAGAGCTGACAGAATGTTTGTTGGATTTTATTATGGTTTCTCTAATATGATTTCAAGGTGGTTCTAATAGGCCAACTTGATTATATCATTTAGAGGAAAGATATTTATAGGCAGTCATTTGTGATTGCTTGAGTGTGGTTCATGGTTGATTAAGCAAAGCAGAGAAGAGTGTGCGGAGTGTTCAACCATCAGAAGAAGGTCTATGTGACCAAGAAGAGAATGTGTGATATTCATTGGAACTGATCCAGACAGGAGGTCAAAGCACAATTCACCAATATCCAGATATAGTGTGTATCTTTTATTCAGAAGGTTGTAGCCTTCACCCATTTGAGCAGTGAGATCTCAGACAGTGCATCCTCTCCCCTAACAGGGATAATTGTAAAAGACTCATAATAGGGTCTAACCCTTAACCAGGTCTACTGTACTTAATATATTGTAAAGCTACTCCTAATAGGGTAAAGGATCTTCTAGAAAGGATCATTATACACTAGTACAAAATATTAGTGGGTATCAAGTCCCACTGGGGTTTTTACCTATTTGGGTTTCCCCGTAACCAAAATATTGGTGTTGTGTTCAAGTGTTCTTTCATTGTGTTTATGCTTTATGTTTAAGTATACTTAATTGGATGAAGAATTGAAACTTGTAGATAATTGATTCAGCCCCCCCCCCCCTCTCAGTTATCTCTTGGGACTATTCCTAACAATTGGTATCAGAGCCAAGTGCCTCGAAGAGAAAGTTTAACAGCTTAAGGTTGATCAGATGGCATACTTCAAGAAAGAAATTCCTAAGTTCGATGGAGAGAATTATCTTGATTGGAAGAACAAGATGGTGACTCATTTGCAGTGCATTTCTTTTGAAGTTTTTAGTGTAACCATCCAAGTAGCCAAGATTCCTACATTAGAAGATGATGCTACTGATGCTCAAAAGGAATTGTTTCATTAGAATGCTATTGCTAAAGAAGCCTTTATTAGTGCCCTATCTGATGGTGAATTTTTAGAAGTAAAAAAGATAGATACAGCCCATAAAATTTGGAAGCACCTTGAAGACATTTTTGAAGGAGACAAACAAGCAAAGGATGCAAGCAGAAAGACATGGAAGAAAAGATACAATGCATTAGAGATGCTACCAAAAGAAAATATCAGAGCTTACAATCAGAGGATTAATGAAGCAGTTGTTGGAATCAGGAACAATGGTGGAGAGATTTTTGAGGAAGACATTATGGACAAGTTGATGACTACTCTTACTCCAGAATATGAAAGCAAGATCAACATCCTTGATGAGACCATGCATCTTACACCAAATTTCAAGAGAGAGACCTTACTTAGCAAAATCTCAGCTTTTGAGATTTCAAGATTGAAGACAGAACCTAAAAGTGAGAGAACCTTCAAAGAAACAATTCATGGTAAGAAATTTGCAAACACTTCTGGTAATTTTGATGATGATGATGAAGAGAAAACTTTAGATGATTTTATTGCTATGGTTTCTAAAAGAGAAAAGAAAGGAAAAGGAAAATATGAAGGTCAATTTCCTTTCAAGTGCTTTTCATGTAATAAGATAGGTCACTTTGCATCTAAGTGTCCTACTAGAGTTAGAAAGTTCCAAAAGGATTACAAGCCTAAGTACTCTAAGAAATGTTACTTTGCTAGAGATGGAGTTTCAGATGATGAATCAGGTGAAGAAGAAATTGGATTCATTGCTATTATAGACAAAATGAATAGTAAGTCAGTTCCTAAAGATGAGAAAGTAAATCAAGAGCTAGCATTGATTACCCAAGTAGATATAAGAACAGACTGGATTATAGACAGTGGTTGTTCACATCACATGATAGGTGATAAAGGCAGGTTTGTTCATTTGGACAAATAAAATGGAGGTATGGTCAGATTTGGAGACAACACTCCTAAACCTATAGTTGGTAGAGGAGCCATCACTTTGGATGGAAAGAACAGTACTGATGATGTTCTTTATGTTGATGGTTTGAAACATAACCTTCTCAGTGTTGGACAGTTACTTGGTAAAGGCTATCAGTTGGAGTTCAAAGATGACAAATGCATCATTAACAACAAAGATGGTGTTATGATTGCATCAGGCACAAATACAAGAGGCAATGTTTTTCAACTCAATTCAGAAGCAAGTTGTTTTGTTGCTAAAGTTGATGACAGTTGGTTGTGGCATAAAAGACTATGTCATATCAATTTTGATAACATAGTAAAGATAAGCAATGTTAAAGCAATAAGAGATCTACCTAGCATAGCAAAGCCAGTTGATACTATATGTAGGGAATGTGTGATGGGAAAGCATTTGAGAAATTCATTCAGGAGCAAGCAAAATTCAGCAGAGAACAAGTTGGATCTGATTCATACAAACCTATGTGGACCAACTCAAAAAGATCATACTATGGTGAAAGGTATTTTTCTTGGTTACTCTACTAAAAGTAATGAAGTAGTAGGCAAGTTTGATGCAAGAAGTGATGAAGGTTTTTTTCTTGGTCACTCTACTAAAAGTAAAGCTTATAGATGTTTCAATTTAAGATTGAAAAAGATCATTGAAAGTGCTCATGTAAATATTGATGAAAAGTTTATGATTCAAGAAAGCTATCATGATTACTCACCCATGATTGAAGAAGAACCTAGACCCTCTACTAGTGAGCCAGTTATTGAGGAAATGTTTGACGGCATTGATGTGTTGTTCAATGACCTTGAGACAATTGAAGAAGGTACTCCTAAGGCTGATGATTTAGCATCACCTAAAGTTCCAAAGTTTACATTAAGAAATCATTCCAAGAAAGATATCATTGGAGATTAGGGTGGCAAAGTCTTAACAAGATCACAAGCAAAGAACTCAGCTAGCAATGATGCGGTATGTTTACTATCTTAGATTGAACCTTTAAGTGTTGAAGATGCTTGTAAGGATTTAGATTGGCATGATGCTATGAAAGAAGAACTTGATCAGATTGTTAAGAATGACACTTGGGAACTGGTCCCAAGACCTAGTGATAAGAATGTGATTGGAACAAAGTGGATATTCAGAAACAAGATGAATGAAGAAGGTACAGTAGTAAGAAATAAAGCAAAATTAGTATGTAAGGGATATGCACAAAGAGAAGGCATTGATTATTTAGAAACATTTGCACCTATGAGTAGATTAGAAGCTATTAAGTTGTTTTTAGCTTATGCTACAGTTAAAAAATTCAAAGTTTATCAGATGGATGTCAAATCAGCATTCTTGAATGGAGACTTAAAAGAAGTATACATTGAGAAGCTTGAAGGATTAACCTTATCAGATAGACCTGATATGGTATGCAGATTGAAGAAGGCCCTCTATGGACTTAAGCAATCCCTAGAGCATGGTATGAGAGACTAGATGGATACTTAACAAAGATTGGATTCAAGAAAGGAGCGGCACATTGTAATCTATTCATTAGAGAGACATATGAAGGTTTATTACTTGTAGCTATATTTGTTGATGACATTATCTTTGGAGGTAATGACAAACTTAGTGTTGAATTTTTCAAAGAAATGAAAAATGAGTTTGAGATGAGTATGATTGGTCCTATCAAGTACTTTTTGGGATTAAATTTGCAGCAGACAGAAAAAGGGATTTTCATTAATCAATCAAAGTATGTGAAAAAGATACTGAAGAAATTCAAGATGGATGATTGCAAGCCAGTAGCAACCCCTATGATAACTAGATGCAAGCTTACAAAGGAAGATGACTCACCAATAGTTGATATAACATTATATAAGTCTATGATTGGTAAACTCATTTATCTTACTCAGACTAGACCTAACATTTCCAATGCAGTTGGTATAGTTGGAAGATTTGCAGCAGAGCCTAAACAAAGTCACCTCATGGCAGTAAAGAGAATATTCAGATACTTACAGGGCACTATAGATTATGGTCTATGGTATCCAAATTCAGAAAATGTTGAGCTTCATGTGTACATGGATGCAGATTGGGCAGGATGTGTTGATGATAGAAAAAGTACTTCAGGTGGAGTAGTGTTTCTTGGTGATAGAATTTTCACTTGGACAAGCAAGAAACAAAACTATATTTCTCAATCAATATCAGAAGTAGAGTATGTTGCAGTAGCCTTGAATTGTTCTACAATTGTTTGGATCAAGCAGATGATAAAAGATTTTGGAATTCAGATTGATTATCCTATTGTTATTCACTATGATAACACTAGCACTATCAATATGTCAAAGAACCTTGTGATGCATGCAAAGCCAAAACACATTGAGATCAAGAATCACTTCCTAATAGAGAAAGTGGTAGAGAAAGAAGCCAAGTTGGACTATGTGAGTACTAAAGAATAGTTGGTAGATATATTCACAAATCCCTTGCCTAAGGATACTTTTGAGTATCTCAAGGGGAAGTTGGGAGTAATTCCCTTCCCTGATTCTTCTTAGAAGGAAGAAGGAATGGCATCAGTCCTTAGGGATTGATGGAAGGTTGACTACTCTACCTCAAGAGTAGTATCAATGCTTAAAATGAGTGGCACCCTTTTCCATTGATGTCAAAGGGGGAGTATATATATAGAGTCATGAAAAAAAAGGTAAAAAGAGAAGTAATATACTAAGGGGGAGCAGCATTCAGTTATGACAGCAGTACAGTTGAGGAAATAGAGAATATTAGAAAATATTGCAGTAGATGGAGGATTCATCTTTGGGGAAGTTTTAAAGAGGAATGGAGAATGTTATAAAAGAAATGTTCATTTGGGTTGATGGTGGTTTTTCATTCCACATGTTGCCATCAATGCCAAAGGGGGAGATTGTTGGAGATTTTCCAGCAGGCCAATACTGACTGTATGTTTGTCATTGATGACAACATATGGAAAGTAGCATACATGGAAGTCTTATGCAGTAAGACTTTAGTACATGATATCATGGGTGCAGAGGTTAACTGTAAGTACAGACAGTTATATAGCAACTTGTGTCAGCAGTGTTCCTGACAGAGTTACAAACAGTGTTCTGTGTATGGTTGTTCGTATAGTTGCCTTATGGGCATGTGGCCTAGGATATATGTTGAAGACATGTTAGTGATGTTTCATTTATGAACGCATAGTCTAATGATGAACGCAAGTGAATTTATGCAGTCGCTATTCACCAGTAGCAGTTTCCTATGTTTGTTCAGAAGAGCCAACAGAGATTTTATTGTTTCTTGAGTTGCACCTATCTTGAGGATATGCACCCTTGGAGTTAAGCTTGGAGAAGTGTTATTGATGTTTGGTTAAGAGTGCATAAGTTAATTTAGCTTACAGAGAAAGTTCTAATTTTTTTGGTAGAGCCGACAGTGTGTGGCATGCATCTACAATTATTTTATTAGACAGGTTCCAGAATGAGTTGCGTTCATAATAGAGCCGACAGAATGTTTGTTGAATTTTATTATGGTTTCTCTAATATGATTTCAAGGTGATTCTAATAGGCTGACTTGATTATATCATTTAGAGGAAAGATATTTATAGGCAGTCATTTGTGATTGCTTGAGTGTGGTTCATGGTTGATTAAGCAGAGCACAGCAGAGTGTGCGAAGTGTTGAACCATCAGAAGAAGGTCTATGTGACCAAGAAGAGAATGTGTACTATTCATTGGAACTAATCCAGATAGCAGGTCAAAGCATAGCTCACCAAGATCTAAATATATTGTGTATCTATTATTCAGAAGGTTTTAGCCTTCGCCCATTTAAGCAGTGAGCTCTCAGACAGTGCATCCTCTCCCCTAACAGGGACAATTGTAAAAGACTCCTAATAGGGTCTGACCCTTAACCAGGTCTACTATACTTAATATATTGTAAAGCTACTCCTAACAGGGTAAAGGATCTTCTAGCAAGGATCATTATACACTAGTACAAAATATTAGTGGGTATCAAGTCCCACTGGGGTTTTTACCTATTTGGGTTTCCCCGTAATCAAAATATTGGTGTTGTGTTCAAGTGTTCTTTCATTGTGTTTATGCTTTATGTTTAAGTATACTTAATTGGATAAAGAATTGAAACTTGTAGATAACTGATTCACCCCCCCCCCCCCTCCCCTCTTAGTTATCTCTTGGGACTATTTCTAACATCACCCCCCCTCTCAATTATTCTAATAGTTATCCTATCAGCACTATTCATCGGCATAAAACACCTTTTGTTTTGTCCATGCAAACCTATCAAACGAGACCCTCATGGTCTAAAACCTTGGATGAATAATCTCTTTCATATGTATAAAAAAATTTCATAATTGGATTTCCCAGATGACCAACTGATTACCCATAAATAGTCCTCAAAGCTATCCTCTCAAAGCATCCTGAACTAAAAGACATTGAAACAATATAAATTAGGTTAGGAATTGACTAAGGAACGGGGTCAAATGGATTGGTCATGATCTCAAAATGATTAGGAAAGCTCATTTCCATGTCTAAGGTATAGAGAAACATTCAATTACTCCTAATCACTGATTGGGTGAAATTTTCACTACCTCAAAGTAGGCTACTTAAAATTTGCATTTCCACATTCAGTAAAACTGAATAAAATGTGAATAGAAAGGCCTTAGTAAACTGATCATATGAAGTTATCAAAATATGAAAATGGGCATGGAGACACAGTCTCATACCTTCAATAGAGTGCAACAATCCTTATGCCATGACTATCAAGCTAGTGTTAGATGCAAACCTCCAAAGTAGGTCATTCAGTAAAAATTGAACAGAATGCAAAGTGCAAATTTGGGCACTAACCTCCAAATCGATACCTCTGAAACATATCAATGTAAGGAAACTCAGGTGCGGAAATAGCTTCCTACACTAATCTCTATAGGAGAGTATTATGCAAATTCTTTTAAATCCTTACAATTTTAGATTCGTTAACTACTTTAACAAAGATATTGCAACCACATACCATACCTATAGAAAAATAGAGAATGACACAATGATATACCCTGGGGAAACCTTTAGGTAAAAACCCCAGCACTCCAAAACCTGCATAATGTATTGATCAAAACTATTACGGCTTACAATACACTTGCAATGCAAGTTCTTTCATAAGATTTCTAAACCCTTGAAGACAAATCACGGTAGCATAAAATGTTCCAACAGTACACTCACATCATCTCTTTGCAACCCTAAAAAAGCTTATATCATGCGCTTCACTTTTTAGGGCTACTCCCAAAGATAACCGTATTAGGGTTTTACCATTCTCCGAGAAAATAGGAACACCAAAAAAATTTTGGGGTGATGCCCCGAACCCCATGATTGGGGAAGAGTGTACAGTACTCAAATTTATCAGTTGCCACATGTCTTCACCTATCATTGAATCTTCCTGACATAGCTCTTACGTGTCATAGGAATCTGTCATAACCGTTTTAGCCATGATCTCCTTACACACAATTCAAGATGCTGACACATCAACATTATTTGCAAGAAATACATTTTACAAAACAAATAATAAGAATAGGAATGATCCAAGGTTGAGACACCTTATTCCTAACAATCAAGACTGAGATATGAGACTTTTAACCCACTTCATACACTCAATGATAGGTGAGGAACACATGTCCCAAGCAGTGTCCCATGAAAATAAATAGGTTCTCTTTTGTGTGCACTCAAACTCAGGTCCTTTAAAATGGTCTTTTGAAGCATTGATTTGAGCCTTAGGGAAATTTTCAAAGTATAGACTCTAAAATATATCCAAAATTTTTATAGTTCCAACACTCCCATCATCTAACAAATCCCTAATCCTAACTTACAAATGTCTCAGAAAGCCTCACCCATTCCCCATCTTCTACAAACCAATTTCACAAGTCCTACAACACAAGCAGCAACATAATCCACTCCATTTTCCATCATGGGAACACCATTTCTTTCTACATCATCTCAAGCTGCCACTCAGGCCCAAAGCTTCACACAAAGCCAACCTCCACCTCCCACACAAGCAATTCCTCCACCTTCCATGAGCCAAGTAGCATCATCATTTCTGGGGAGAACACAATCCTTTCCTTCTTTTGCCCAACAAACCTCTACATCAACATCATCATTTCTAGGGACAATGCAATCGTTCCCCTTTCCTACTCGGCAAACTTCCACATCAACACCACCTTTTCTATGTGGAATGAAAGAATCTTCTTCCACTTCTCAACTGGGATTTTCCCAAGTATATGTTCCCCTTCCACCTTTTATTTCCAATCCACAAGCCCAATAATCTTCTTTCACAATAGGGATGCCCTCCATGGGATCTCAAAATCCACCTTCTACATCCCAAATCCCCACATCTACATTCCCAACATTCTCTGCATCGCAACTCCTACCATGAACCAGTTCTCATTAGGGTTTCACTCAAGCAGAAATGCAAGCCTTGGGAATACCAACTCAATCTCCCATATCCACACCTACAAACCAACAAGCCACTTTCCCTCAAGAAGTGCAACAACAACCATCACAACCTCCACCAACTTCATCATTTCATTCATATACCAACTATCTATCTACACCACCTACCACTTCTCAAATGGTTCCACCACCCCAACAATAGAGTTCATCTCATCTCGCAAGCTACCTTGCTCAACCACCACCTACTTCTAGTTTCCCAACATCCATTACACCCCTAAGAAATGCAAGAATGCATTCCACCTACATCAACCACAACATCCTCATCCATTGCAGCAATACTTCCCATCATAGCAGAAATAACATCCCATTATCCCCTAGCAGCAACAAGTATCCTTGTATCCTATGCAACATCAAAATCCCATCATACCCTAGCAACAACAATCCACTTCATATCCTCCACATTAGTATGCTCCTACACCTCAGCAGCAATATCCTCCCCAACAACCATCACCCCAACATCCATTTCAGTCTGCTTACCTTGTTGGTAAATCTCCATATCCCACTCCAAAATACCCTCCACCAAATCACCCTTATTCCCCAACACCATTAGATCCTTTCCAAATGGGAGTACCCACTCAAACATTGATCAACACCAAGTGGGAAGTGTATACACCTAAAAATAGTCATCTAGACTATTAGCCCCTTTTGCTAAATCATAAATTGTTTATTCTTGATCAAATCCTAGTTCTATCATTTATTCAATTATTTTCTATGGGCTAACCATCTTATCCTAAGTTTTTATTTAATTAAAAGGAATATTTCCTCCCCTTTTATTAAATAAAAAGCCCCCACTTTTCCTCTTATCCTAAGTTGCACAAATAAAGCATTATTCTTATTTTATAAAAAAGGAAAAAGCACTTTTTGTCTCATATGGACACAAAAGTCAACTCTTATTTTCCTATTGGAGGATACTTGTGCACATGGATTGCTCCTCTTTTAAGCTCCACCGTTGATTAAATCTTTTGCCTCTTAATATCCATGGTCCATTCCTCCTCATTTCCTTTAAAAGGAGAGCTCTCTTCTTTATTCTAGATCCCCAACTTTTTATGCTAACTTTATGCTGCAGGATTTCTAGGTCACTTTGGAGCTTTTGAAGATTTGGGAGCATTCTTAGCATCTACATCTCATTCTTTCATTCTTATCTTAGCTTCATATTTATGCTTTCTTAGATTAGCTTCATTTCTATGCTCTCGATTAGCTCACCTAGATTAATTAGCTTGGGTTGTAACACTTGCATATTTCCTTTCATATCTTAGCTTGCATTTCCATTTCTAGCATAGCATTGCATTGCATTTTCATTCTTGATTCTTGAGGATATTGGCATTCTTACCCTTGTCTTCATTGAATCTCCCATTGCATGGTTTACTAGCAAGGTTATAGGCTAAATAGCTCTAGCTGAGAGCATTCTTAAAAGCCCTTGCACTCCATGCCTAGGGAGCTATGGATCGATTTGTGAGGGCTCATTCTTGAGTTTCCTTGCATGTAATGATCCATAGCAGTGTGACACATTTATAGCACATAGGAAGAAATGAAGAATGCTCTTAAGGAGCTAAAAGATATAATAGAGAGAAAGACCTTCAAATTTGAGGAGGTGTGTCCCTATCCTTTCGATTGATGGATCATGGCTATCCCTTTCCCTAAACACTTTGAGACACCTAAATTTGATAAATATCAAGGGAAAGGAGACACGATAAGCCACGTCAAAGAGTTTTATATGGCATGTCAAGAAGTGGTATATAGTGATAACTACCTTATGCGCCTATTCCCCAAGAGTTTGGGAGGAACTGCTATTGAGTTTTTTTACAAAATACCTTATGGGACAATCTCAACCTTTGTCGAGCTCTCTAAGAAGTTCATTGCCTAGTATGCCCATACTGTTGAGAATGAGTTGGCTTTGCTAGACCTTTGCAACTCAAAGCATAAAGGAGGAGAAAGCTTAGCCAACTATTTGCAACGATGGCAGAACCTTACTACCAAGTTATCATACCAACCACCTGAGAAGCATCTAACCAAGATCTTTATCGATAACCTACATCCCAAACTATCCCACTTCATGAGGATGAACTACATCCAAACTTAACAAGATATCAAAAGAAAGGGGATACATATTGAAAGAGGCCTCCTAGATGAAGGCACAATCTGACACTACAAGG
This sequence comes from Chamaecyparis obtusa, assembly GCA_027943335.1. NCBI lineage: Eukaryota > Viridiplantae > Streptophyta > Pinopsida > Cupressales > Cupressaceae > Chamaecyparis > Chamaecyparis obtusa. The sequence continues at coordinate 507,818 of BSBK01000955.1, forward strand.
ATGATTCCCACAACAAGCCTAGCAATGATAATCTATGTTACTAGAATCAAAACAAAAATGATGTTACTAATGCAGCCACAGACACCAAGCATGTCCAAATTTTTGTGGCCGGTCCTACACCAACTCCTCCATATCAACAACATCAGCCTTAGATCAATTAGCAACCCATGCAGCATTATCAACAGTAAGCACATCAAGAAAACCAAGGGAATCCAACCAATCAGGCCAATGCTATATCAACAAATCCTAATCAGAATAGGCCTAGATCCTAGACGGACCAAAAGAGAACCTTCACACCTCTTGGTGAACCTCTAGATGTAATCTTTCATTGCATGGCCAAGGCCAATCTAATCACATACCCACCAACTCAGCAATTTGATGATGCCACTCCCAAACCTAACTGGTACAAAGATCACAAGTATTGTGACTATCATCATATCAAAGAACACACTACCCTAAGGTGTATGAAGCTAAAGCATTACATCCAAGATCTCATAGATAGGAAAGAGATCCAAGTGGACACACCGGGCCAAGCCTCACCTAATGCCAATTTGTAGATCTATGAGAATGTGTTCCCTCAACACAATGCTAGGAAGAACCAAGCCAATACCAATCCTCCACCCTAGCACCAAGTTAAAGGCAAGCAAGGAGACCATGCTGACCATAAATACTACACTACTACTCATATAAACTATGACAAGTTTGTTGGATGTATAACCCAAGTCAAGCCCACAGTCAATGTCACCCACATCAAAGGAACTGATAGTCAGTGTGCAGTCACCACACGCAGAGGCTAGATATCTATCATCGGTGCAAATCCAAGGCTAGCACACAATGCATAATACAACCTTATAGAATATCTTGGGAGCACACTAGCCCAAATCTCCATCCTCAACCTTCTTTGCACTTTACCCATTGATCAAGAAATCCTCAAGTGAGCCCTCCAAGGACATGTCCCTATAGACATTACTACCATCTAGTTTGAAAACCTTGTGGGACATTTATCATCACCCTGTGCTCTTTCCTTCAAGCTATCTGACATACCAGTTGTTGAGCTTGACATAATCTCCCTCTCTGCATCACCATCATGGTCAGAGATTTTTCCATAAAAAGGGTCATGATAGATAATGGCTCGGCCCTAAATTTATGTACACTAAAGTTCATATAGAAGATAGGATTCATAGAGGCTGACATATCACATGAGGTTATCACCATCAAGGCATATGATAACTTGGAGTGTACCTCTAAAGGTACCATTCTTTTTCCTATCAAGCTAGGCTCGGCAACTCAAGACACCATCTACCATGTTGTTGATCTTGACCTACCATTTAATATCCTTCTCGTCTAAACATGGATCCATTCCATCAAATCCATACCATCTACATATCATTAATGCATCAAATTTTTGCATCAAGGCACTAAGATCACCATCCATGCAGACCCCCAACCTTTCATATACTATCATGTGATGGAAACATCATTCCCCCATTCCACCCATTGTCCTGGAATCAAAATTGGTACTTCTTTCGCCAGCTCATCTTGATCCCATAGCAATCTAGAGACTATCCTCACCTCCACTCTCTTTTCCATCAAGATCAACAACCAAGTTTGTGGTGAATATAGCCTAACTAATGAATTCGTAGTAGGATCCCTACCTCTAGATCCACATACACAAGGGCGCCCAAGCCACCAAAGCAAGCTTGTTGAGGCCAACCACGAAATCAAGCAGTTGGGGCCACTAACATTTTTTTCCTATGGACATATAGACAACCTTGAAATGGACCTTGATATCAATTGGTGGTTGTATAGAGATCCCCCACCACCTAACACTGAACTCCTTGGCTACTTCAAAGAGAAATATCCAACATCACACAAGTACACCACAGAATAATGGAAATACCAAGGTGGTGGTCTAAGACCATAAGAAGGTGGAAGGAAAGATCCAATTGAAGCCTCAAATAATCCAAAGCATCAAGGTCTTGGCTTTAATACCCCTCTCCTTCACATACAAGAACCCAATACTACAACTGGGGGCACTAACTTGACCAACGTTCCCTTCTTGAATAGCTAGAATGACCTCCTAGAGATCGAAGACATCCTTGAAGAGGAAGAAAAGAAATCATATGATGACATCTTCGATGATGATACCCTCCTAGATGCTTCTATCCTCCATCAACTCACCATTAACATCATAGAACTTCCCCTCATCCATCCCGAACTCATAGACTAGGACCAACCAAGCATCACACATATCAATGAGTTCCAAAGAATGCAAGCACTCCTAAGATTCATGGGAACATCGAGACAAAAAATAGATCAACATCAGGAATTAGTCCATGTCTGCAAGCTTGACCCCAAAGGATATTTTGGGGAGGAGGTAAGATTTAGCTGCAAAATTAAAATAGAAAAAGAAAAGAACGAGTCCTTATGTGAAAACCCCTTTAGGGTGCATTCTAACTCTAAAAAGGAGAAAATCAAGGGCATATCTTATGGTGAAAACCTCTCTAAGGTGCTAGAAGATGGAGACTTGCCTCTTCCTCCTATCTAGGATTAAAGACCCGACTAGTCACCTATCATCATTGAGGAAACTAAACCAGTCAACTTGGGTATAGAATAATGCTTGAGAGTCACCTACATTGTAGCATCTCTAATAGAGGGTGAAGAAATGGCTTTCACTACACTTCTCCAAGAAGCCACCACAAACTTTGCATGGTTGTATGCACATACACCTAGGCTTGATCCAAATCTAGTTGTGTATAATCTTGCAGTGGACCCTAACGTCAAGCCAATCAAGCATAAGCTACATAAAATGCATCCTAAAGTAGCCCTCCTGGTTAAAACAAAACTAGAAAAGCTCTTAGATGCCAAAATCATTAGAGCTATAGACTATTCAGAATGGATCTCCAATATGGTGCTTGTCACCGAACCTTCAGGAGATATTTGAATCTGTACAAACTTCAGGGACTTAAACAAAGCATATCCCAAGGATGATTTCCCGCTACCCAACATAGATATGATAGTAGATCTCACAGCAAGCCATGAGATGATGTCACTCATGGATGGCTTCTCAAGATACAATCAAATCCAAATAACAGAAGAAGATCAGCACAAGATAGCATTCACAATGCCATGGGGTACTTTCTGCTACAACATGATGCTATTTGGGCTAGAGAATGTAGGAGCCACTTATCAACAAGAAATGGCAACCATCTTTCATGATATGATACACAAAATCTTGGAAGACTATGTGGATGATATTCTTGAAAAATATAGGACATGAGGTCAACACCTAGACATCCTTGAAAGCATGTTCGATCGTCTCCATCATTATGGTTTAAATTTGAATCCAAAGAAGTGTGTCTTTAGTGTAACATCTGGAAAGCTTCTAGGCTTCATCATATCATGACATGGCATAGAGACTGACCCCAAAAAGGTCAAAGCCATCATAGAAATGCCTCCTCCTATAACACTCAAGCAGCTCAGTAGCCTACAAGGAAAGCTCCAATCAGTGCATCAATTTATATCATAGCTGGCAGACAAGTGCCAACCTTTCACACATCTACTCTGAATAGACACAAGCTTCAAATGGGATCCTATCTTGTAGAGAAGCTTTGACAAGCTAAAGGAATATTTGGCCAACTCTCCAATCCTTGTACCACCAATTTTAGGTTGCCCTCTCATACTCTACATCTCAATAACCACTACAGCACTGGGGGTACCCTTAGCATAGCATGACCACTTCAACAAAGAGAGAGCCATCTATTATAGCAGTCAAACTCTTGTTGGCTATGAGCTCAATTATTCACCAATGGATAAAGCATGCCTTTTAGTGGTCTTTTCCACTCAAAAGCTTAGATATTACATTCTTAGCCATACAATCAAGCTCATCTCAAAGGTGGACCCACTCAAGTATCTATTATCAAGGACAACTCTCATAGGCCATATGGAAAAATGGGTCATGCTACTCAACGAGTTTGACATCCAGTACATAGATTGGAAGGCAATCAAAGGGGAAGTAATTGTCAATCAGCTAGCAGAAGCACCTCTGGTGGATGCATATCCATTAATCATGGAATTCCCTGATGAGCATCTATGTATGATCAAATAATAGCCAATATGGAAGCTATACTTTGATGGCTCCTACACATCACATGGATCAGGGGTAGGAATCCTATTCATCACACCTCAAGGTGACTATATTCCAAAATCATTCAAATTGGGATTCCTGTGTACTAATAACATTGCAAAATATGAGGCACTCATCTCAAGCCTCAAAATAGCCATCTAGTGAAACATAACAGAACTGCAAGTGTTTGGAGACTCACAAATGATTATCAAGCAAGTCCTAGATGAATTCCAGACTAAGGATGACAAGCTGCTACACTACAAAGAACTAGTTGACAAACTCAAAGATCATTTCCTAAATCTACAGTTCACGTAGATACCAAGGCTTTAAAAAAAATTAGCTGACGCAATGGTGACCATTGCATCCTTATTGGAAATCCCTCATGACTCAATACACTATGAATTCTTAGTGGATCATCTACACACACCTACTTATGAGAATGCCAATCTAGAAATGGTGTGTGTCTTGGTTGGTCCCCAGTCCCCATGGTACCACAACATCCATGCATATCTAAAAAATGGTATCATATCTCCCCATCTCACCAATAACCAATGCCAAAACCTAATTTGTAGAGCTTCCCTATACACTCTTGTAGCAAACACCCTTTATCATCGAGGATATCATAACATCCTCTCTAGGTGTTTAGATTCAAACGAGGTCATCCTATCTTTACAAGAGGTCCATGCTGGACTTTTTCATGCCCACACGAGTGGCATGGTTCTAGAAAAGAAGTTACTTTGATTTGGGTATTATTGGCCTACAATGGAACATGACGCTTGTGAATTTGTTAAGAAATGTTTACCATGTCAGCAGCATGAAAATCTGATTCATGCACCAGCACAAGACTTACAACCCATTGTGCCACCTTGGCCATTTTCATGTTGGGGCTTCGACCTCATTAGGTTAATCACTCCCCTTTCCTCAGATGGACATAAGTACATCATAACTATGACAGATTACTTCACAAAGTGGGTTGAAGCAATTCCGCTCACCCTCACTACTAGCATCTAGATATCCAATTTCATCTTATACCATATCGTCTGCCGCTTTGGCATACCATCTACCATCTTCATAGATCATGACACACCCTTTTGAAAACCAGCATGTGGATGATCTATGTGCTAGACTCCACATCCACCATTATTTATCCAATCCATACTTCCCCCAAGGAAATGGCCAAGCTGAGGCAACCAACAAAACCATCCTAAAAATCCTCAAGAAGGTTGTCAATGATTCTTCTCATGACTAGCACCTCCAAATAAATCCTTCCCTTTGGGCCTATTGTACTTCTTATTGTACTCCCATAGGGACCAACCCATATTCCCTTGTATATGGTGTCAAAGCCATTCTACCCATCAAGGTTGAGCTCCCATCATTGTGTGTCTCCATTAAGAACTATACCACAGATGAAGACTACCGCGTGGCACACCTCACATAGCTGGACCTGTTAGATGAAAAGAGACAGCAAGCATATGATCACCTAGTTGCATACCAGAATTGACTCAAAAAGAGTTATAACAAGAAGGTCCATCCAAGACAATTTCAATTGGGCGACATGGTCCTAAAGGAAAATCAGAAAGTACAAGCACACCGAGAGAAAAAGGGCAAGTTTGAGCCTACTTGGTTGGGTCCCTACATTGTCACAGCATGCTTTGGCTCTAGAGCCTATCAGCTATCAACACCAGAAGGTGAGCCCCTAAATGATCCTATCAACATCATACATCTGAAGAGGTTCTAGGCTTGAACCAGATCCTACAAAATCTATAAAAATACAAAAAAATCAAAACAACAAAAAAGAAAAGAAAAATAATCATCCAATGGTGAAAACTTGGCAATTCAAGAACCTTGGACAAGTATGTTGGTGAAAACCTAGAAACAGGCACCATACATAGTGGACTGAATCATTATCTATCAAACTCCCATCGTCATCCATCCCAATCCTGATCCCCAATCCTCTTTCTCCAATCCCCATCCCCACCACCATCCACATCAATCCCAAGGTGTTCTCTCCTCAAGCCTATCCAACACAGCAATCCGGTTCTTATCCCCAATCCTGAGCTTCTTGTATATATCTTGTATAGCACAATCCTTCCTATATATATCTTGTATAGCACAATCATTCATGTATATATCTTGTATAACACAATCCTTCCTATATATATCCTGTATAGAGAGATCTTCCTATCCCAATCCCTGAGCTTCTGAACATATCCACTGTAAATATCTCCCCATCCATTGTACATATCATCATGTCTTCTTGTACATATCCTCCTTAGTCCTGTAGCAGCATTTGATCAAATAACTTGTCTCGTCCAACTTTGTACTTCAGCAATATCCTTTGTTAACTATTATTGATCACAGCGATTATCCTTGATTCCTCATTTTCCAAAAACAACACACATTCACCTCATCAATCAGTGGGTCCTTGAGGATGTATCCTTCCTCATGTCAATCTCTCTCCTTGGAAATAGATGTCTTTTGGAGTTATCATTTTGGTCTTGGATTTTGTCCTTTGGACCTTGTTAATATTTTACAACTTATCATTGTTCCTCTCCTCCAAGTTTCCATGATCCTTTATATCATGGTGTGTTGTGAATGAGGACAATATGGGGCAAGGTCTTTTTGATATTTTTCTTCTTCCTATGAGTCAATCGAACGTGACCCTTTCACAGTTCACATGTGATGTTTTGGGTTACATGGTGCACTTGGAAAATGTCATTTGTTTGTGGTTTCTCCAGCCTAGTTTCTACCATGCTTCCTCTTGGGTTCATGTGTGATGCTGGGTAAACCTTGCATGTCTTTTTTGTGTCAGTCCAATGCAACACTGGTGACAAGGCCTTGTGTTCTTAGTAACCTTGGCAAGTCCCTAATATTGCTCTATCAAACTAGGTTGTGCTCTCCACATTAACACAATGCGTTCCCCAAGTCCCAATCACATCATATAGATTAATCTTGCATCTTACATCTGGCTTCATCCTACATCCTACATTTCACCTCATCTTGCATTCATACATCTTTTCTCTTGGAAGGACGTATGTTTATCCCCCTTCCCGTCTTTCTTCATCCCTTCCTTTATGTGTTCTTTTCGAGAAAATTCCACAAAGTTTTCTCTGTGTTATTTTCTCAAGGGGGCACTATAATACCCCAAAAATGGGCTATAAGTTCATTAACCTCCTATATCAACACATCGAACGAAATCGACATCAAAGTCCTAACCTAAGGCACATCTGCACATTATCGAATCCTAATTGATTATGCTAAATTCTGCATCAGGGAATATTCCTAGTAATATTCCTATTTATCCTAATTATCTTTAATTTACTGATTATTTGGCAATAAATCCTATTTATCCTAAAGTTTGATTAATTGAATATTTTTCTAATATTTAATTAATTAGATTTAATACTGCCACTTAATTATTTAATTGGATGTAATTATATTTATTCCTAAATGGTATTATTTCATTTTGACAATAAATCAAATATCCTATGACTAATTGATTAAATTCTTATTTAATTAATTAATGTCAATTGTCAAATTTAATAATATAGTTTTAGAATAAAAGTTTGATTTAATAATTGATTAACCCATAAATCAATTATTTTATTTTTAAAATCAGTTAAGTTGGGATAAATCACTTTATTTATTTATTTAATTCATAATTAATTATGCACATCCAAAAAATAGTTAAACTATAAATCAGAAAATCAATTCAAGTTGTTTTAAAAATAAACTCAACTCTCTTTTGAGTTAAAAGTTGATCTCAACTTCTGATTTAAATCAAAAAGCTATTTTTGCATGATTTTTTATGAGTTAACTATCTTTAATTCCTTGTTGACTCAAAAATCAACTAGAGTGATTTATGGCTTTTTCCATGCATCCCCAAAGCCCTGGATTTCTATAAAATCAAGGCTTCAGCTCTTCACAAAGGATCTCATAATTTGCAAACTTATGCTGGCAAATTGGTATCTAAAGAATCTTGTGAATCAACCACGTTTGTGAGATCAATTTTGTTTTTCATATCAATTCTTAGAATCATTGCATATCAGTTTTTCATATAGATTAGATTTCATATCATTTCTCATCTTATTACACAGAAAACCAAAAAAATAAATTAATTTGCATTCATCTCATATCTAGATTTTGCATTCAAATCCTTCGTTTAGGTGTCGTCGAGGTCACTGTTCTTGGTCCAATCTGAGAATACATACTCACATCTACTAGAAGGCAGTAAATCGCCTAGTTAGATTAGTTTTCATTTCACTACACGGTTTTGATTTTTAGCTAACCTCTAATGTTTTACTAAAGTGTTGTGTCTATAGCTAGGTACAAAATTCACACACACATTTCTGGTGCCCACCGTGGGGCCCTGAAATGGATTTCCATTCAATTTCTATCATCTTCTTGTCATTTTTTGTTCCAAGCTATGATTTTTAATTTATGTCCGTATAATTTTTGTATGAGTTTTGTCAGAAACTCGTATCAGAGGATACCCACCATCGTATGATAGTTTATTTGATTGAGGATCATACTACCAAAATCAAAGTGTCATTTGGAAGCTCTTTTGTCGTATGATCCTATACCCAGTGTCGTATGAGTTTCTAGACTATTGTCTGGAGGTGACCCACTATTGTACGAGTTTTAGTGCCAGGTTTCAATTGTTGTTTCACTTTTTCAGGTAGTTTTCCAAAAAAAAATTCCTGATTTTGACTAACAGCTAACATTAATGATTGAAATTTGATGTTTCTGATTGATTTTTGTTGATTTTGATTGGGCAAAAGCGTGAGAATTGTTAAAAATAGGTAAGAATCTACTAAGTGTGTTGTGGGGAATTCAGGTAATCTTCTTAGCTGATAACATTTCAATTTGGATTTAAAAGAACTCTTGCGTGTCAAGCTTGTGTGACCTTTATTGCTTTCATATCACAAATTTCATTTTGGGCTATAAAAATGAACATAGATTTGCTTTTTAGCATCTTTGTTACACATAGTAAATAGGCCCTATGAACACTATTCATGGCTCTTGAGAGAGTGGGTTTCCAGTGAAACTCTTCTCAATGAAGGAACCCTTGTAGGTAGGGAGGTTACTGAGAGTGTCTCATGTTCTACTAGATTTGTGCATCTTCAGCTTCTGATTGATACATTCTCTCTCCGGAGAGGTTGATAGATCATGAGTGGTTGACATCATAGATCTTTGTGAGATAATCTTGGTCTTAGCGTGTCGGATTAATCTGTCTTCTTTGTTTGGGTTAAAAGTGAAAAGGCTAGAGGACTATGCTCTACTCCCTTTTTGGGTAGTACCAAAAACTCAGATCCTTGAATCTGGAACTAGTATCCATGTGGTATATTTTGTGAGTCACCTTTAGAGAGGGTTAACTGTAGTGGACATTCCCTTGATTGGGTCAACCACATTGACAGAACCTCAAGCGGTAATAGCCATTTTTTCTATGATAGTAGGAGCCGCTATATAAATGTCCTTGTGGAGGAAATCTTCACAAGTGTGGTCTCTTGTTGGGCTGTCAAATCTCCCTAGTAGATCCTAAAGATTAAGTTCTCAAACTATGTCAAAACCCCGGTGGGCGTGGATTGGAGTTCGCCCTCTTGAGATCACAAAATTTGCAGAGTCAAACCATTACTAAAAACCCTAGTGAGGCCAAATTTTCATTTTCTAGGAATATGTGCATTATTGCAAAACTTTTTGGAACATACACTGTTAGCACTCCTAGGGATTAGCACAATTCAGTCACTTGATTATTCATGCGTAGGGTTACTTTGTCCCCTGTTCATTATTTTCAAATGTGCTTGAAATCACTTGCTTGCTATTTTGTGTGCTTGTTTATCTATCTGGTTACTAAGAATGAATCAATCCGCTACAACCTTCAAATCTAGACAGACAATTTTGTGAACAATCTAAAACTAAAAATCTAAAAAATTGCAAAATCTGATGTCAAACACCTTTCTGGAGTCAAAAGTCATCTTGTAAAGTTAGAAAGTCATACGACTTTTGGCTATTGTCATTTCAGAACCCCAAGATTTTTGTATGGTAGCTGGTATATTGTCGTACGAGTTTTGCTGCCAGTCAATTCAGAAAAGTCAAAAACCCTGCTATCAACTATCATGCGAGTTTTGCAATAGTCGTACAAGTTTTTCAATTGTCATTTCATGCTATACCCACTGTCGTACGAGCCTATAGAAAGTCAATTGAGAAATTTTGAAAAATTGCCAGAAAGTTGTCAGAACTGTTAGAGACCCAGTTTTTCCAACCTATTTCCAGAGTATGTCAAGAAAATCACTGTGTCAGGAACAGAGCAGCAACTACTGAGAATCCAATCATTTTCCTAAAGTGGCCTTTGGAATCTGATTTAGCCTTTTGTTTAATCAATTTGAGTCTTTTTCATCTTGTGTCAAAACCTTGTCATAACTATCAACCTTCAATCTAGTTAGCTAACCTCTAATGTTTATTGAAGTGTTGTGTCTACAGCTAGGTACAAAATTCACACACATAGGCACAACCCCTTATTCCTCTAAAAATCTATCCTGGGGCATCTTATTTTCTTGTCTTTGACGCCATGCCACTTGCAGCATCGCATCAAAGAGGGGCAAAATGTAGACACCTAAAATCCCTTTGCTAAATAAAAATATTTTATTTTATAAAAATCCTTGATGACATCATCATTTATTAATTAATTAATTATTTAATTTTATGGTCATTATCACTTCTCCTATTTTAATTAAAGACATTTAATTAAACAACCTTAGCCAAAAGCATTTAAATTTAATTTGAATGATAATCTCTCCTATTTATTAAATTCATTTAATAAATAAAGTTCCCACCCAAATCCTATTTAAATAAATCAAATATTTATTTAATATTCCTCTAAACCTCTAGACTCTTCTAGAAAGTCCTAAGTCAAAACCACTTTGACTCCAAACCCCTAACCACTCTCTTAACCCAAGAGCATTTATTATTCTTACACCCTTGTCCCCTAAGAATTTATGACACTCATAAATTCCATTTATGAGCTCCTTACCTCAACTTTGACCTTTGATCCTAACTCAACCTTACCCCTAACTCTAACCCTTCTTCGTAACGCCATCTCCTTCCTCCAAATCCTATAAATAAGAGGCCTTCCATGAGTAAATCAATTAGAAGTCTTTATGCATTGTTATCATGTTAAAATAGCTCTAGATCTTACTAATATTTAGCATATTTAGCTTCCATTTCTTGTTATTTAGATCACAATATCATTTTAATGGCTAAATGAACCTCCTTTTTATATCATATCTTAAATCATCTTCATATTCAATCTTCATCATTTGGAATCCATTGTTGCAAGCTAGTTCTTCATACTAGTCTTGTACCATTTTGGGATCTCCTCTTGGCTTAGTTTAAATCATTTTGGAATGCATTAGGGATATTATCATTGTTTTATGGAGAGCACATCCACATATCTCAACAAATGAACAAATCAAACAAGGCTCGGGTGCTCTCGTTTTGGTTCAATCGGAGGTGGAGCTTTGAATCTTTTGTTATGTATGCACATGCTTGTTTTGACTAACGGTTGAGTGTCTACGCATGTTCCTAACAGATCAGATTCATAATATCTATAGGTACAATTATTTTAATCTACCTAAGAGAAATTCATAAAACTGTCATAAAGGAATAGAACTATCTCTTTCTAGTATGGCTTTTGTCCTAGGGTACAATTCTTTTTAGCTACCTAAGATATCTCGCAAACCTTCTCTCAATGTTAACACTATCTCTTCTAATAATATTTATCTTAATTATCCTCATCTCATTGATGATTATGACACTTTGGTGATACCTTCCCTTAAAAATTTTAGCACCAATGACTCCTTGGATGTATTCTTAGGAGCTTATGACAATCTCCCTCAATATCATCATCATCATAGTTTTCTTTTTTGTTTAAATGTGAAAACATACTTTGGGAAATATTTTGATCCTAAAAAGATACATGAGTTTCCTTTGCCTATGGATATCCCTAAACAAAGTAATCTCTTGGTTACCAATACCATTGATGTGTGAATAGATCCTTACAATTTAGAAAAAGTAATCAAAATTGGAAAATGTTTAGATGATCGTGAACAAGACAATCTTGCTTCTATTCTTCTTGAGTAACCTAATTTATTTCCTTGTAAGTATTCTAACATGCCTTGACTTTATTCCAAGATTGTGACTCATAATATTGTTCTTCTTCCTAATGCAAAACCATTGAAATGTAAAATTCAAAAAATGAACCCTAAAATTGTTATACTTGTGAAAGTTGAAATTGAAAAACTTCTTAACATTGGTTTCATTCACCCTGTTGATTATTTCCCTTGGATTTAAAACATTTTCTTATTTCTAAAGGTAATAATAATATTTTAATGTTTACTGAATTTCATGATCTAAATAAGGCTTCTTAAAAGATGACTTTCCTCTTCCAAAGATAGATATGATAGTGGATTCTATAGCTGGACATGCTTTATTATCCTTTATGGATAGTTTTTCTATTTATAATAAAATATTCATTCCTCCGCAAGATCAATACAAGACCCCATTCATAACACCTTAGGGAACCTTTTTTTGGGGTTGTTATACCTTTTGGTTTGAATAATGTCAGCGTTACTTATCAACGTTCTATGACACTTATCTTTCATGATTATATCCACAAGATTTTAGAGTACTATGTTGATGACATTTTAGCTAATCCTATTGTTCTCTCAGACCATTCTCATATTCTTAGACAAATCTTTGAATGTATCCTTAAATACAACATGCATTTGTGTCCCTGAAAATGTGTTTTTGGGGTGGATAGCAGAAAAATTATTGGATTCATAATTTCAAATAGAGGTATTGAAGTGGATACAAAAAATATTGATGTTATTATCAATATGCAACCTCCTTGCAATATCTCACAACTTTTTAGTTTACAAGGAAAAATTCAAGCTATTTGTATGTTTGTGTCACACCTAGAAGATCAATGTAATGTCCCCGCCAGGGAACCCATGAGGAATTAGGTCTTAAGTACAAAATTACAACAAAGAATTTTTTTAAAACATTACTAACATTTCATTGATTACATATACCAATAGGATATTCCTTAAAGGTTCCCTTATTGAATTCATTTACCAACATTAAAACCGTTTCATTCCATTAATTACCTAATTGGATTCATTTACTTTTTCTTCTACCTTTGTATACTTTAGAAATTATAGAAATGATAAGAACATATTTCTTAACTCCTAACTAAATGAAGATATATCTTTAACTTTCCATTCCATTTCCAATCCTTCCTATCTACACATTGAATAACTAGCCTTTACAAAATATAATCAAGTTTTCACATTTGAAATCTACTTTTCATTTCAATCATAGGAGAGATAAAAGAAAGAATACAAAGATCACATTTATTAGATACAACTTTTGAATCTTCAATAAAAATCCCTTAAAAAACCCCTAAAGCTACCCCTCCCTCATTACATTTTTTTTTCCTTTCAATATTCAATTACAATTACAATCAAATGGCTTGAAGGCTTACAAAGAGATCTTTACATTCTTGCATTGAAATAACAAATGGTACATGGTACAAAATGAGAAATATTCTTCACTGTGTAAATTTGAATCCAAGCCAAGACATGAACCACGAGAAGTACCTCAAAATATATTTACCACCCAACCATGTGAAACTAATGAAGTTCCACCCCTTGTGCTAGGAGATAGAACCAAGGAACTCAAAAGACCTAAAGAAACCTAGGGAAATACAAATCATTCACTTGAAAGAAAAGGAAAAGACATAAACAAAATATCAGCATACTATTCACAAAGGTTAGGTTTCTAGCATACCATCTAGGTGAGTGTCGTCACATAGCATGTACATTGGGATCCTCCCTCACAACCATGGTCCTCTTTTTATGTGAAGGATCCACCCTGGAAGATACCCATGGTCCTGGTACTCCAACGGGTCTATATGGACTTATATTACATGTCTTTCATTATCTTTTGAAACCCCCCATTTCCCAAGTTAACTATTAATGTTATCACTTGATTACAAACTCACCCATAGGATCATCTGGAAATCACTTTGGATTCCAACACCTATGGTGAGCTACTCACCTAGGGTACCTAGTCCCCTACCTACACACAAACCAAAGAAACAATAATGCACTTCAAATGGTTTATTTAATATGTCTAGGGAACTCTCTTGTTCTCTCAGGCCCTCGCAATGAGTCCTAGCCTTATCACATGTACAAATCATTACATAGAAAGATAATCAAGTACAAGGCACCTTTTCACACAACATAATAATACATCTTAAGCATATAGTTGACATTCAAAGGTGTGAAAGTTGCAGACCAAACTCAGGAACCAAGTGCAGGAGTCATATACCAAACCCCAAGCCTAAAAATGGCCAAATTTGATCCCTAGGACCCCATAAGTCCCATACGAGTATTCTCATAGGGATATTAAATCATTCCCATATGCCCATATGAGTGGAAATGTAGGTTCGTACAAGTAAACATATTCAGAGTTGTTTGCTCTTACGAGAATTATCATAAAAGCACTCATAATTGCCCGAAACTAAAAACATAAAGTGTGGAGATTTCCTGGGGAAGGTTCCCTAAGGTATACTTGATTTAGATACCTCATTACCACATCCACAACACCTCTAGAACACATCATTAAACTCAAAGTATGAATAGATGATTAAAACTAAGAATTGAAATCTAAAACTGCAAATACCACAGGAAGGGAAAACTGACTACAAACCTCCCTAATCATTCCTAACCTTCCCTAACCTTCCCTAAACTTCCCTCAACCACATGTATTTAGAAAAATACACCAAATTACAATAATATAAAAAATCATAGACTTCCATGAAGACATTTGACAAAAACATTTAACAATACATCTATCACAACTTCCCAGATGCATTATTCTTTTACAATCTGATAATTTATGTAAGAACAATAGTTTTAAAGAACATATGAACACATTATATTTTTCATAAACATATACACACACAAGAATACAGGCAAGAAGGTGATTCTTCCTAGTTCCAAATCCTACCTGGAGTCCTATGGAGAATCCCTTCCAGAGTTGAGCACACCACAGCAACCTTCCAAACTTTGAGTGATGGTTGCTTTCGAGGATAGATTTCCTTTAGAGAACAATATTTATTCTGAGAACAATCTTCAAAACACCCTCATAGAACTATAATGATGATACAAATACAGAAAAACCCCCAAAACCAATATTTCCAAGAAACTCCTTATATGCACCCTAAAATGGTCGCCTAGACTTTGGGCCCCATTTATTAATTTATCAATTTTCTGAATCAATCCTTTGCAATTTTCAAACCAATTCCTTGATCAAATCGCAATTAAATAAATAATTCAAATATTTCTAAGGTTTGATCATTTCATCAATAATTTTGTTTAATTAAAAGAAATATTCCTCTTTTAAATAAATAAAATAGGCTTATTTAATTAAAAGAAATATCTTAAATAAAATAATCTTATTTAATTAAAATCCCTTTTAATTGAATGATTTTATCTTATTTAATTAAATATTTCTCTTTTTATTAAATAAACTTATCTTATTTAATTAAAAGATAATTCCTCTTTTAAATAAATAAATAGGCTTATTTAATTAAAAGAAATATCTTAAATAAAATAATTTTATTTAATTAAAATCTCTTTTAATTGAATGATTTTATTTTATTTAATTAAATATTCCTCTTTTTATTAAATAAACTTATCTTATTTAATTAAAAGATAATTCCTCTTTTAAATAAATAAAATCTCCACTTCAAGCAAAATCTGTGATGGAAAAAGAAATAACTCAAATAAAAAATAAAACAAAAATCCTTTTCCTGATCCTTTCCTCTTTTTGCCTTTTTTTTGGATTTATCCCACATTGCTCTTGAGGATGCATTCTCCTCCATAATTTTATATATAAGGAGCCCTCTCCTTCTCATTTAAGATCCCAGAATTTTCATACTATTGTTATGCTGTAGGTTTGGAGAGAAATCTTGGAAGAAGCTTTTTGAGCATTTGGAGCTTGGATATTTGAGACTTCTTTCTTCTTGTCTTCTTCTCTCATGTCTCATGGCAATCCATAATTTAGATTAGTATTGCATTTACATAATAGTTTAGATTCATGTTTCCTTTCATTGTTCTAGCTTAATCCGCATAGCATAATTAGCAAGGATTTGTAATATTTTCATTTCAATAGAATAGTTTACTTTCTTGCATTGTTATCATCTAGACTAGTTTCATTTGCATGCAATAACTTGATGATCATGGAGATTAGCATGCTTTCTATTCATCTTTGAATCTCTCATTTCTTGGTGTACTTGCATGGGCATAACTAGGTCAATCTGAGGGCCTCATAATACAACCTCTGCACTCCATGAATAGAGAGATGTGAATCACTATTTGAGACCTCATTGTTGAGTGTTCTTGAATGTAATGATTCAAAGAAGTATGACACTTTTATAGCACACATTTTTGGCACCCACCATGGGGTAACCCACTTTTACATGTTGGTTTTGATTATTTTTGGAGCTAACCCCGTTCTGCAGATTTGCTTGGAGACTAAAACCCTAGATTTTCATAGATTTGATCATATCTCCCAAACATCTTGGTTTTTTGGTGTGATACTTTTTTTTTAGGTTGACAACATATCAGAGAAGCTCCAATAAAAAATCCAGAATTTTCTGAAGTATTTTTTATTTTTTATAATTTTTTCTTGATTTTTCATAAAAAATTAATTTTCGGCTCAAATTAGCCTACTTTTCAAAAATTTGTATATTTACTGAAAGCTCTTCAAATTCTACAAGGGATCCATTCTTTATGTTTTTAATTTGGATGCAATATCAGAGCTCAAATAATTGATTTACAAAAACTAGTCTGTTTTGGTAAAATGGGTCTCTAGGGCACAAATGAAGAGCTTTTTCTAAAATTTTTACATTTTTGGAAAGCTCTCTATTTTTTAGTAGGGGTCTCTATTTTTCACTTCCATTTTTTTGGCCGAAATCATATAAAAAAAAATCAGATCTTGTTGACTAGGTCAAATGCAAAAAAATAAAATTTTGTGATGAGTATGCACTTATTTTTCATTGTTCAATACATGATATGAGTTGTCATTTGGATTATTTGCTGGCTATTATTGCTCCTAACAATTGATTTTTAGATCTAACCCTAGGGTTTGCATAAGTTGGATATACATTGCATGTATTGTTTGCTTGTTTGCTTGTTGGAGAGTTCGTGGCTTGCTTGCACAAACAAAAGCTCAACAAAAATCTACTAAGCACGTTGCATTGGACTTGAGGTATTTTTTTCAATCTCTATAACACTTGGATTTGGGGCATAAAATTAATCTCTCATGTGTTTGGCTTGGGTGATTTATCACTTTCATAAACCACATTTCAATTTTGGGACTTTAAAAAGAATATAGATTCATTTCTAGCATATGTGTTTCACATAGATAAGTAGGCCCCATTTACACTATTCATGGTTCTTGAGAGAGTGGGTTTCCAATGAAACTCTTCTCAATGAGAGAACCCTTGTAGGTAGTGAGGTTACTAGAACTGTCTTTGCGATCTACTAGATTTGTAGTCTTTGACTTTTCGATTGATGCATTCTCTCTCCGGAGAGGTTGATAGATCATGAGTTATTGACATTATGAATCTTGGAAAGATAGTTTTAGTCTTAGCTTGTCGGAATGAATCTATCTTCTATGTTTGGGTGAAGAGAAAAGGATAGAGGATTATGCTCTACTCCCTTTTTGGGTAGTACCAAAAACTCAGACCCTTGGATCTAAACCAAGTCCCCATGTGGTCCTTATTGTGAGTCACCTTTTAGAGAGGGTTAACCGTAGTGGACATTCCCTTTATTGGGTAAACCACGTGGATGGAACCTTAAGCGGTAATAGCCACTTTCACTATGGTAGTGACAACTGCTATACAAATGTCCTTGTGGAAGAAATCTCCATGGATGTAGTTTTTTGATGGGCTATCAGATCTCCTTAGCATCTTCGATTGATTAAATTCTCAGAATGTGTCAAAACTCCGGTGCGCCTAGATTGGAGTTCACCTTCTTGAAATTGCAAAATTTTTAGAGTCAAGCCATTATTAAGAACCATAGTGCAACCAAATTTTTCTTTTTAGGACTATGTGTGTGATTGGGAAAACATTTTGGAGAACATACACAAGTACTATCTTTAAGGAATAGCATACTAAGTCAATATTCATGTTCATGAGCGAGGTTTCTTTATCCCTTGTTCATTTTTTGAAGATGTTTTCTTGTTGGAACTCCATGGTTTTTGTTTTATGTTCTTGACAAATGTTGGAAATCTATTAATGTGCCTGGTTAATCTTTTAAAATGAACAAAAAAATTGAGTTCCTGAGTTTACAAACTTGCTGATTAAGCGGCCTGATCCTATTTCATCACCTGTCTATGCACATTCTCATGTGAGCCTGGTATTTTCTTGCATGATATTTCATTTCCTCGTGTGATCCGAGTGTTTCCTCACATGGGACTGCATTCCCTCGCATGAACCTGTACCCTGGTCTATCAAAATAGTGAGCTATTTTTGGTCATTTCCAGTCCTCCTTGGTCAGTTCCAGGTCAGACCTTAGGTGTCGTGTCATGTTTCTCAATATCCAAATGAACTCAAATGGTATCAAATTTCACAAAATGACTCTTGGTCTTCTTTCTTCTGCATCTCCCATGTCTTCCTAGTCTCCCATTTCTATCATTTTTCTTCTTCCATCATGCTTCTTCCTCTTCTTGCTAAACTCTTCATGTCTTCTTGATTCTTTTCCTCTTTTTATCTAGTCTACCTTCTTCTATTCATCTCTTCTATTCATTTCTTCCATGCTTGAGTCTTCTTCTTCCAAAACCATGAATTTCAACTATCTTGCTATGGAACCTCTCTTGAAAATAGATGATCTTGAACTCATTGCTCAATTTGAAGAGTATCATTCTTCCAAAACTCTCATGGATGGTAAATTTATGACAAAAATACAAGAGCAATCAAGTAAATCACAGGCCTTTTCTAGAATCATACTCATGATCATGTCATGACCTCCTTCTTCTAAACGTTCTTCATCTTCTGAGTCTTCTCATAATTCCTCATCTTCCAAGTCCTATCATGAATCTTCTAAACATTATTCACCTTCTTCATCTTCGAAGTCTTATCATGACTCTTCTAAACATTACTCATCTTCCTCATCTTCCAAGTCTCATCATGACTCTTCTATAAATTATTCACATTCATCATCTTCTAAGTCTTCTTCCTCCACTAGGTCTTCACTTTCCTCTTCTTTACGATCTCGTTCCTCTTCTACTTCTCCCGAGAGTCTTACTCCTTGTCTCAAGACATACCATGATGAGCAATATGATAGCCCTTGTGATACCTCTCCCACGAAGAGTGACACACCCATCTTTGATGACTATGATGACTATGATGATGGACAATGTAATGATACTTATGACAACTCTATTCCTAAGAGTCCTCCTCATCGTGTGCTGGTGCTTACTGGAAAAGGGTCGTCACATTGGATAGATCATGATGGTGATCCATATGACTCTGATTTTGAAAGAGACTTTGATGATTTCTATGAACAATACCTAGATGATACATCTACTTCACTTGAGGAAGAGAAATCTCAATGCACTGACTATAAACACAAATACTATAAGAATCTTTCCTGTAAGAAATCTCATGCTGAAAATAAAGATAACACTCTCGAGAAAGATCATGTTAATACTTTTCATGCAGTTCCCTATAGTTATCCTCAAGGGATAACTCTTAAAGAGACTCAAGCTAACCTTCACTTGGCTGAAAATACTTTCAATAATGCTAAACCTAAAGAGCCTAAGCCTTTATGCACTATAATGCCTACTTCAACTAGTCCTTCACCATCTTTTCCAAAGTCTTCCATACAATCTCAACATGCTTCCTTGTCCTTAGAAGTGGCTCCATGTCAAGAGGACTCCAAAAATGATAAAGAAAAGAACATAAATAAAGATCAACATCAAGAACCCTCCATGTCATCCACTCCTTTTCCCGATGTCTCTTATCCGCTTCAAGATTCTTTTGATCCTACACGCCCTTTCTCATGCATTCCACTATGTCTTAAGTCTTCTCCTAAGCAAGATCAAGCTACTACTTACACAGTTGAGCTTATTGACAATCAAAATAACCTTACCCCACTTGCAATTTTCAAATATGATACTTCCATTAAGGTTGGTAAAAATGGTGTTGTTACTTCTAATTTTAAGCCTATTGAAAATCAAGAGAAAAATTATGTGCTTATGCTATCCAAAGATCCTTGTCAAGATCAAAGTCTTCCATCTCTTGTTCTACCACTCCATGTTCGCTTCCACTTTCTACTCTTCCTAAGTCTTTGCAAGCTGTGAACAATCCTATCAAAGAAGGTGCTCCTATTCAAGATGTTCATGATCTTATTGAAAATCCTAATACTCACTCTAAAGATGTTGATGTCCTTGGTTGTCATATAGATTTTGATGAACTTATTGATTATCCTTTTGCGTCTTCCACATCCATCCTTGGACCTCTTCCACCAATACTAAGGGCTTCATGTCTTCCTTCCATCTTAGGTCCTTATGTCCCTTCACTTTCTCCTCCTAACTCTCCTAATTCATCATCCATCTTGGGTCCTTACGTCCCTCCATCTCCTATCTTTCCTCAAGATCAACATAGATGCATACCCTTGAATCCTTTTCATCCACCCACCCATCTAAACCACTCATATCCTCCTTCTTCTTCCACAAGTCCCAAGTTTGTTGGAAGTAACTTGAATGTTCAATATAAGAAAAAGAAGCAATACAAGAATCCATCAAAAAAATAATATCACCATGTCTCCTCTAATCGACATGGAGGCATGAAGTCAAAAGAGATATCTAAGAAGAAAACTACAAGACAAGTATGGGTTCCAAAATCCATCATTGAAGATATTCTCTCTAAATCATCAAAAAGAAATGAAAAGCCTATGGCTATATGGATTCCAAAGTCTCTCTTAAAAGAGTCTCATGTTGAAAAAAAAGTAAATTTGACATTCAAGCTTCCAAAGGCTTCCACTTCATCTTCTTCCAAAAACAATCTTTCATTCCATGCACCTAAACCACAACATCTACTATCTGTTCACCATATTCCTTCACATATTCCTTCATTCACATTTCCTCCATCCTCTAACCACTCTTCAAGGTGTGTGGTGGTGTTGATCTTGCCTTCCTTTCCATCTACCTTTTCACAATCCTTCCATTCATTATCCTTCTACCTTCTATTCATTTTCCTATTCCTCCTATCTTCCAACCTCACTCGCTTTATATAAAACCTTATCCTCCATTTTTCTCTTCCATCTTCCTTTCCCTATCAGCATCTTTGAGCATATCATTTTGAATCCTTGGCATATCATGGTTTATCCTTTCAAGGAGCATTATCTAAAAAGCTTATCTTCTTCCAACTGAAAATTGAAAAAAAATAAAAAATTGAAAAAAATATTATAAAAAAAAAAGAAATAAAAAAAAATTGAAAATGTGCCTTGGTGAATACCTGAAAACAGGGGCCTTGGTAGAAAAAGTAAAGAGAAATAAATTCATCCTATGGTGAAAACCACTCCCTTGTGGCACCTTGGATAAGTACCGTGATGAAAACCTGGCAATCAGGCATCATGTGTAGTTCTTCTACATATTTCATCCATTTCATCTTCTCTCTTGATCTTGACAATGTTTATCTATACACGAACATTTGGCTATCTTGTGAGCTATCTTACGATGATCTTTCTTTCATTCCCTTCCTATTTAGCCTTCATATTTATTTTCCTCCATTCATTCTAGTCTTTCGCTATCCTTTTCCCCTTTGGTCTTGATCTAATAAAAAAAGAGTAGAACGTGATGGTTTGAAACCTCTTGACATATCTACTTCTTTGGACTACATCCTTTCCTTCTTTGGCATTACACTTTTGTGACTTATCATATGCTAGCCTTTCATTGCTTGTCCAAATGTGCTTTACATGACAATTTTTCCCTAGCTTGAGTACTCTTAAGGAGTTTGTCTTTGAGGATTTCTTCCCTTCATTCTCCTTCATTCTCTTGTCTTCCATCTCTTCCACTAGCTTTATCATCCCTCTTGTTCTCCACCTTGCTAGACATTGGGACTACACGATGTGATCTTTCTTGGGAGTGTGATGTCCATTCTTTCTGGGGGAATCCTTTGTACATATTTATTGATCTTGAAAAAATACCAAAAAAATTGATATATGATGCTGAAAAAATTCTAAAAATCAGAAAATGTCCTAAAAAAAGAGCATCCTAGTGAAAACCTAGCAATAGGCACTTTGATGTCTCACCAAAAAAAAAAAATCCAAGTGGTGAAAACCTAGAAACGGATGCTACTTGAGGCCTTTGCACCCTTGTTTCTTAGCATGCGTCCTCGACACTTAGCCTTTCTCCATCATGCCTTGTCCTTGTTACCCTGGTTTGGAATTGGTCTTTGTCTTTATCTAGGGGGCATACCTATGTTATCTTTGGTCTCTTGGATGCGATAGTCTTTAGGACACCACCCCAACTGTATTTTTCAACACAAACCCTGACATCGAGTGTTTTTCAACACTTATCAGTTTGGTCTTATCTAGTTTTGTCATGATATTTTACCTACTTGCAAGAATTTGATCCTTATCCTTGGAACTTAGTATTAGTTAACACACTTAAATTTTTAAACACAACACTTAATGCTTGAGCTATGTCATGATCTTTTCTTTGTATGTTGATTGTTATTGATTTTCGTTGAGTGTCCTTGTCTAATAAGTCTCTCCGGGATGCATAGCTAGAGGACTTGGGGCATGGGGCATATTTTTATTTGCTTTCTACTTGTGGGTGTGGTCTTGAAACTCTAGAGTGTCTCTTGCTGTTCCCTTGAAACACTTAGGATATTTGAGGCATCATCCTTGACTATTTTTGCACAATCATTCTTATGGTCATCTTGGCATCTGTGCCTTGATGCAAGCATGGTTTTGCTACATTAAATTGGGTAAGCTAACATCGAAGTCATCTTGACCTTTATGTCTTTGATGCTTATGTTATAATCTTCCCACATTCCAATCCGATATCAATCACATTCATATCTTCATAGTTGCACTTGTGACTAGTGATGATTGTGTGATTTTTCAATGTCCATTAATAATGGCCCAATGATGAAAATAAGTTCCTTAACATTCTCTAATGAATGATGAACACAAATCCTATGTTATAGTTTCTCTATTGCAAGTACACCTTTGCATTTTCATGTAGCTTGCATTGTTAGACCTCATGTTAATTTGCTGTATTATGAGTTTGAGAGGGTTTCCTTCATCTTTATTTTGGACTTTTAATCAACTGTGATTGCATTTTGATCTTAATTTCCTTATCTTCTTTCGTGATCTCAATCAAAATTCTCTATCTTAAACAGTTGATTGACTTTGGGGCATCCTCTTTCTTGAGGCAAATTCTCTTTCTTCTCTCCATTTTTTTCCACCTCTTCCAAACTTCTATCTTCCATTTGCTTTCATCCCACTTCTTTTCTTCTAATTCAACCTTAGGGCATAATCTTTCATGCTTAATGATCCACCTCGGTTCAGTGATCCTTATATTTTTCATCTTACATCAAGAACCTTATCTTCAGTTTGATTTTGATCAAATTTATCAATTTACTATTTCTCCTCTATCTCATTTCGATTTTGATCATGAGGGGGCAGTACCTATCAAACTTCAATCCTTGATTCAGCTTTATCAAACCTATCAATCAAACTTTGCTTGAGACTTGACAATTACCTATTTACAAGGGTGTTGCCCTTGTCTTTTTAATCAGCTTATCTTTTTCCTAATGTGTTCCCATTTGTCGAACACACGTCAGGGTTGTTTTGTGATCCCAAATCGATCTCACATTTCAATTCCATTCTTTGGCTACATGTGTTCCCAGAATGATCACACATTACCCAAAGAGGGGCAAATGTATGCACCCTAAAATGGTCGCCTAGACTTTGGGCCCCATTTATTAATTTATCAATTTCTTGAATCAATCCTTTGCAATTTTCAAATCAATTCCTTGATCAAATCGCAATTAAATAAATAATTCAAATATTTCTAAGGTTTGATCATTTCATCAATAATTTTGTTTAATTAAAAGAAATATTCCTCTTTTAAATAAATAAAATAGGCTTATTTAATTAAAAGAAATATCTTAAATAAAATAATCTTATTTAATTAAAATCCCTTTTAATTGAATGATTTTATCTTATTTAATTAAATATTCCTCTTTTTATTAAATAAACTTATCTTATTTAATAAAAAGATAATTCCTCTTTTAAATAAATAAAATAGGCTTATTTAATTAAAAAAAATATCTTAAATAAAATAATTTTATTTAATTAAAATCTCTTCTAATTGAATGATTTTATCTTATTTAATTAAATATTCCTCTTTTTATTAAGTAAACTTATCGTATTTAATTAAAAGATAATTCCTCTTTTATATAAATAAAATCCCCACTTCAAGCAAAATCTGTGATGGAATTGGAAATAAATCAAATAAAAAATAAAACAAAAATCCTTTTCCTGATTCTTTCCTCTTTTTGCCTTTTTTTTGGATTTATCCCACATTGCTCTTGAGGATGCATTCTCCTCCATATTTTTATATATAAGGAGCCCTCTCCTTCTCATTTAAGATCCCAGAATTTTCATACTATTACTATGTTGCAGGTTTGGAGAGAAATCTTGGAAGAAGCTTTTTGAGCATTTGGAGCTTGGATATTTGAGACTTCTTTCTTCTTGTCTTCTTCTCTCATGCCTCATGGCAATCCATAATTTAGATTAGTATTGCATTTACATAATATTTTAGATTCATGTTTCCTTTCATTGTTCTAGTTTAATCCGCATAGCATAATTAGCAAGGATTTGTAATATTTTCATTTCAATAGAATAGTTTACTTTCTTGCATTGTTATCATCTAGACTAGTTTCATTTGCATGCAATAACTTGATGATCATGGAGATTAGCATGCTTGCTATTCATCTTTGAATCTCTCATTTCTTGGTGTACTTGCATGGGCATAACTAGGTCAATCTGAGGGCCTCATAATACAACCTCTGCACTCTACGAATAGAGAGTTGTGAATCGCTATTTGAGACCTCATTGTTGAGTGTTCTTGAATGTAATGATTCAGAGAAGTGTGACACTTTTATAGCACACACTCCTAAGTTTCTCCAATCTCCCCAACTCCTCACATTCGAATAATTAAATGCCAAACTATATGGTTGGAGGAGTTTCTTTAATGGAAGAAACTACTCCAACTACTATAGTTGGTTGAAAATTTAATTAATCAATCCCCATAACAAAAACTTTAAAATCTTTTTATTATTTTATTAACTTATCCTCCTAAATAAGACCATAACTAGAAAATAAACACAATAGTTCTGAAATAACTCACATAGCCCAATTGGAAACAAACTAGCCTAACTTCTAGGAGGTCTTAGGTTAAAATCTCCTAGGTAGCTATTTTTACCAAAAAGATCCTTATTTTACTTAACTATTATTTTTATTTACTCATCATTATTTAAACATAAAAGATGTAATTACATTTTCAAGTAACCACATAGTTTATAATATTTATATATGCATAGGTATATATGTGTGTACCCATATATACATATACATATATAATATACATCCAAATTATAATACAGATAGAAATAAAAATATATACATATAAGAGATAAATCCAAACATAAACCTCAATTTCAAAAATCATAACATTGCACACAAATCCCCACCTAAGGTAACTTCCTAAACAGGAACCTAAGACAATAGGATTTCCTTGAGAGTAACTTGGTAAAATCTCCACACAACAACAATCCAAGGATTTTGAAGGCACACTCAAACATGTGTAGCCAGGTGGATTCGATGCCTAGTACCTACATCCTGCAACACCAACCAAGTACACCAACATGTGTGTGTGTGTGTGTATGCATGCACAAATAGTGGAAAAAAATGAGGGAGAGTGTGACATCATGTGGATCTCCCATATGAATAACTACGACTGCCTCTCCTCATCCTTCAAGCACATCAAATAGTGAACTAAACAAAGCATAGTGGTATTAGTAGGGTTAGCTCCATAATAACCAAAATTTATACAATATGAAATAAGAATGAATCATTATCATAGATATTATATTCCTACATATAAAATATCATCTCACGCTAATTGTTTCCATAAAATAGTTCTTTTAACCAAATATATGCTCAAAATGTCCCATCATGAATTCAACATAAACAAAACATATAATCCAATATATTAAGGTAATAATCCTATCAGTCCAAAATCTAAAAGTACTAGGGTGGGCATTACAATCAAACAATTACTTTCACTTTATTTTTAAAGAAGGATAACACCTTTTCATGGAGCTAAGAGTGCCAAATGATTTTGAGGAATTTAAACAATATCTTGCTAATCTTCCTATCTTACAACCAAATTTACCTAATCAACCATTTCTTCTATACACTTCTACTTCTTCTCATGCTCTTGTGGTTGTCTTATCTCAACATGATCAAAATAGAAAAGATTGACCTATGTATTAAATGAGTCATAATTTTCTTGACTAATTAACTTGGTACACTTTTATAGAAAAAGAATGCCTTTCTTTAGTATTTTCTACCCAAAAGTTAAGACATTTTCTCCTTAATGTTGAAATTCATGTTATCATAAAGTTTGATCCTTTAAAGCATCTTTTCTCTAAGATCAATCTCTTAGGATGTCTTGCAAAGTGGCTGATGATGTTAAGTGAATTTGATCTCAAATTTATTTCTCAAAAAGTGATCGAAGGACGAGCTTTGATTGATCATATGATTAAAGCTCCTTCTACTAATACTACTTCTAATCCAAATTATTTTTCTAATGAATTTATTATCCCCATAGATATTAATAACACATGAGAGTTATAATTTAATGGATGTAGATGTTGAACTAGCTCTGATGTTGGTATTATATTACTTTCTCCTTCAGGAAAGCCAATTCCTTTATCCTATCATATTAAATTTATTTGAACTAATAACATTGTATAATATGAAGCCCTTATCATTGGAATAAATGCATCTCAATGCATTAACGTGAAACATATTTGTATCTTTAGATACTTGCAATTGGTTGTCAAACAAATTAATGGTACTTATCAAACTAAAAATTCTAAATTATTATAATATTGTGACCTTTCCTTATCTTTGCTAAATAAATTTAGTTCTTATTCTATTATCTCTCTACCTTGGAAAGATACTAGACACATTGATGCAATGACAAGTGTTTCTTCTCTTTATTCATTTGGCGATCAAACTGAGAGTTATGAATTCACCATACATAACCTTGTGGATCTTGCTATTTTTGAAAGCTCTAGTCAAGTTTCTTGTTTCTTTACTCTAGATTCAGATGAATGATATTCTAACATTTTTCATTGTTTACAAGATGGTACTTTTCATAAATCAGCTACAAGAAACACTCAAATTCAAAGACTTTCTACTTGACATATCATCCTATCCAATTTCCTTTATAGATGGGATTATAATGGTTTCCTTTTACGATTCCTTAACAAAACTAAGATTCCCATGTCATTTATATTAGGGGTATAAAAAACCAAACACACAAGAGTAACCAATATTTTAATTCCACAAACACCCAAATGGTGGTTTCCTCCTACAAGCCTCCAACTTTCTAGTAGCCTTTCAAAGATGACTTTTTTGGACCATAAATTTCATATCAAACCTAATATTAAAAATTTAATACCTATTTGGGATACCCTTTTGTATTTTATTCAACATATCTAAAAATGGTTTGTGGTTCCTTTGTACAGACTAGGGAAAATTTTGACTGCCCTCTTTTTTATTAGGCCTAAAAAGTGTAGCAAATTGGGTTTATCAACCATAATTTTTAGTGAAAACATGATATCAAGAATTTAAAAATGGTTTCATACACCCATTTTTACTTTATACATCATATCTTAGAATCAAGGTAGGTTACTTTGTACAAAAACCTTCAAAAATTATTTTTATTTTGCTCACTATTACCCTCACTAGGGTTTTAGACCTATTTACAGTAAAATGGGCATAACTTGATTGAAGCATAATCAAATTGTATATAATAAAAATAATTATAAATTAGAATCAATTATCTTCATTTCCAATTGGTCTCATTCCATGAAATTACCATACAAGAATATACCACATTTGAGAACAGCAATGAAATTCCTAGATTTGTAGAAAACATAGATGTTTATTATTCCAACTTCAAGGTTTTCAATATCCATCATCTCCCCCCTAAATTAAACCTTACAAATCCTTTTTAAGTTATTTCCAATATATTCCCAACAATTACAAGCTAATTTTCAACTTCCAACCATTCACCTTTCATTCTAGAAACAAAAGAAAAAGTTGTGCAACTATGATGATATTTATACTTTTTTTTATTTATGAAAATTTGACAAAACCTATTCCTAAGATCTCACCTAGACTCTTAAAAACATGAAAATGATCCATAAGGACCTTATTACATGAGAGAAACACAAAAAATAAAACTGAATGATTTTTTTTCCTTTTAGAGGCATGAACTCAGCTCTTGTACCATACTCTCGAGAAAGAAAAGAACTCAAAATCCTCTCTAGTTAGGGTCTGCAACATGAGAGTCATGCTTGAAATATTTTTCCTATTTTATATAAGTCTCTGCATATTATATTCTTTGAAACAATCCCATGTTGGTTTCATCTTCACTATAGGTTTCTTGAACATTTGGAAAAGGCATTTGAACTTGTCAAAATAAGATTGTCTCTCATCTGTACCTCTAACTTCATCTTCCAATAGTGCCTTAACAATTGAAACAATACATTGGATATGTGAAGAAGAAAACTCAAGTTCCTTGATTTCTTGTACTTGAAGGGACTAAAATCCACTTACAACCATTGATAACCCTTGACAAAGTATATGATAGGTATATAAACTATGTTGCAACTCACCTTGCTCAACTTTCCTATTAGAATCAAATTCATTGTCTTCAAAAAAATTTAAATGATTGATCCTTTGCATTAGTAGTAAAGAAGGTGAAAACTCATCCATAAATATGTCCATATTGTCCTTCGACATTCTTTGGATCACCCATGCAAAATAAATAAAATATTTCAACTGTTATCATGATAGTCTGAGGTCTTCTCATGATTTCAAAATCCACATTGTCCTCCATCATGGACTGTGGGAACTCTTTGTGACTCATTTTTTTGGCAAAATGGTCAGCGCTCCCCTCGATGTTCATTACATGGCTTAACCTCCTCTTGTGTCTTCTATAGGTCTAGTGGTTGTATAGGCCATTAACATGATGATCTTTTGGTGCAACAACAACCACTACTTGTAAAAAGTGGTATCAGATCTTTTTCATAGGTTCAAATCCCCTCGAGTAATGTTGAGGGGGAGATTGTTGGAAAAATGGTCAGTGCTCCCCTTGGGATTTGTGACATGGCTTAACTGCCTTCTGTGTCTTCTATAAGTCTAGTGGTTGTATCGGGCATTAATAGGTCGATCTTTTGGTGCAATGACAACCACTACTTGTAACATCATTAACATCATCCTTTAACTCACCTTTTAATTTTTTAGATTCCTTCTATATGATTTGTACAAACTCCTTTTCACTCACCAACATAGCACTAGAACCCATTTTTTATTCATGCCCTTCCTCTTTCTCAGATGGATTTTCCTCTTCCACCATCAAAAAAGACTCCCAAATGTCTTTCTTCTCTTATTTTGATCTTTCTTGCCTTCTTCTCTTCTAAATGATATCTTTGATAGGCCATTTTACCTTCTTCCTTATTGGTAAATGTCAACCACTTTCTTGTTTTCTCTCTCAAGAATTTGTTGCATCTCAAGTTCCATTTTTTTATTTCTTCCAAAGATTGGCTCAAATATATTATCTCTCATTGAATACTTACTTGTTATACCTTCTCATCTTTCTTCTTCATCTCACTTTTCTCTTTTATTTTCTCTTGTTTCTTTCTTGGTACCTCCTTACTTTGCAAGTCTCCATGAACTTTTCTCCTCAAATCTTCCATTCTTATTCCATAAGAATGTCTCTTTCACCTTGCTTCTTCTTGTCTTTATGATACCTCACCTTAGGCCTCTTTATTTTCCCTTGGCCTAGTCTTTTGGTATCCAAACTCTTCTCTTCAACCTGTTAAAAGATAATACACAAACTCCAAAAACCTCATTGCCTAGATCTTTGGGCTCTAATACCAATCTGATGCAAAGAAAGGGTGAGAAATACCAAAGGAAATAAAAGAAACCAAGATTCTAATTCTATAAGCACTCAAATGATGGATCCCTCCAACAAGCCTTCAACTTGCCAGTAGCCTTTCAAAGATGACTTTTTGGACCATAAATTTCATCTCAAACATGATATTAAAAATGTACGACATATTTGGGATACGCTTTTGTATTTTATTTAACATATCTTAAAAATCTTTGTGGTTCCTTTGTATGGACTAGAGAAAAATTTTATTGTCCTCTCTTTTATTATGCCTAAAAATAAAACAAATTGGGTTTTTCGGCCATAATTTTTAGTGCAGACATGATATCAAGAATGTAAACATATTTTCAAACACCCATTTGTACCTTATACAACATATCTCTTCATAGGAATGTCAAGGTTTTTCAAAATCATCATCTACCCCCTAAATTTGACCTTAAAAAACCTTTTTTAAGAATTTCCAATAGATTCCCAAAAATTACAAACTAATTTTCAACTTCCAATTGTTCATCTTACATTCTAGCAATAAAGGCAAAATTTGAGCAACTATGACAACATTTACAATTTTTGCATTTATGACAATTTGACAACACCTACTTCTAAGACCTAATCTAGACTCTTACAAACATGAATATGGTCCATAAGGACCTTATTACATGAGGGAAACACAAAAACCAAACTAAAATGACTCTTTTTCCTTTTGGAGGCATGAACTCATGTGTGCCCCTGCACCATTGTGGTCCTTGAAGAAGCTCATTCACGTTCTTGTGGGGGGAATTTCAAGGGAAAATATTTAGTTAACAAGTTATTCCACATAGGATATTATTGTAAAACTATGGAACAAGATTATTTCTCTTTTGTAAAAATATGTCATCAATGTCAACAACATAAAAACTTGATTCATGCTCCCACTGATCATGAACTCTGATCTTAGGTAGCTTCATGGACCTTTAGTTTATGGGGCTTGAATCTTATTGGAAAGATGTATCCTTCTTCATCACAAGGTCATACTTACATAATAATAGCTATTGATTATTTACTAAATGGGTATAATTTTCTCCTCTTTGTACTACTACAAATGACACTATTTATAACTTTATCTAGGATAATATTATATATGGATTTGGTATCCATTCGACTATAGTGTCTGATAATGGTACTTATTTCAAAAATAAGGATGAGATGAAATTTATTGACAAATACCATATTAAATAACATTTCTCTACACCTTATTACCCTTAATATAATGGACAAGTTGAAGCCTCTAATAAGATAATTGAGAAAATCCTTCATAAAATTGTTAATAAAGATGGTAAAGATTGGAACACTTAGTTAACCTATGCTTTATGGGCTTATAGAATAAGAATTAATATAGCTATAGGAATAACTCCTTATAACTTAGTTTATGGTTCCAATGCGATTGTGCCTTTGGCATTGGAAATCCCTTAGCTGAGGATTTCTATTACGGGCACCATTGATAATGACACTTATATAGAACAACATCTTCAACAACTTGAAATTCTTGATGAATAGTGTATTAATGCTCTTGAAAATATTCAATCATACCAAAAATCATTACAAATTTGATACAATGAAAAGGTTATTAAATAATCCTTTTTGGTAGGAGATTTAGTTCTTTATGAAATTCAGCGTAGTGCTAATATCCTACCTAAAGAAAAAGGAAAATTCATCCCTAATTGGCTTGGTCTCTTGATCATGACTAAATTATATGGATCTAGCACATATAGGATAGCAGATATGGATGGTTAACCCCTTAAAGAGCCTATAAATTCTATGTGTCAATATTATGCTTAACCTTCTCTCTCTCTCTCTCTCTCTCTCTCTCTCTCTCAATTTGTATGTTAATATTTCTTCAATAAAGCATCTATGTTAGATAGTTAAGTGAGTTCTTTTCTATTTCATATATTTCTTCATTCATGAAAAATGTTATATACATTATTTTGTCTTGGATCCATTTGTGTGATGTCTTTTTCATTTTTTATTAAGATATTACTTGAATGTATAAGCATACTTCTTAATTCTTTCCATGTATATCACTTTAATCATTATAGCATTGGATCCTAAATCAATCCTAATGACATTAAAATTAGATAAATACATTCAGCACCAGATTTATATTATTTTTATCATAAGCAAAAAAATTAGACATTTTTTATGGCATTAAAGTAACTACGAGCATGTAAAACATCCAAAAAGTCATATATATGATCAAAATAATACAATAACATAGTCATCAATATTCATAATGTGATCTATATAAAAATAAAAATACATATATATTTCATCGGTCTTCATCCATAGGATGATGACTCCCTAAGCCCTCTGGCCTTTGATGAGATGAAGATCATGAAATAGAGGAGTTCCTATGAGATGTCATGGAACATGACTGGATCCTTGATGAGATCTACATCTCATATCCTTTAATAACACACCATAGATGCTATACATCTTGCCTATTTACCCCGATCCTTCATCTTGCCTCTACTAGCTCTTGTTCCACCTTTTTATTAAGTATTGGAATCTCTCTTGGTACTCTTTTCCTCTCTCCAAATCTAGTCTAATAGGTGCAAATATTTTTGTATGTCATCCTGGGTCTTTCTATGGTCCATAGGAGACCTACGATGATGGTGGGATTTGTGTTTATAGGACCATATCCATGACTACTTGACTCACAAATTCTTGCCATCCCTTGCTACCAACTGTAAAAATTTAATTATATCAATATTGTGTATATATCATAAAATGTATTTATATCAATGTACTTAGATTAATTTTCATGTTTGGATCTTCCTCCTAGTTTCCAAGATTGATAGTAGATGGAATATATGGTTATATAATACAAGATTATGTTGGGGGCATAAATGCGCTACTCTCTCCTCACTCTCGTATCTATAATCCCCTCAAGGGTGGATTCTTTGACAAGGCTCTCCATGGACGTGTCCTTAAAGGATTGGTATCTACCTCACCATCATCATCTCCTCTCTAGTCACCTCTCATAGGTGCCTCTTCAGCCTCAATTCCATGCTTCTAATCATCTTCATGTTGCTCATACTCCTCAACTTTTTCTCTCTCCTCATCTCTAGCTACTGAATGCCTTGGTCTCGGCCACGGATTCGGATCTCCCATAGGGTACTCCTTCACAAATATGATGCTAATTCTATGGTACATCACATATCTCTAGTACCCTCTAATTACCTCTACATCATTAGGTAGTGCAACATCTCATATCAAGTAGGTCTCGATTGGCCCCAGACCCTTGTTTGTATTGCTATCTTTATGCATAAATATGTACTACTCTCAATGAACCCTATAGAAAGTTTAACAGTCTCCTTACTTTATCATAATATAGTGGCACCACAATGTAATAGTATTATCCTTCTAGCCACCTATCTCTTTGCATACATCTCATCTAATGGTATGTATCAATCCATATTGTCATATGTTGATATGGTCTCCATATTATATCATTTTCTTACAACCAATTGATGAAAATCTTCTAGGAAAACAAATCTCCCCACTTCTATACATTTCTCAATGGATAAGAAAATGTGTGTGGGTCCATTGGGCATGAATATATAGGGCATCTAGTGGGCCATATGCATTTGATATGATCAAACATTGACACCTATAGTAATTTACATGTGGTGAGGCTCTCTAGTTGATAGAAGAAATATCTCCCTAAATCATAGTATAAGTGAGAAAGTGTACTCCTCTCCTAAGAGAATATAGTACATCGATCCTCCATAGTTTGAACAACATGAGTCAAACCTACTAGAAATGTGGTCCCTCTATAGTTCAGTATAACTACTATAGTAATGGTAGATATCATCACCTTCCTGACTAAAGGAACCTCTTTTGCAACATACAAAAAGGCCTCTAATGATATCATATGGGCACAATCATGAGCATCATCTCAACTAAGACAATATAACTAGTTTTTAGGTACCTCTACATTTGATTGAGAAGTCGCTAATCTGAATTTTGTCCCTTAGAAAAGTAATCTCATGATGTGGTATACATCCTCTAAGGTCATAGTCATCTCCCCACTAGGAAGATGAAGTTTAAATGTATCCTCATCCCACCATTCCAATAGTCCAATCAACATCACATTATAGAACCTCATAGATGGAAGTTGGAATGTGCAGTACATACCCACATCTCTAAGTAGTGCTAGATCCTCCTCACTCATTGACCACATATAGCCTTGTAGATAAGACATAAATCTCACACTATAATTATCTCTCATAATTGGATGCTCCTATAATCACATGACAATAGAATGACATTAGTAAATAATGTATACATCACAATATTGTTACATCAAAACTGAAAACTATAATCCCTAAGTAAAAATCACCTAGGAGGGTATAAAATGCCTCTTAGGGTACATATTTCCCTAGAAGGTACAGATTGCCTCTAGGGGTATGGATCACCCTAGAGAGTATAGATTACCTCCAAGGGTAAAAATATCCTAGGAGGGGATCGAATGCCCCCAGGGTACATATCAACTTGGAAATATTGGGGTGCATAATAACCTATAGTATGGTGTACTACAAATTTCAAAATGTGGTATGGAAAGTGAAAATAAGTGTTATTATGACATACCCCATCCAATGGTGTCTCATCCTCAATTGCATGTCTCAGGACCTCAATCTATGTGGATGTGATCGATAGTCTCCTTGACATCTTCTCTCCTCTTCACATGCAAAAAAAGACAAAGTATGAAAATGACACTTTAAATGGTAAAGTTAACAACTATTTAAGTGGTAAGTTTTCTATTTGCTTTTTCACTTACTATTCAACTTTTATCTATGTCATTTAATATTTATATTTTTTTAATCAGTCATAGCTTGATCTACAAAGCTTTGATGTTCACACCATTTGTTGTGTTGAGACCATGATTCAGTTCTCTAACTATCCAAATTCTCTATAGGATATTTTGAGTTCACCTTGAACCTTATTGATGGTGGTTGTTATCAACTCTGCATTTACAATTCATTGTGGTATACATGATTCCATGGTTCACCTTCCTAAATAGAAAGATGAAATATGGAGGCATATAGCTACCCATGAATTTCATCAAGTTATTAGTGTAATACCCAAAATTGGAATCTTGCTATCTTAACCAATTTTGTTGCATTTAGTCTCATTCTATCAATTTCTAAATCATCAAAGTCCTATTGTACTAGGCAATTCTATCTTCTGATTGATTCTACTTGACTTAGTGCCAAATGCAGAAAACCTTAAATTTGCATCAATCACATGCTATATTTAATTCCTAATATTGACTACAATTGGCTAAATAAACTCTAAGATTGATTAATTTAATTACAAAGTCCTAGCACTTTAATTAAATTAAATTCACCCCCTTTAGCTAAAATACATAAAAAAGGAATTAAATAAAATTTGGTTTTTAAATAAATATCCTCATTTCAATAATTGAATTTAATTATTCAAATAATTGAGAAAATCCATTTATGAGGCAAAATTGTATTTATTTAATCAAATATTCTCTCCAAAAATCTTCTCTTCAATTCAAAAAAGGAAACTTTGAGTTAACTGTTAATTCAAAAGTGCAACAAATCAGTTAACTGATCCACTTACTCAATAGGCAAACAGTTGACTGCCTCTCTACACAAAACTTGCTATTCTAAATTGAACCTCCTTCAATCTCCACCATTCATCAGATTCAATCTCGACCGTCAATTGAACCCGGGATTCTATAAACGACCTCTTGTTTCTCATTCAAGGGGATGCAACTTTTGAGCAATGAAGTGTTGTCACATTATCATCTCAACTTGTTTGCATTCAAGCTTTAGCTAAATCCATTTCTAATAATCATTTCTAGATTAATATATCATGCTTAGATTAAATATGCATTTCATTCTTAATCTTGTTTTCTTTCAATGTTCTTAGATTAATGCTCATATTTCATTTCTAGATTAATCTTGCATTCTCATCTTAGCATAATTTCATTTTATTTTCTAGTTAAATCCTCCATTCTAGTGCTAGTCTATGGTTGTTGGATGCTCGATTCTAAGAGCAATGTCGAACCCTACCTAGATAGGAGGCAATAGGTCAAATCATCCAGGCATGCAGGATGAATGATCCCACATTCATTCTTGTGTGTATCTGGTGAATAATGACTATGTTGAAGTGTATGGCTAAGTAAGAGGTCAACATTTAGCTATCACATTTCTGGCACCCACTGTTGGGTAGAATATTCAATTTCTGGCCTCATCTCATTTTCATTTTCTGTCAAATTTTATTTTCTATCCGTACATCCATACGTCTCTAGTACAAATTCTCACATGACATTTCTCGCTATATCACGCGAAGTTGTGCTTACATTAACACTTCCTCACATGACAAAGGAATTTTCTCATGCAGAGCCATGCATTTTCTCACATGAAACTTGACACCAAAGACAAAAAATTTTAAGTTCTATACTTTCAGCTTTCTATTTTCTGACATTCCCTATTTTGCTGTGATTTTTGGGTTTCTATTTTCTGATACAGCTTAACAATGGGTTGTAGGAAGTTTGTCAAACACTCCTAAAATATGGCTATGCACACTTTTTGACAGTTTTCTTATAGGATGCTTTTCAAAGATGCTTGTCAAAGAACTTCAAACCCACTCAAAACATTCTGTCTTTTTCATGCTTTCTTCACATAGTCTAAATAGGGCCTTGTTAAAATTTCTTAAGGGTCTTGATAGTAGAATAGGGTAATAGTCTCTTCATTACATGGAAGTGATACCCATGGATGAATCTGAGACCTAGATGTTGCTAGCATGATAGATACCTGGGGAAGAAAGGAAAGGTAAAAAATCAATTGACACATTCATTAGTGAGGGGATTATGCTCTTCTCTCTTTGAAAGAACTAGAAACCTAGAAGCTCTTGAATATATTGAAAGAGGAGTTAGCTTGGTGATAAACATGTCTGATGTGTTTGAGTAAGGTGCAAAGGTAGATGATTATGTTCTTCTCTCTTTGAGAGAACCAGAAACTCAAACCCTTGAATTCGAAACAAGTCTGAGTCACCTTTAGCGGGCCTACCGAAAGTTGAACCTTCAGGAATGACCCAAGTGAGTACACACCTTTTGCCTATGATTCCACCTCACTATAATAAACTTTCTTTTTTGAGTGAAAGAATCCAATTCCATGTTAATTTATTTCTATTGATCCATGATATCAAACATCTTGAGAAAGCTCTGTTCGTTGTACTGAGTGGCGCCGCTCCTAGCCCTGCTTGTGGGGGTGTACACTTTCAGGTGTCTATGTGGATAAGATGCCCTAGCCTTTCTTGCAAGGGAATTGGAGATTAATGTGAATAAAATCCTATTAAACACTCTCTTAGTTAGTTTCCTACCCAGTTCATCTCCGAAAGGGGCCATAATCTTTGCGCAGGGAGGGGGAAGAATCTCTCCCCTAGATTCTCACCATAGGCATGCACCTGGATGTTTGAAGGTGGTATATGACACTAGCCCCTACTTCAAGGGTAAACTTTGAACATATATTATTGACTCCTTGGAAACACCAAAAACATGGGCACCCTCTAGGGGGTGACACGGTTGTGTGAGGTGAACGCATGCACATAAGTTGTGAGGCACAGATTTTGTCTTCTCTACCATTTTCTTTGTAGGGATAACTAAGTATTTGTTTTGAGTCTTAAAATTTTCCAACATGTCCAAACTTTTTCAAGACTCCCATGTTTCTTCCGAGTTTCTTTGTCCTTGGTAGAACTATTTTTGACTATTGACACCTGCTAGTCCCGAACTTTGTGCTTGTTAAATGATTGATTGAAACATTAAAACTGAGTTTGCTGATCTAAATTGTCCTAAATCAGTTTGTGAACTGAACATCATGTCAGAGAATAGTTGATGTTGTGTCTCAAAACCTGATTTTGTCTCAAAAAATGGTCCAAAATTGTCTGATTTTGTACTTTATCGCCTAGTTTTGTGCACTTTCTCGCATGAAATTTTTCTTCCTCATGTGAACTGTGGACTTTCTCATGCGGGGATTTCACATCCTCACTCAAAGTTTCACTATAGTTTTGTCAGAGACCTTTGTCATTTTATTTTTTTGATCCAGCACTTCTCAGTACGAGCCTTTCATATTCTCGTGTGAGCCTGGCATATCTTCACGTGAGACTATGCTTTCTCACGTGAAACTATCCCCAGTTTGTCAAAATAGTGAGCTATTTCCCATCTACTGGTTAACT
The DNA here is from genome assembly GCA_027943335.1 of Chamaecyparis obtusa. Taxonomy (NCBI): domain Eukaryota; kingdom Viridiplantae; phylum Streptophyta; class Pinopsida; order Cupressales; family Cupressaceae; genus Chamaecyparis; species Chamaecyparis obtusa. Next base: position 546,525 of record BSBK01000955.1, read on the forward strand.
TTTTGCCTGATCTGGTTCATGTTTTGGATCTGCCTACATGTCTTCCTTCTTGTACATAGTCTGAAATTGGATGTCTCAGGCTGAGAACTATGTGATAATCATTTGAACTCACCATGTCTCTCTATTATCTACTTGTCCTACTGTGTTATCATACCTCACAACATGATAGTCATCTCTCAGCTATTCTATCCTTACTCTCGATAACTCATGTCGGGTATATTTCACCTTTGTCACTCTTTGCACCTCTTAGAGACAGAGTTCCAAGTTTAAGTCCTAGTTCTTTCTCACTTCAAAATCTTTGTCTATGACTTTTGCAACTCGAAGTAGCAATGTATTCCCTTTACACCTTACTAGATGAGGTAGAGGTAGACCCCGCACTACTCATTTAGCATGATGGTAAACCCTAGTCCTACCTAGGAAGATTCCATCTAGACTACTGAACATACTACTAATCCTGATTGGGGGCCATTAGTTGATATCTCCCACATCTTGAATATGCCTTGGGGTATGCCTATTCTAAACTACTCCACTATTGCTGCTACTGAACAAGATCCTACTACTAAAGATACTCCTCCTATAACAAATGACAGTGATGAAGAAAAAATACCTCCTACAATGTCTCTATCTGACTACGTCAGGTAGTACCAAGATAGATTCAAAGGAATACGAGTGGGATTCCTCATCTGATACTACTATAAAAATATAAGTTGATAGTATACATAGATATGCTCCTCTTACCATATTTGAAAGAGGAGAAAGTTCTAACTCTAAGGATCAAGAAACTGATGATGATCCTTTTCGCCCTTCTGTGGAAATCATTCCTATGGCTCATAGGCCATCTACTTCAAACTACACTTTAGCTGCTCTCAAATCATGGGCATATAAGACCCCATCCTATTATGGCTTCATGGAACTTTGGAAAATCCATAATTGAAATGGTTCCTATTCATGCACTCTTCCCAGCTCAAGAGGGACCTAGCTCTCGGAATCGATCATCTCAATTTGGCTTACATGATACCCCTCTAAACTTATCTGACTCTTCTAGGACAACTTGCAATCGACAACATTTTATGGAAGATAACTTTCTTGATCTATCTGATTCATTCATGAACGATGAAGATGATGTTGATATCTTTGTACTTGAGCCCATCCCATCAACTTCTCTTCCCTCCTCCTCCCTGAGATAAGTGGCTCACCCACTTCTCACTCCATCTCTCCACCTAAACTAGTCGTATCAGCTTCTTTCATCCATAATTCCCAATTCTTTGGAAGTAACTTGGATTTGTAACATAAAAAATTAAAATCCACTTATATCTCAAAGTCACTATGTCCCATCTAATTGACATGCGGCTACAAAGCAAAAAGCAGTGTTCAAAAGACCACAAGGTCTTCAAAGAGAAAAAGACAACCAAAGTGAAAAAAAATGGATATTGAAATCCATCTTACGAGAATTCCAATCAAAAGAATCTCAAAATAAAAAGAAGGATCAAAAGCTATGTGAATTCCCAAGCTAAAGGACTTGGGTATCAAAAGAACATAAAATTTTCTATTCAAGCTTCCAAATTCTCACACCTCCCTCCATTTCACCATCCTTGCCTCTCATACTTTATACTCTTCACTTCATCTTGCCTGTCCCAAAGTGCATATCAGTATCTCCTCATTTCTAATGACATGACTAAGAGAAATCTAGAATGTACTCTCCTTAAAAATTTAGAGCATGGGAAATTTGACAAAGAGTTAAGACGCGTCCACAAGGATATTTGTGGGTCTCACTTAAGTGATCTTTCCTTGACTATGGATCTCTCAATAGCTAGACACTACTGGTTGGATCCCTTGATTCCTACTACAACATCTCATTCTACTCCTAAAATTTCTCAAGTTGACTACTACTGTACCAATCAAGGTCGAGATTCCTACTCTGAGAGTCTCTCTGAAGGGCCTCATCACTAATGATGACAACAGAATATCCCAACTACAAGATCTAGAACTACTGGATGAATGTTGGCAAGTGGCATTCAATCACCTTTGAGCATATCAAAAGAGGATGTCCAAGAGATACAATAAGAAAGTTAAACCAAGGGACTTCTAAGTGGGCGATCTCTTCCTAAGAGAGAACCCTAAGAATCAGCAACAACAAATCCAAAAGGGAAAGTTTGAACCAAATTGGCTTGGTCTGTATATTGTTACTGCAGCATTTGGGTTAGGCACCTATCAACTTTCTACTACTAAAGGAGAATAGCTCAAAGAGTCGATCAATGCTTTGCATCTGAAATGATTCTATAGTTGAGACATCCTCAAAATGCTCCATGTACATACTCAATTCTGAAAAAAATCCTAAAAATTGCAAAATGTCCTGAAAGAATCTATTATCCTGGTGAAAACCTAGTAAACAGGTGCATTGATAATACAAAAAAAATTCAAAAAAAAAAAAATACGAAAAAATTGAAAAACAAAAAAAGTGCCATTGATGAAAACCTGGCAAACAGGCAGCATGGTAGCAAAAGTAATAAAATACTACCGAGAATGTGAAAACCTGGTAAAAAGGTGCCTCTTGTTCTGCAATGCTATACTTATCACAGCCCTACTTGGCTCTATACAATTGCTTTCCTATTTTTCCTACTTTATTTTGCTAGCTCATGCACTTTCTCTTAGTTACCTTCAAGATTATGCTCGACCCTAGATGGATTGAAACTAGTCATACTCTAGGGGAAACCTTCCTGGTCTAGGGGGCACTATCCTATCTTTTGAAGGATCTCACACATCAGTCACTAGTGGTTCTCACTACATCTACCTACTTATGCTTAACTATCACTAAGATCTCTCTTCTTGAGGATCTTCCTCACGTTAGTCACCAGTGGTTCTCACTACATCTACCTACTGATGCTTAGTTCGCACTGAGATCTCTCTTCTTGAGGATATCTCTCTCGTCAATCGCTAGTGGTTCTCACTACGTCTGTATATTGTCACCATCCTATTGAGACTTCTCACACACGACGTATACTTCCAATTTGACATCAATCCACTGAAGCTGAAACTGAAACTGAACTTGTAACTCTCTGATATTTTTTGAGCTTTTATTTTTTGTGCTTGTCTTTTCACTTTATCATTCCCCCTCGAGCAACTCCAAGACATCTATCTTGACCAAGAGATGCGAAGACTAGGGACATGATCTTTTTCTTTTCTTTCTATTTGTTGGTTTAGTTCCAATGATCCACTAGATCCATACAAAATGGGTGTCCATTGTGATAGCCTCTATCTCGTGTTAGATGGTCATGTGTACCTCAACTCCTTTTATATGGAAACATTGGTGAGGTTGGTTCTTCTCCTTGTCTATTTGAGTGACTTATTTCTGCTACAAGTGAAATTTCAAATGCTCGTCCTGCAAAGTGAACGTAAGGGTCACTGGGAGCATTCTTAGTATGTTTATCAATCACTTAGTAAAAGAAGGAACTCTCACGTGTCTGGTGTGTTTATATGCAAGCAACATTCAGGACATCCTAGCAACTATCCTTTGATGCTTATGTTAACTTACTAAATCAATAGTAATAGGTGTTTAGGTCATTCTAGCTTCTTGTACCTTAATGCTTACACCTCATTTCGATAAATCTAATACTAATGTCATATTCATATTCTCATGATTGTCATATCAGTGAGAGTTGTATGACAATATCCCATGACTTTCCTATACCAAAAGCTCTATGATGATAACTATTTAATGGGTCCAGTAACCAAGTCCTAGGGATTGCATCTAGCTTAGGCTTGCATCTTCATTCTAGACTTGCATAGCGATAGTGTTTGATGCTCACTTCATTGTATTCCCCTGGATTGTACATTGGGGGTTCTCATCTCACGTCCCGACTTCATCATAACTACACAAGTACTCCATTTTGCATAAAAAATTCACCCTTGGCTAAATTGACCGCTCTGAATTCATTTTCAAGATCGAAATCAAAATCTAACACTCTTACATAGCTCAAAATCATGTTTTAAAATTTCTAGGACTGATGTGATCAGATGCTTGTGCAATCGACCTTATGATGTCATATTATTGACAGAATCACATCTCATCATCATTTTCTCAACTTCTTCAACATTTTCATCAAAAGTCAACTCAAGTCAACTATTGTCAAACTTAGTCAACTGGACCTCAAAATCACTCCAAATCACTTCTGAATCTTCTCGATTCTTCTATAATGTCTTTTGAGTTCTTTTAGACCTCTAATTTTATCTCTATCTGCAACCTATTGTTGTCAATCACCTTTATGATGTGTCATCTTTCAATTTCACTCCCGAGGGGGTAGGATGATTACATCATTGAATCTTATTGAATCAATTCTTGAATCAGTCTGATCTAAATCAAAAGTCCTCATCGCTAGGGGCATCTCATCACTTGGGGCATGTTCATTTTTTCATACCTCATCATCAAAACTAGATGTTCTGTGGTCTTCAATCACTAGGGGCTTCAATCAAGGATATCTTTGTGAGATGGGGAAAGACACAAAAGCTCTAAGATGGATATCTGGGCAGGTGTTTTCTTGAGTTGTTCTAAAAGATTGTACTGGTTGGAAGTACTTGGGATAGACTTTGGGACATAAACAGACTTATTTTGTGTAGTGCTTGGTTTAGACTGGACTCCTTGAAGAGTAACTTTGGCTTGAGCGCGAGTAGTTGCTTGGACTGGTTGACTCTCTGATTTTTCTTTGATGGTAATAACATTGGCATAATACATAGAAGGATGACATTCAGAAATGTTAGCAACATATCGATAGGGAGTGGAATTATAATTAGCTTGATTGTCACCCTTATTGTTGGAAGAACCCCCTTTTTCATGCTCAGGAAGTGGATCTTTGAAAGTTGTATGTGATTCGTTCAAGACATGTCCATCAACACCAATTTCACCGCTTTCGATTAAATCTTGGATTACATTTTTGAGTCTTTTGCAATCATTTGTTTTATGTCCTCTGCCTCTGTGAAATTTGCAATAATCATTCTCATTCCACCAAGAAGGCTTTACTCTAGGTTCAAAATCTTTCATTTCAGGAAGCGTAATGATTTTCTTTGTGATTAACTTCCGTAATGCTGATTCGAGAGATTCTCCCAAAGGAGTAAAGTTTCTTCGAGGTGACATAAAAGGCAATCTCGGTTTAGATGAATCCTTGTTGGTATTTTGATTTGATGATTGATTGTTGTAGGTTCCTTGAGTAGTATTGGCTTGACTGGTGAGATTAAGAAGGGGTTGCGTTGGTTTGACATTACGATTATCAACAATCCCATCATTGACAATGTTTTTGTTTTTATTCCAAAACTTTGATTTGTCATTGTTATAGTTGTTGGAATTGGAATTTGAGGATCCAACATTGTCTTTAGAATAAAGTTTGATCTCACCTTTTCGGACCATGGCTTCCTCAATCTTGATACCATTTTCTATGAGCTTATTGAAATTTGGTGGACATTGCAATTGTAACCTATAACTCATTTCTGGTGTAAGGTTATGCACAAAAATATCCATCTTTTCTTGTTCAGGAATTGTTCATGGATATTTAGAAAACAATTGACGCCATCTTTGCAAAAAAGTAAGGAAAGGTTCTCCATTCTTTTGATGTGCATTGCAAAGATCAAGCATAGTGACCTCATGTTTGATGTTATATGAATAATGAGTCACAAATTTGTCAAGAAGCTCATTGAAAGATTTGATGCCAGGGGGAAGTTTAGAGAACCATTCCATGGCTTGTCCTCCTAAACTTCGTGGAAATAGTCACATAAGATAAGTGTCATTGTGAGCGACTTCAATACAAGCAGCACAAAACTCACGAATATGGTCTTGTGGATCTGAATTCCCTTTGTATTTTTCAAATTTTGGTACCTAAAAATGAGGAGGGAATGGAATCATTGCTAAATTCTTATCAAAAGGATAAGGACATATATCATCCAAGGAATACTTCTTTGTTGATGATCCAGTTTGGATGTCACGGATTTGTTGTTGAAGCATTTGGATTTGTTGTAGGACGGGATCCAAAGACAGTGTGTTTCTTTGAATGTTTTGGGAAACATTGTTTTGAGAAGCATTGTTTTGTGAAGCATGATTTGGCTGATCATTTTGAGAAATAGTGTGTTGTTCATGACTATGAGAAGCATTGGATTGCTGATTGGTTTCCTTTGCTCCATGAGTATCTTGAGAACCTTTAGGAATTTGTTGATTATTTGTGTGAGCTGGTTCTCTAAGATAAGAAACATCAAAATCACTTGGTAACTTAGCTCCTTGTTGAGCAAGCATGAGAAAATACATCTCTTTATCCAAGCCTAAGAGTCTTTCCATGACATGATAAAATTGAAGATCTTGTGAAGCTTCCCTAAGCTCTTCATTGGTGGGTTCATCAGTGGATGTAAAAAGTGAAGTTTTCTTAGGAGCTTTGGGCCAAGGATTTTCTTCATTGCTGGTATTGCCTTCCATCTTGTCTAGGGATTCTAGATTGATGGCTTGTTTAAATTTCTGAGATCGAGTTTGAACCATAAAATTGAAAGAATTGATTGTGGGATGAAAGATTTTTTATGAGAAGATATGGAAAGTGATTGATAGGAAAGATATTGAAATGTGTTGAAAAGTGATAAGACAACTTGATAAACTCTAAGTCAATAGGAGGTATAGATCTCACTATGATATGACAAAGAGAAATCAAGAGATAATAACCTAAGCAAGTTTGATGATTAAGGATGATATATCCTGATATGGTAAACTCACAAAGATCAAAATCTAATGGATAAGATAATGTTTCAACACAAAATCAAAAATTTCAAAGATTTGGAAGAAAAATGATTTGATGAATCTTGATAAAGGAATGATGAAAAGTGATGAATGGTCAAACTAAAGATCAAAGGTCTGTGTAACTTGACTGTTTCTCCAGAATCTTACTAAGGATGAAAATGGGTATCTAAAAAAGTGATTTTGAAAATTGCAAAGTTTGTGGAAATGCTCACTGTTGTAAATGCGCAACAACAAATGCGCAGGACAGATTGATCAATACGCAACAAAATTAAATAGATGCGCAGCAATATGTAACAAATGCGATTGGTAATAATCAAAAGCGTAGATAGTCTACATAGATGCGCAACAAATTTTGATAAATGCATAGCAACTTTGATCAAATGCGTGGAAAGATGTGATATATGCACAGGTGTTGAAATTTTGATCTGAATTGAAATGTTTTGGATTTTCCTAGTGTTGGCTGGTTTTTTTTGGTTTTTTTTTTTTTTTTTTTGGCAAAGTGAAAAATGCATAAACACACACACACAAGACAGAAATGATGTTAATCTAACTATGCTAATATGAATGCACAAACATGCTTACAATCCTATGGTTGGCAAGGACGATATCTGCTGAATCCCCACTAGGATAATAAAATCTAGCCACGCAAATTCATAGTGGACAGCCTAGGAACTTGGAGGCATAGGCTCCTCCTTACAGTGCACTCACTTCTCAAGCACACCAAGTTCTAAATTCAATAGGTCATTACTTCCCAAAGAACTCCTATCTCTACTATGAACCGTGAGTAATGTGGGGTGTCTTCACGAGCTTGGGTGACTCCTTGAGCCAGCAAATAGAAGGTATTTGGCCACTAAACAAAATTTTTTAGTAAGGACATCCATTCAGGTGGTTGTGATCAAGTCATTTTCCCAATTAAGGGGGCTCTCCCAATCCTTTCAAAGCAAGGCTTTCACCTCTACTAAGTAGGACTTTAATGCACCACTAGGGTACTGGAGGAGATTTTGGTTGCCACAATGAATTCACACTTGTCTAATGTGAGACTAATCACATTAGCATTTTTTATATACCGGTTTGGAAGGGCTTGGCTTTATCCTGTTACCGGTTGGGTCGTTCCTTGGGGTGAGTACCTCTTTTCCCACCAAAGACCACCCTCTAAAAATTATAAGAGTTTCTCTTACACACAAGGTCCATGAATGGCGAGGGGAGAGGATACGTTGTTATAATTTTGGGATTACAGATATGCTATTAAGAAAAACACAATAGACACTTGAATCTATGCTAAAGAAGACACACAAAGAAAAAACATGTCATATTTTAAGCCCAAACGAGATTATAGTTTATTTTGCAAACCCCTTGGCAATCTGTAATCAAACTGTTAGAAAAAAAATTTAGCAATGGGGTCTTCAAAATTACGTCCTGCAAAATAGCCTAAAAATACTACCAAAACGAACAGACACTTGTCAAAATGTTAGCTAAAAACAAATCTAACAGAAAACTGAATTTTTCTACAAAAACTGATAAATGCACAGAACAGTGATATAAATGTGCAGCAAGGTTGGATATATGCGCAGTAATTATATATGCATGAAATAATTGAATGAATGCGCAGCCTAATGATATGTATGCGCAGCTAGTATGGATGCGCAGTGAAAAATGATTTATGCACAAGACAGTTTAACGAATACGTAGAAAATATGATAGAAAGTGAAAACCAGAGGAAAGTTTATGTCTATGGTTGTAGAAAATGGATGCGCAGCAGAAATGAACAAATGCACAAAAATCATGGACAAATGCACAGAAATAACCTGTAGAAAAACCTACACATGGAAAACTAAAAACTGAAAGTGAAAAACCCGACTGGGCCCTCCTTCTAGCACCAAAAATGTATGCAAATTAGATGTCTACCAACTAGAAATGATAAATTAACTATTAAAGCCAATGAATCTATCTAATGCAAACACAATGAAGAATGCAAAGTAACTATGAAATGATGAAACTAATTTAATTACCTTCACCTACCATGCATCTTGTCTCCATTGTCCTCCTAGCTTTGATTTCTTGAAGATGTTGAGCTCTCAGATTTCCAAAATGAAGCCTTCTCCCAAGATGCTACCAAAGTGTGGAGATTGAATGAAATTGAGTGCACAATAGCTTATGTAAACTAATGGATGAAATGCAAATGAAATGGTGATTGCTATGGAATGCTTGATTGCTTGAATGCTTGGATGCTTGAATGCTTGAATGCTTGGATGCTTGGATGCTTGTTATCAAAAATACCTATTAGCTCTCAAATGAGAAATGAGGCTCCTTTTATAGAGTTTTGGAGGATCTAGGCTTAGGTGGCACAATCCTACGGTTGAGAATGAAAGGTGGAAGATCCTAGGGCTAGGATTGACTTGGTTGAAGGAGTTGAGAGAAAGGGGGATGTAGTTGGAATGTGAGGGGAAGAATAGGGATGATGTTCCTCTCACATTGACATGGAGGAGAAGGTGGAAGGGAAAGACACATGTCAAGTGTCTCACAAAGACCAAAGAGAGAAAGGGGGAGAGACATTTTCCTCATGAGGACTCTTTGTACAAGTGTCCCATGAGTCACCTTTGACCCTTAGAGGTGGCTTGAGAAGCCCCTTAGGAATAGGGAATGTCTCTTGACTTGGTTGTTGAGAGGACATGTGGTCATGAGACCAAGTCCTATGAGGCCACATAGCCCTTAACAATAGGACATGTGTGGGTGAGGATAAATATGAATAAATAATTAATTATTATTATTTATTTTAGCCAAGGTGATGTGTCAGGTGACTAGGTGGATGAAGTGAATTAGAAGACTTAGTCATATTTAGGTGATTGTGTATTTAATTAAATCACTTTAATAGACTATTTAGAAGACTTAGGATATAAAATTCGACTATAGTGAATTTATTTAAATAAATTGAATAATTTATTTAATAAATAGAGGAATAATTATTAATTAAATAATAAATATTTAATTAATTTATCAAGTCAATAGTAATTAAATAATAAATATTTAATTAATTAATGAAGCCATTTTTAGGTGTATATAGGACCCACTATCCAAATAGCTTCAAGGGAAATATCACCAAACACACTATCGAACTAATCTGTGTATTATCCAAATAGAATAATACCAAATGTAACTGATCTTAGCAACGTTTCTTCTCTCCTCTAACCGTTCCTATGTCACACCAAATGCTTTCCAGTTCTCAACACCATATTTGCACACTTCGCATCACATAACAATCCCTTAGATCGCTTACTCGCATCATTTCACACTTCACAACTTATTTTTACACACTTATACTCTCTTCAATCAAGGAAAACAATCCTTCCTTTATACTATGCTCAATATTTCATAATTTGTTTAGCCAATTAGGCTTCACCAATTACAAAATATAACACATTACACAGTACATAATATTTCCATAATTACATAACACTATTGGCTCACAATATTCACAAGTGCAACCTCTGACTATCCTGACTTATCCAGATTTCCTTCACAATATTTTCAACCTCTGTATAACTCCGCTTGTCCAGATTCTATCCCTGTTATGAGATATAATCCAATTATCACAAACCACTTCTTAGGAACTCTATCAGAATATAGTTTCCACTAGATTAATTATAACTGACACAAATACTTAAATTTCCATGCGCGCTCTTGATCATGTCATCTAGATACTATAAACAACATGTCCTCAACTCCGCATAACCTCCTATGTAATTATCTATGTGCGCTAACTCAAACTCTATCTACTACTCTATTAATCTTCAGTATAAATAGTATGTTGACATTAATGACAAACACAGTCATGAATGCAACATGTGACCATTCTAGTAATGCTAGAATACTCCCCTGTAGGACATATTCAGCATTCATGTTAACAATCTCCCTCTTTGGCATTGATGGCAACATAGATAAAAAAAATATCCAAGTTCCATGAATACTAATGTAAGGGATAGATAGGGAGAGGGGCCGAAGGCACACCCTAACTAGGTCCACCTTGCAGAGATCACACATGGAAGCAACAAACACATAAGTGAGAGAGAGAATGCAGATAATATTTCTTTTATTTCATCAAATAGATTCATACGTGTCAGGCTGTAAGGCCTTTCCAGTTTAGGCCAGATATTACAATTCAAGTCTAGAAGTCCTCCAACATGCGAGGATCTGAAACAAAATTCTATCTTCTATCTTCTACTATTGATGTCCTAACTGTTGTCCTAAAAATACCAACTATTACAATATATACAAGAGGCTACCAAACAAGTCAGCCTTCAGATCCACCATCAATGGAAGGAACGACCAGATCTAGGTCCACATGCTTCCCAATGATAGATACCAGCATTAAATTGATGACCATAATTAATTTCACAAGCCGGCCTTAACGGGAAACTAAAACAAAAAACTCGGTAAGAAAGGATAATTGAGCACCAGAAAATTATCGAGTGCCAGGTAAATAACTGAGTGCTAGAGAGATAACCAACTAACTCGACAAATAAAGGAAACTGAGCAACTACCGAGCCAACTCGATCAAAGCAGGAACTAAGCAACCCAAGAAAAACACAAACATGTTTTTGGTGACACAAGATTGCCAAGGGCCCAAGATTCTCCTGCATCAGACACCTGGGGTTATTTGAAATGATTCTTTGAATCATGAAGTAGGTACAATCCGAGCTGAATCCAACTCAGATTGTGAAATCCATGAACTGTCTTCAATCGGTCTAATCTTCCACTTTATTAGATATTCTATATACTATTTTCCTCTTGTACTTCTTCCAATTCTTTGTTCCAAAATTTTCTCAACTTCTTCTATCTGTTTCTTAGGATAATCATTTGGTACTGTCATTTCCTCATCTGACTCATGGTACTCATACAAATCAGCAATTTTGAATCTAGGTGATATATCCATGTCATCAAGTTACTCAATCTCATAAGCATTTCCACTATCAAATTTCTTCAAAATCTTGCTAGGACCAAACTTCTTCATTTTCAGCTTCCCATATGTTCCAACAGGAAATCTTCCTTTCCTCAAATGAACCATTACTTCATCACCAATTGTAAAAGTCTTATGTCTTCTAGATCTATCATCTATGTCTTTATATTTCTGATTACTTTTCTCCAACTTATGTTTCACATCTTCATGCAATGTCTTCATGTACTCAGTAAACTTTACTCCTTTAGCACTTCTCTTTCCTTCATCGGCAATATCCCTCAAATTTGATATACCTCTCAGTTGTATGCCATTTACAATCTCAAAAGTTATTTTTTCAGTACTCATATTCACTAAATTATTGTATGAAAACTTTTCTTGTGTCAATATAGAATCCCAATTACTTAGTGTGTCTCCAACTAAACATCTCAAAATATTTCCCAAGCTTCTACTCACAACTTATATCTGTCCATCAGTCTGTGGGTGAAATGTAGAACTATATTTCAACTCGGTGCCAAACTTTCTCCAAAGGGTCTTCCAAAAGTATCCAACAAATTTATTGTCTCATTTAGAGATGATACTCCTCGGTAATCAATGTAATCTAACAATCTCCTTAAAGAAAAGATCTTCTATATGTACTGCACCTAATGTCTTTCTACAAGGTATAAAATGTGCCATTTTAGAAAATCTATCCACAACAATAAATATAGAATCATTACCTCTTACTGTCTTTGGTAAGCCAAGAATAAAATCCATACTGATATCAATCCACGGTTTCTTAGGAATAGAAATCGGTGTATACAATACAGTATTCTAACTTACTTCTTTTGCAACTTGACAAATTCCACAACTTTTCACAAATTTCTGAACATCCTTATACAATTGTGGCCAAAAGTATTTCTCCTTAAGCAAATTCAATGTTTTGTCAACACCAAACTGTCCAACCAAACCACTACTATGTTTCTCCGTTATCACATTAGTTCTCATTGATCCTCTCAGTATACACAATTGAATACCTTTAAACAACATACATCCTTGAATAAAATATTCTTCCCATTTAGTACTCGGTTGATCTTGAATAGATTCCCTGCACTTTCTCCATGGCTCAAAAAAATCAAGATCAAACTCATAAGAATCTCTCATTCATCAATACCAAGAACTTCAATTTTCATCTCGGTCATCAAAGATCTTCTTCTACTCAATACATCAGCAACTCAATTAGTGACTCCACTCTTATATTTTATCACAAATGTATAACTCTACAAATATTCAACTCATTTCATATGTCTCTAATTCAACTTATTCTGACTACCCAAATATTGTAAAGCTTTATGATCGGTATACAACACAAATTCACTCGGTATCAAATAATGTCTCCATTTCTTTAGGGCTTGAACAATAGCATAGAATTCTTGATCATACACAAAATATTTCCTTTTTACATCATTCAACTTTTCACTAAAGAAAGTAATAGGTTTACCTTCTTGACTCAACACATCTCCTATTGCACTTCCACTTGCATCACTTTCCACTTGAAATACCTTATTCAAATCAAGCAATGCTAACATAGGCAATTCAGCAACCTTCTTCTTCAGGGTCTCAAAACTTTTATCAGCTCCATGTGTCCACTTGAATTCTCTTTTATCTCCTGTCATAGTCTCAGTCATAGCATTACAAATTGAACTAAAATTCCTAATGAACTTTCAATAAAAACTTGCCAAACCATGAAATGATCTTACCTCACTAGCATTCTCAAGTGTAGGCCAATTCAAAATAGCTTCAACCTTTGCAAGATCCATCTTCAAACCATCAGCTGAAATCACAAATCCCAAATACACAATCTCCTCTTGCATGAATGAATACTTTTTCAGATTTATCAGCAACTTTTCTTCTTTCAACCTCTGCAATACTTGTTTAACATGCAACAAATGTTCTTCTCTGGTCTTACTGAATATCAGAATATCATCTCGGTATAAAATTAAAAATTTAACTAATAATTTCTTCAAAACTTCATTCATCAATCTCATAAAAGTACTCAGTGCATTAGTTAAACCAAAAGGCATAACCAACCACTCATACAAACCTTCTTTTGTCTTAAAAGCAGTCTTCCATTCATCACCTTCTCTAATTCTGATCTGATGATACCCACTTTTCAAATTAATTTTGGTAAAATATTTTTCTCTAGTCAAAATAATGCAAGGCGGGGATGGAGGATCCAATAATGGATGGTCCAAACCTACACTGCCAATTATGACAACAATAATTATAGAGAAATACAACAAGATAATGATTCAAAATAGAATTTCATTCAACATGCCCAGTTGTGAGGACTTCCAGGTTGCAGCCTTATACAATGAATTTACAAAGTATCCAAGCTAGTCCAGCTCTAAAACACATCAGAAACTAATGGAAACACTAAGTAAGATCTAAACTTGAGCTCACAAGCCACCAAGCAATCTCCTTGTCTCCAAGTATGCAAACTACTAGCTCTTCTATTACAATATCAGACAAAACATCTGATCTACAAGATCTCATAGGATCCAATTATTCTTCTAATCTCATACTACTACCAATCTACTACCAATCTTCTACCTATCTCCTACTAAACATCTACCCAAGCTCTCAATATATAGCCAGCTAAGCCACAAGTCAGCCAGTCAGGCATTTAATTACATTATAGGTCCAGTCTGGATGATTAAACTAAAACTAATGCAAGAATGATCAAAACTTAATGAACCTTTAGATTTATGTCCACACATGACCCAAGAACATTTCCTTAACTACACAAGACTTCATTTCATCACACAGAACCACGCAAGAAGAAACACTCCACATTTTGCGTTTAAACTGGCAGAAAATAGGTACCCGAGAAAAATAGTCATAAATTTTTACTCATAATTAATTAGGACTTGCGCTCTTAGGAGAAGATATTACTTTAGGTCCTCTTAAATTCATTAAGAGCACAAAGGCTGATTCCTTAATGATCAATGGCTACATGATGCACAATCAGCACCAAAACTACGGGAAAATAAGGCTCTAACGGCAAGGAAAATAGTTGTAACTTTGAAACAGTCCATCCAATCTTTGTGTGCTCATAGGAGAAGGTTACCAAATAGGTCCTCAACATCATGTAAGCTTCACACAACATGAAACCAATAAATTAAATGATTATAATGCAAACAATAGAAAACATGAAATGTTTTTGGTTGATGCAAGATTGCTCAAAGCTCGAGATGCTCCTGCATCAGACACCCTAGGTAAATAAAAGAAAGTTCTCATGAACTTTTGAAGGGAATTAGAATAGGTATTCCATATCTATTCTTAACCCATATCTCATTTGTTCCTTCATTCTATGTTTTCTTTACTTTATCCATTGTCACACTCAGCAAATCAGCTTGTCCTACACTTTTCTCATCTTTCCTTTCTGCTACTGACTAAAACTGATTCTGACCATCTTTTCCACAGTTGATTACACCAGCACTTTGATGAATCACATCTTCTCTAGACTTATTAATTAGTTTAGCATCATCTACAATCCTCTCTATCATGAGTGCCATCATTTTCTGCATTATTTTTTTCAAAAAGCTCATCTGTCTCTTAACCTCAACAAGTTCCTCAGCCATGTCATTCTCTTTTTCTTTCAAACTCGGCTTCCTTTTATCCACAGGGATAGGTTCATCAACTCTCTACTCCTTATGTTTTTCATAAGGACAACACATGATAACTCCACATCCCTTAGCTCCAACTTCCTGCAAAGGTAAAAACTTATGCCTGGATCCACCATGCATTACCACATATGTATTCACATGACCATCAAACAAAACATGTCTATCAAATTGCCAAGGTCTCCCCAGAAATAAATGACAAGCATCCATAAGAAATATATCACATAATATTTCATCATGATAAGATCTAATCTAAAAATTAACCAAGCACTGCTCTTCAATCCTAACCTTAGACACATCTTGTATCCAACTAATCTAATAAGGATTGGGATGTTTCCTTCTTTCCAAATTCAACTTACTAACTATTTCTTCTGAAAAAAAAAATTCAGAACTGCCACCATCAACTATAACATTACATACCTTATCCTTGCACTTACATCTGGTTTTGAACAAATTTATTCTTTGTACTAGTTCCTGGACACATGTAGCCAACCTCCTAGTGAGAAGAAATTCACCTTGTTCTGCAGCATTCTCAATGTTTTCTTCAACAGTAAATGCAACTCTTTTTTTAGGACATTAGAAACTTCTATGACCCTATTCACCACATTGATAACAAGTACTAGTGAACTCATTTTTCCATCTTCCTCTCTGTCCATTATTGAAGTTCTTAGTGGCTTGACCACTTCTTGATCCTACATCAATCTTCTTAGGATTCTCCACTACATTACCTCCAGCAACTGCTTCATCAGTCTTTCCACCTTTGTTCCTATTATTTTGTCTTCCTTCAAACCTCTTGTTCAGCTTCTCCTCAATCTTCAATGCCATCTAATAATCATCTCCTATAGTTTTCATCTGAATAGTAAGTAACTCCTCTTGAATACTAGGTCTCAAGCCATAAACATACCTAGCAACCTTCTCTTTATCAGCTTCAAAATGACCAGTCCTAATCAGGATTCTGTAAAACTCCTCAGTATACTCATGTACTAATTTGTTGTTCTACTTCAAGGCTTGCATCTTCTTAAACATGTCCAATTCATAATCCACCAGAATGCATTGCTTCTTCAACTTGTCAACCATTCAGTTCCATCTAGTGATCTTTTCTTTTCCTCTTCTACTTCTTTCCAATTGAACTTCTCTCCACCAAATATTTGCATGACCTTTCAACTTAGTCTTTGCAAATTGAACTCTATCAGGATCTTCTATTTCTTCATACTCAAAGTAATCATCTATCTCATTAATCCAATCAATCAACTCTTCTGGCCTAAGGCTTCCAGCAAATGTAGAAACTTCAATCTTAGGTCTTTTCCCAATTTTAGACATAGCCTTTAGGATTCTACTTTCTTCTGAATCTCTGACTTCTTCTATAGCTTCTTCAAAGTGGTCTTCCTCAGATTTATCACTTTCATCCTTCAAGGTAGTATTCTTTCTCAATTCATCTTGCATATCTTACACTTGTTTCTACAAAGCCCTGAAATCATCAAGACTGAATTCTCTAGTAGGTTCTTCCTCTAAGATCTCTCGAGCTCTCCTCGGAGGCATCTTCAATCCAAGCACCTGGTGCAAACTGCCTCACCTTGACACTTTGTCCACACACTCAAGATCTTCAAGTTTTTATACCACTTGAGGTAGGGCAAGGATGGAGGATCCAATAATGGATGGTCCAAACCTACACTACCAATTATGACAACAACAATTGTAGCAGAATACAACAAGATAATGCTTCAAAACATAATTTCATTCAACATGCCCAGCTATGAGGCCTTCTAGGTTGTGGTCTTATACAATGAATTTACAAAGTATCCAAGCTATTCCATCTCTTAAACACATCACCAATTGATGGAAACACTAAGGCGGATCTAAACTTGAGCTCACAAGCCACCAAGCAATCTCCTTGTCTCCAAGTATGCAAACTACTAGCTCTGCTATTACAATATCAGATAAAACATTTAATCTAAAAGATCTTATAGGATCAAAGTATGCTTCTACTCTCATACTACTACCAATCTCCTACCTATCTCCTACTAAACATCTACCCAAGCTCTTAATATATAGCCAGCTAAGCCACAAATCGGCCAGTCAGGCATTTAATTACATTATAGGTCCAATCTGGATGATTAAACCAAAACTAATGCAAGAATGATCAAAAATTAATGCACCTTTATATTTAGGTCTGCACATGACCCAAGAACATGTCCTTAACTACACAAGGCCCCATTTCATCACACAAAACTGCACAAGAAGAAACACTCCATGTTTTGCATGTAAACTGGCAGAAAATAGGTACCTGAGAAAAATGGTCATAACATTTTACTCATAATGAAATAGGACTTTCTCTCTTAGGATAAGATATTACCTTAGGTCCTCTTAAATTACTTAAGAGGGAAAAGTCTTATTCCTTGAGGATCAACAGCTACACGACGTGCAATAAGCACCAAAACTGTAGGAAAATACAGCTCCGACGGCAAGGAAAATAGTTGTAACTTTGAAACAGTCCATCCAATATTTGTGTGCTCATAGGAGAAGGTTCAAAAATAGGTCCTCAACATCATGTAAGCTTCACACAAAATGAAACCAATAAATTAAATTATTACAATGCAAACAATAGAAAATAAGAAATGTTTTTAGTTGATGCAAGATTGCTCAAAGCCCGAGATGCTCCTGCATCACAAACTATCCATTATGTCATCCATTCTCAGTATAGAAAACCTCTATTTCATGGTTATCTTGTTGATTTCTCTATAATCCATACACATTCACCATTCTCCATTCATCTTAGGTGCCAATATAGCAGGTATTGCACAAGGACTCAAACTTTCTCTGATCAAACTTTTCTACAACAATTCTTGAATCTGTCGGTTCAATTTCATATTCTCAGTAGGTGTCAACTGATGTGGTTCCTTATTCGATAAACTAGCTCTAGGGATTAGATCCATGCAATGATCAATGCTTCTCTTCGGTGGAAAACCATCAGGTACATTATCATAAATGATCTCACTATACTCAGTGAGGAACTTATCAATCTCCTTAGGGATGCTATCCTCTATTTTCTTGCTTGGTTTGTTAGGAATCATAGAAAAACATACATCATTCTTCTTCAAATCCTTAACAAACTTTCTTCCTTCCATTAAGAAAAATTTTACAGATGTACAAACATTACTAACAAGATCTTCAATCAAAGGTAACAAGATTTGTCTTCTTCCATCAGCCCAATAGTATATTTATTCAATCTTCCATCACATATAGCATGTCTATCATATTGCCAAGGTCTACCCAACAAAATATGACAACAATCCATAGGCATGATATCACATAACACCTTATCATAATACTTTCCAATTTTCAAATTCACATAACATTATTCACTTACCAAGAGTGTATTAAAATTTGATAGGGCTTCGGATGTTCCAACCTTTTTAACTGTAACTTTGTAACCATTTCCTCAGATACCAAGTTCTCTGAGCTTCCACTATCAATTATTACCTTCCACACTTCATCAAAAACTCTACATCTGATCTTGAACAAAATTTTCCTTACCGGTTCTTCCTTATTACTTTGACTCCAAAGTGCTCTCCTTACCATCATGTTCTTTTCCTTCTCAAGTTCATTCAATGACTCTTCTTGCACCAAAGTATTTCTACAGCTACCGACCTTCTTACTTGCATGTGTACACTCAAATGATCTATGTCCTTCTCCACAATTGTAACAAGTTCCTCGAAAACCACCTCTATTATAACCACCTTGATAGTTATTTCCTCTTCCTCTAGATGAACTTTCACCTTTCCACTCGGTCTTGCCTTTATCCAGATTTATCTTTTATGGTTCAGATCTACTATAATCACCATAAGATCTACTTATTCCTCTAGGGAATCTACCACCTCTACCTCTTTATCTTTTCTCATGTCTCTCGTTCAATTTCTCCATAGCTTTCAATGCAAACTGATAAGCTTCTTCAATGTTTTCCAACTTAACCAAACTGATTTCTTCTTGGATGGAAACTCTCAATCCATTCAGGTATCTAGAAATTCTTTCCACATCATCTTCATCATGTCCAGATCTGATATCTAATCTATATAATTCTTTAGTATACTCTTTTACCGACCTATCTTTCTACCTCAAACTTTACATTTTCCTAACTAGGTTAATCTGATAATCACAGGGTAAAAACTTTCCTTTCAATTTATTGACCATCTTATTCCATACCTTAATTTTGTCTTTTCCTTTCATATTTTTGTCCAACTATAGATGTTCCCACCACAAGGATGCATGACTTTTCAACTTTGTGCTTGAAATCTTCACCTTCTTTTCCTCAAGAACATTTTCATATTCAAAGTATTTTTCCATCTTGGTGATCCAGTCCACCAATTCATCAGAATCCAATTTTCCACTATACTCAAGAGGATTAAAGTGTGGTGTAGACTTTAGATTTTCCAAAGCCTTCAACAATCTTTCCTCACCTCAATCCATCACCGGTGCAGGTTCTACATCAACTTGTTCTTCCTCAATTTCATTATCACTAACATCTTCAAGATGTCTTCCTCTTCGCTAGGCTATTTCAATAGCTTCTAATCTAGTAGCAAGTTGTCTCGACATGTCTACCAATCCTGGATCCGCATCTCACCTCCCATTAACCATCTTGAAATCCTCTACAATTGCAAGCTAGATCGCAATCTTCTACCCCACAATAAATCAACTAGGGTTTGACAAGAAGGAACCCTCAAACCTAGATTTGCAAACCTAGATCCAGATCTCACCTTGCTCTAATACCACCTGACACAAGGGATAGATAGGGAGAGGGGCCAAAGGCACACCCTAACTAGGTCCACCTTACAGATATCACATGCGAAAGCAACAAAAACATAAGTGAGAGAGAGAATGCAGATAATCTTTCTTTTATTTCATCAAATAGATTCATACATGTCAGGTTGTAAGGCCTTCTTGGTTTAGGCCAAATATTACAATTCAAGTACAAAAGTCCTCCAACATGCAAGGATCTGAAACAATCTTCTATCTTCTATCTTCTACTACTGATGTCCTAACTGCTTTCCAAAAACTACCAACAAAGATTACAATATATACAAGAGGCTACCAAAAAAGTCAACCTTCAGATCCACCATCAATGGAAGGAATGACTAAATCTAGGTCCACATGCTTCCCAATGATAGATGCAAGCATTAAATCTGTGACCATAATTAATTGCACAAGTCAGCCTCAATAGGAAACTAAAACAAATAACTCAGTAAGCAAGGCTAACATAGCGCCAGACAAGCATCATCGAGCACCAGGGAAATAACTGAGCACTAGAGAGATAATTGACCAACTCGGCAAACAAAGGAAACTGAGGAAATACCGAGCCAACTCGGTCAAAGCAGGAACCAAGCAACATAGGAAAAACAAAAACATGTTTTTGGTGATACAGGATTGCCAAGGACTCGAGATTCTCCTACATTAAATACCAAAATATAACTTTGTTTCTCTTTTCTTGACTTTTCAAATCCTCTTCATCAATCATTGGAAATGTTTTTCATAAATTATTCTCCCCCATTGACATCAATGACAAAGGCATCATTATGTCAAAATAAACTTACTGCTCAAAATTTTTAACCAGCTCAAGTGTCCAAAGAGACTATTGAAAATACCTTTTACCAAGATTCCTTCATGACTCAACTCAAAACACAGATACTCCCCCATAGAGGAAGCATCAACATAGAGTCTAGAAAAATAGTGCTTTGTACCACTGGACTAATGCAACTTCTGCATCACTACTCAAAATTAGGTTGGGGTATAACCCCAAGCATACCTCTCAAATACTCAAATGTATCCTTAGGTAAAGGCTTTGTAAAGATATCTACTATCTACTCCTTTGTCTTTATATACTCAAGTCTGACTTCCTTCTCTGCAACTTTCTCTCTTACAACATGATACTTTATCTCTATGTGTTTTATTTTTTAATGTAACACAGGATTCTTAGACATACTTATTATACCTGTGTTATCACAATGTATGATAACAGGTTCATTAAACTCAATTCCAATATCTTTAACATTTGTTTCATCCATATTATCTGATTACAATTATTTGTTGTTGCTGCATACTTTGCTTCTATTGTACTCTGTGATATAGAATTATGTTTCTTGCTCGGCCAAGAAACCAATCTTCCTCCAAGAAAAAAATACTCCACCACTTGTACTCTTTTTATCATCCACACTACCTCCCTAATCCGCATTTGTAGATGCACATAGGGTAAAGTCATTAGATTTTTCATACCATAAAAAATGTCTGAATATCCTATTTATTGTTGCATAATGTGATTCCTTAGGATCAGCTTGAAATCTCGTAACAATTCCAACTGCATTAGCTATATCTGGTCTTGTGTGAGTTAGATATTGCGAACCTCCAATCATAAATATGTACTTCTTTTGTTCAACTGTGGGAATCTCATCTTTTCTGGATAACTTATGACCAATTACCATAGGTGTACCAATAGGTTTACAATTTTCCAAGCCAAATCTCTGCAATAAGTCTTTCAGATACTTAGTTTGAGATAAGAAAATACCATCATTATTCTGCACAATCTACAAACCCAATAAAAATTTCATTTCTCCAATCATGTTCATCTCAAATTCCTTCTTCATTTCATCGGCAAATTTGTCACTTGCCTCATCTTCTCCTCCAAAGATTATATCATTCACAAAAATAACAACCAATAGACCATTCTCTATTTCTTTTAGATATAAGTTACTATCTACAATATCTTTAGTAAATCCCAATTTTGCCAAATATTTATCCAACCTTGCATACCAGGTTCTAGGTGCTTGCTTTTGTCCATATAGTGCTTTGTTCAACTTGAAAACCATATCTCCTTCTTGAGTCAAAGGAAAACCATCAAGTTTCTCAATGTAGACTTTCTCTTCTAATTCACAATTCAGAAATGTTGACTTCACATCCATCTGATACACTTTGAATTTCTTATAAGCTACGAAGCCAAAAACATCCTTACTACTTCAATTCTTGCAATAGGTGTAATTTTTTCTTCATAATCTATACCTTCTTATTGTGAGTATCCTTTACATACCAGTCTTTCTTTGTTTCTTACAAATTCACCTTGTTCATTCGTCTTGTTTCTAAAAACCCATTTAGTTCCAATAAAAATTGTGTCCTTAGGTATGGGAACCAATTCCCAAGTGTTATTATTCTCTATCTGATCCAATTCTTCCTTCATTTATTGAATCCAATGATCATCTTTACAACCTTCATCAGTATTCTTAGGTTCAATCTGAGAAATCAAACACAATTCTTCATGTACCTTATTTCTTGTCATAACTCCCTTGTCTTTTCTCCCAATAATTTGATCAGTAGGATGATTCCTTATCAAATTCTTATTAGGTGTTACTATTTCAACTCGTGCTTCAATTCTAGGTTCATATCTTGCTTCTTCTCTTTGTTCCTCATTATAAATATCATTTTGTAAATCATTGTTAGTTTCATAAAACAACTCAACATTTTCTTGATTATTTTTAGGATAGGCGTCTTCATCTGAATCATAATCAAGTACTCTTTCCTGAATTCTAAACTTTTCATCCACTTTAACATTTGCGCTCTAAACAATAGTCTTAGTTCTCATATTAGAACATCTATAAGATTTTTTTTTCAATGAATAACCAAGGAACATACCTTCATCACTTCTCAGATCAAACTTACCAATGTCATCATCTATCTTAATGTAGCACTTACTTCCAAAGATTCTAAAGTATTTTACTGATGGTGCATGTACAAACCATAATTCATAATGAGTCTTGTCTGTGTCTGTTGTGATCTGCACTCTATTTATTATGTATACTATTGTGTTTACTGCTTCTCTCCAAAATGTCTTTAACATGTCATTCTCAAACAACATAGCTCTTGTTGCCTTAGTTACCGATCTATTTATTCTTTCAGCAATATAATTTTTATCAGGTGTTTTAGCGGCTGAGAGTTGTCTCTTAATGCCATTTACTTCACAAAAAATGTTAAACTCATTTGAAGTAAATTCTCCACCTCTATTAGATCTTAGACATTTAATCTTCATTTTTTATTCATTCTCAACTCTATTCTTAAGCAATCTAAACTTTTCAAATGCTTCTAAATTTTCTTTAAGAAATGCTACTCACATCATCCTAGTAAAGTCATCAACAAGAATCATAAAATACCTTTCACCATAGAATCCTCTTGTTCTTGTACAACCACTCATATCTATATGAACAATCTTCAATTTTTCTGTTGTAATGAACTTCTTTATGGGAAAAGAACTTCTCTTCTATTTTCCCATAACATATTCCTTGCACACCATGTTAGTAGGTTTCACAATTTTAGGAAAATCTCTTATTGAAAATTTAGTGCTTTCTTTCACAATGTTATCAAATTTTATGTGACAAAACCTTTTTGTGCCATATCCAACTGTCATCAATCTTAGCAATCAAACATGTCATCTCAGTAGGATTCAACTGAAATACATTACCTCTGTTTCTTGTTCCAGTTCCAATCATCTTACCATATCTATCCTTGATCATACAACTATTTTCTGCAAACCAAACCTGATATCCCTTATCAACTAACTGTCCAACACTTAAATATTATGTTTTAATCCATCCACAAAGTAAACATCATTAGTGTTAGTCTTTCCATCAAGAGTAATAGATCCTATTCCTTTTATGCGACAAGGTGCATTGTTTCCAACTCTAACAATTCCTCCATCATAGTTGTTAAACTTGATAAACTTATTCATATCACCATTCATGTGATGTGAACAACCACTATCTATGATCCAATTAGTTTTCTTTTCAACTTGTGACACCAAATCTCTTTCTTCTTTGACTTCTATCTCAGAATTTTCTTCTTTTATTGCAACAAATCCTATATCATCACTTTCATTATCACTCTCACTTAAGAATTTTTCCATGCTAGCTTCAAATTCTTCATCACTTGCATAGTAACATTATTTAGGTCTTCTAGGCTTAAATTTCTTCTTATATTTCTTCACTCTCTTAGGACATTTAGAAGCAAAATGACCATATTCTTGACAAGTCCAACATTTAAAGATTTTCTTACCTTCTGGTTCTCTTTTCACAAGCAAGGAAATTTATTCTTTAATCTTTTTGTCTTCTTCAGATTTAGATTTGTTGTTGCTGGCATAATTTGCACTAACACTGGCACTTCTTGACAAAGTAGGGAGAACACTAATTGCATTGAAGGTAGTCTCAATCTTGGGAAAGTCTCCAGATTGTTTCAGATTTATTTATGTTGCTTCCAATCTTCCAAGAATATTTTCTCTAGTAAACTTCTCAGTACAAGGTATGACTATTGGAAAAATGGTAAACACTCCCCTCAAGATTTGTGACATGGCTTAATCACCTCCTATGTCTTTTATAAGTCTAGTGGTTGTATTAGGCATTAACAGGTCAATCTTTTGGTGCAACGGAAACCACTACTTGTAACAATAACTTGTTCAATCATCTACATTGTCAGCTTAAATGTTGGAGTCATGGTTTTCAATATCTTCCATATGATCTCATCTTCATCCTTATTTCCTTCACAAGCTTTGATACCTGCAAAAATCTCTGATATTATGCCAATATAACTTCTAACAGATTCATCTTCCATCATTTTAGTCTCTTAAAATAAACATATCCAATTTTGTAATCTGATTCTCTTAGCATGTTTATCACCTTCAAAAGTAGATTCCAAAGCTAACCAAATTTCATGAGATGTCTTTAAATATTTTACCTGACTGTACTCATTGTCAAGAAGAGCTGACAAAATTTCTTCTCTAGAAAGTATATTACACATGAATAGATCTCTTTCTTTTTCAATGAAAACCTCAATCTTTTCTTCTTCAATGATAGTTTTCTCATTCTTTGTGATCAGCCAATATCCTGGCCCTAAGCATAGAAAATGTGTCATCATCTTCTCTTTCCAGATGTCATAGTTAACTCCATCAAACTTAGGACTTTCTTTTCTGAAATGACTCTCCATGGATCTCCTTAAGTTGTTAAGATTTTCCTTCAAGCACTTGATGCTCTGATACCAATTGTTAGAAAGTAAAGTCCACCAAGATAATTGAGAGGGGGGGTGTCGAATCAGTTATTTGATTAAAACAAATTTTATTAACCTTATTATATTTGAAACATGTGATTAACATAAACAACAACCATAAAAAGATAACCATACACAATGACACCAGATTTGTTAACTAGGGAACCTCTTGATCAAAGAGTAAACCCCGATGGGGATGGTACCCACAAAAGATGTACTCATATGAAAATTCCTTGTGAGATGATGGACCCTATTAGGAGTCTATGAAACACATTCAGTACATATTAGTCCCTGTTAGGAGACTTTGAATCCTCATGAGGAGATTCCAACCCTGTTAGGAGTTGTGGAAGACAAAAGGACCCACTGTCCAAATAGCTTCAAGGGAAAGATCACTTAACACACTATCCAACTGATCTATGTATTATCCAAATAGAATAATACCAAATGTAACTGATCTCAAAAACTTTGTTTCTCTCCTCTAACTGTGCCTATGTCGCACCAAATGCTTTCCAGATCTTCACACTTCGCATCACATAACAATCCCTTAGATCTCTTACTCGCATCATTTCACACCACACAACTTGTTTTTAAATAATTCCACTCTCT
This sequence comes from Chamaecyparis obtusa, assembly GCA_027943335.1. Classification (NCBI taxonomy): domain Eukaryota; kingdom Viridiplantae; phylum Streptophyta; class Pinopsida; order Cupressales; family Cupressaceae; genus Chamaecyparis; species Chamaecyparis obtusa. The sequence goes on from BSBK01000955.1 coordinate 572,578, forward strand.
CCAATAAAGGAAAAAAATCCTTCCTTCATACTATGTTCAATATTTCATAATTGATTCGGCCAATTAGGCTTCACCAATTATAAAATATATTACACGTTACATAATATTTCCATAATTACACAACACTGTGGGCTCACAATCTTCACACGTGAAACCTCTGACTATGTTGACTTATCCAAATCACCTTCACATTGTCTTCAACCTCTGTATAACTCCTCTTGTCCAAATTGTATCCTTTTTAGGAGCTATAATCCGATTATCACAAACTACTTCTCAGGAACTCTATCAGAATACAGTTTCCACTAGATTAATTATAACTAACACAAATACTTGAATTTATATATGCACTATTGATCATGTCATCAGGATACTATAAACAACATGTCCTCAACTTCACATAACCTCATCTATAATTATCTATGTGCACTAACTCAGAATCTGCCTGCTACTTTGCTAATCTTCAGTATAAATAGTATGTTGACATCAATGACAAACATAGTCATGAATGCAACATGTGACTGTTCCATTAATGCTAGAATACTCCCCCATAGGACATATTCAGCATTCATGCTAACAATAGTTTTATATGCCACTAAAGTGGGGGCTAAATATACCATCACAAATTATAAGCACCTAAGTGGTGTACAATTTCATGATTGTTTAGCACTTACCTTAGTATGCTTCATTATAGTTTGCATGATAGGACTTCATAATTGTAGTTAATGTATATCTAAATCCAAAAAAGGGTCCTCTATCCCATAAGAATCTTGTTTAAAATTGAGGTAGGCCTTTATTTCTAAGTTCCCTCTATTTCTTCTCCAATCAAATAACTTATTTTATCTCATAGGTCCTATGTCGCCATTTGCAGTAGCAGTGATCTATCCCAACCTCCAAACTAACTGTCACATCTTTTACTACATCTATTGGGTGCCTAGGACCCACAATTTAAGTTTGGGCCTAAAATAGGTGGTATAGGTTGGCTTAACCAATCTATACCTCGCATTTTGAGCCCAAATTTGAATTGGATATCCATCTTGATGCATTAACAGAGGATTAAAATCAACAGTTACCCCTCTCAATTTTATCTCATGATTTTGTATAAAAGCAACCCTACCACTTCATTTTGGTAATATGAAATAAATTACAAGGTTAGATCCCCAACTTGAAGACATATCATGAAGTGGGGACTTTCAAATCAAGGCTACATCAATATTCTATCAAGTATTCAAGCATTCAAGACTATTTTTCAACATCATGGAGCTACAAAATGATTACAATGATGACTAGGAGATCGTTGACTATTGATTGGCTTATATCCTTCCTATTTGCATTTGGGTATGGTTTCTTTTTATCTTCATATCTACATCTGTGTGCTTCATATATATACTTTTTACATGCTTTCAATCACACATTGATTGCATTTTCATATAGGGTTTTCTCTATCACATTAGGGTAGATCTTTACATTACATTTATGCATTTTAGCTCATAGAATTTTAGACATACTCTAAATTCACAAGAACTACACATATTTATCTCTATCATATTGTCTATCCACAGAGGTAGAAATCACTAAAACAGGGGTTTGACTAAGGTAAACACATAAATAGCCACCCACACATATATTTCTTCGTTTTGTAGGTCCAAAAGACCTTGAAAATAGTTGTCAAAACTATTGTGGCATCTCAACATTGAAACACTCATCCTGCAACTTATTTTAGCATAAAAAACTAAGTATAGATCATCCTAGATGATCTGCACCTAGGTATAGATTGACCTAGATGATCTATAACCCCCAAAAAGTAGTGAAATTTATCCTACAGTTAGATAAAGGTCTCAAGATCTCAAAAAAATAGTTACATCTAGTTTCAGGATTTTGATAGTCAAGAATTTAGATTTGAGTCTCCATTTTTCCTATTTCAATTATTGGTGCATTCAAATCTATATTAATCTATTTCTACATTTATTTTTAGTCTAATTAGATCATTTATTATTTCATTAGTCATTTATATACTAGTCTCTTTCATTCTTTTCAATTCTAAGCAACAAAGGAATAGAAACCCCTCAAATAAGTAGCTTTCATTAGCAACCCTCCCACTAGGTGGTGTTGATCTAATTTATCATGAGGTGATTTTGTATTCTAATGTGAGTCATGAATTGGGGAAAACTAGGCTTTTAGGTGATCCTATTTTCATCCATCATAGAAACCTATAATTATTTGTCAGACAAAAAGAAAATATATTGAAAAATCCTATTTAAAAATATCATAATACAATAAAATAGGGACATTAATTGATTCATCACAATTTTATATGTAATTTTTTTTTAAATCACTAATTATTGAGGTAACATGAAATAGATATTCATGTTTTAAGCTTGCATGGAAAGGTTCAATTTAAATGGCTATACTCAAAAAATTTGATGATATAAAATATATTGATAGCAGTATGTATCTCTCTAAGTTGATCTTTGTAGCACTATATAGTTCTCTAATTGCATCTTTGTAGCAAAATGCAATTCTTTAAGTCTTATTTCCAACTACTATAAAATATTGAAAATTTGATCTCTAGCTAGAAAGCTATGGAATTTTTATAAGATGGGTTTGTTATGTGTTTGCAAATAAGAAGGGTCTCATCTAGGCCTTGGAGTTTGGTGCCTAGTCACGCACTTAACCATAGGATAAAATATGATACTAGATGCCTAGGTAAACTCTTGCATGCACTCTAGTTAATATTGACATCTCCATATCTCTTATTGGTGATGCATGGTTCTTATTTTTGGGGATAGACCATTGACAAAATTGTTGGATTATAAGGGTATCCCCTTTCAATTTCATTAGTGCTTCTCCACTAGTCACTTGACCATGAATTATGCTCTCTCACACCGTAAAGGAAATGTCACTTGGTGGAAGGATGCTAATGGTGATCATTTGACTTCCAACTCTAATGACTCTTCGCAAGCTTGTGATTATTCCTTCCAGGATGATGTTCTACCTCTTGCTACTAGTATGGCTTCTTCAAGCCCTGTAGATCTTACTCCACCTCTTATTTTTGGGGTGGCCCCCTCTGGCCACATAGACCCTTCTCCACCTATTTCTCTTGTTCTACTCCAACCTTTGGTAGATGTGATAACCTAAAACTGATTGCATATCTTGATGAAATGAATGGACAAGTAAAATACAATGATTGAAGGTCACTGAGATGCTAAGGTGATATGTAAGACAATTAAATTAGTCAATGTATTGTCATTGATGTCAACTAGTTTTGACTGTACTTATCATGATGGTTACAAACATCTAAAGAAGGAAAATGGTAAAGGAATGAGATATCTACATGAATATGAGATGAATATGAAAGATATGGCTATGGTATACATTGGGTAACTTATTGATGAGTCTATGGCATCATATTGTTGACTTGATTGCATTACATAATTTTGTTATGTATTGAAAATCATAACTAAACAAGTTTATGTGGTCGGTAATTGAAGATTTATGTATACACCGAGATAGTGTAGTGTATACCGAGTATAGTATTAACCGAGTAGGTATTCACCGACACATTCTAATATTGACTGAGTGAAGGAAACAAATAAAGTTTATAATAGCTTAATGAATTGATGAGCTGGACAATTGCTTATGATTCAGAGGTAGAAGATAAAGTTTGTTATGAGTATCTAATGGCTAACAAAATTCAAGATTGATCAGATGAAGGAGAATTAAATGTGTTATTGACACAACCGTCGAGGAAGCTTGAAGTGGAAAAATGAACGATGGAGATTAAGAGGAAAAATATAATAGTTGAAAAGAAAATGGTTTATGTTGTCTATTTAAAGAGACATGAGATTCATTATTGAGTTTGGGGGATTATTGACACTGCAAGAGAATTTGCGTGAAAGGACTATTTTCATGCACCTCTTATCAAATTGGTTATAGACAGAACCAAGCCAAACTGCAAACATTATCGAGCATCAGAGAAGCATGCACACAGTGAAGTAAAGCTGGAGGATATGAAGGATTAAATTGATTATTGATCAGAAGAGGTATTTTGAGCTTAGCATAGATCTGAAAATCTGCAAATCATAGTTGTATTTGAATCAGATCATTACTGTATCAACTTAACCATTGTTACAGCAAAATCTCTTAACTAAGTGGACTTAAAATTCTTTTTTGTATTTAAATATGGCATTCAATGAATGTTGATTATTTTCTTGTTGACCCCATAGTGAATGTTGGTCAAAGGAGAAATGTTAGTGATAAATCCTCTAACCAGGTCACACCTTATAGTGTGTTTTGTAACCTTTGACAAGGTTGGCTCCTAACCAAGATCACTTCACAAGAGTGAATTATTTTGGGTTATTGGTCCCAAGTGGTTTTTCCCCTACCATGGTTTCCACATTAAAAAATTTGTGTGTTGAATTCTTATTTTACTTTACACATTTCATAACTAGTCAGATTGTTAAAAACAATACTGAATTTACTTTCAATCGATAGAGGAAGAGAAAGATATTGATTATAGCTTACCAAGTTGATAATTTGATTGAAAAAATTGAATATATACAATTGGAAGATTTGGGATTGTAGGATAACTAGAATGAACTGATTGACCCCCCTCTCAATTATCTAATAATTGGTACCAAAGCATTGGTTTCTTGGAAGGAAATTTTGAAGGACTTAAGCTAAAGATCACAAGATGTATAAGAGAGAGGTGCCAAAGCTGAACAAAGAAAAATTCTCGACATGGCACACTAGTAAATTTTACCTTAAATTTCGATGAGAATTAGTCAAATTTTCTACCTCAATTGGTCGAATAGGTGACTAAAATTGTCGTCGATCTTTTTTTGTCAAATTTTCTACATGGTATATAATAGTCAAAATTTTGACCCCAAAACTGGTCGAATTATCAACTGCAACAATCCCTTGGAATTGGAAGAATAACTAGTCGATTGATTGCTGCAACGGTTGAAATTGAGACCATTATGTCGTCGAATTATCCACACAAATTTGATGAATTGAGCGTCGAATGTATTGCATCCTGGTCGAATTTAGTCCATTTTGTCATCGAATTATACACCAAAATTCGTCGAAAGGATCATCGAATGTATAGCATCCTGGTCAAATTTAGTAGTGTAAAGGATGAAATTTCAACCAATACTAACTTTTGTTTTAAAAAAAATGTGACACCATTTTCAATATATTCCTACTTTTAGTTGAATATATTGCTTGTCTATAATTAGTATGCATATATGAATCTATGAAGCTTTGATTTAGCTATTTTCTTCTATTTAGCACAATTAGATTGAACAAAGCATTTTCATTGTACTGTATATTCACAGCCTACAGATTTGTGTGCTTGTCTGAGTTTGATAGGTAGATCTGCGTATCAAACTCAGACAAGCACACAAATCTGTAAGTAAATGTTGATTAAATATTTTATTTTTAATAGCAGTTTAAAAGAATATTTAAATGTTTTGACGGATAGCAGGTGGAGTTGAAAAAACACAACACGTTTACATTTTTGCAATGGTCTATAACTTAAAATACGCAATTAAAGACCTCTATCAAAAATGCAACCCTGTTGTGTTTTTCAACTCCACCTGATATCCTATGTATATGAATTGAGATTGCATATTGAACTAGGCTTCTCTTTCTACATTGCCTGAAACCAAGAGACTGTCACAGTTAACATCTAAATGGCACATCTCATCATCACAACTAATCCACCTTAAACAATTGAATAAGTTTTCTTGTATTAAATATTCATTAATCAAAATTTGAATAGAAAATGTATACCTTGAGTACTAGGTCACAAGAGCATATACAAGATTCTTGATAAAATAGATCTTGATTGTGAAACATATGAATCATTCCTATTTGTGCATCCTCATTATCTGTCGCATATTCATGTGTAGTTGATTTAAACAATAGATTCGTCACTACAATGAGAAAGTTACCACCACACGTCAAACATAATCCACCTTAAACAATTGAATATGTTTTCTTGTATTAAATAATCATTAATCAAAATTTGAATAGAAAATGTATACCTTGAGTACTACAATTCACATTAGAATCGACACCTCCATCGTGCTCAGTCGGTGCAGTATCAATATCTGCAAGCTGCATTCCAATGTAAATAATAGATTTAGATGACGATATCGAAGAAATGCCTAATTCACAGTCCATCCTTTGTTCTTTGAAACACTAAATTAGGGATTTCTATGATATCCTCATCTATATCTACAGCTATTGCCTCTATTTTTGCAGTTGTTTTTCCCCTATTTGATATTTATCTTCAGGTGTCCACACTCGTTCTGTTGGTTGTTGCCAGCTTCTCTTTGAGCTTCTCTTTGTTTCAAGAATAGTTTAACATTCTCTGGGAAACATAATTATAGGCATCATGGTCACATTTTTTTGGAGACAATGTAATTGAGTGCTATACCCAAACAATGGAGAGCAACTTCTGCACCTCCGGATCCAAGTTGTTATCCATCCCGCAGTGTCAACATGGAATCGAAGGTGCAAAAATTGCTCTCCGTGTAGGTATACAACTCAATTATGTTGTCTCCAAAAAAATGTGACCATGATGCCTACAATTATGTTTCAAGAATAGTTAAATTAACATTCTCTACTTAACAGGGCCAACCACGTGAAGGTGGAAGCTCATCTAGCCCCTCCTAGGAGCCTCTTATGACCCTTTACGACATTTTAAGACCTCTAAGATGTATTCTTAGAGGTCATAAATGGTCGTAAAGGGTCATAAGGGGTCCTAGGACACAACAGTTGAGAAACATAAATGTAGGCATCATGGTCACAATGTTTTGGAAACACAACATAATTGAGTGGTATACCCAGACGATGCAACGCAACCACTACTCCTGTAGTTCTAATTTGACACTGTGGGATCCAAAAACCAAAGATAATGAATCTATATATGGTTTTTGGATCCACAGTGTCAACTTAGAACTGCAGGAGTAGTGCTTGTGTTGCATTTTCTGGGTATAGCATTCAATTATGTTGTGTCTCCAAACAATTGGGACCATGATGCCTACATTTATGTTTCTTAGCTGTTGTGATACCTACATTTATGTTTTTTAGCTGTCATGTTTATTTTCATGTTCTTTGTGTTTGGCTTCTCTCCCTCGCATCGAAAATAAGATTTTTCCCACTCTGAATCGAGAATGTGCATGCAACATAAGCAAAATATGCATGGATAGCAAGTGGAGTTGAAAAAACACAACACATTTACATTTTCACAATGGTCTATAACTTAAAATATGCAATTAAAGACCTCTATCACAAATGCAACCCTGTTGTGTTTTTCAACTCCACTTGATATCCTATGTATATGAATTGAGATTGCATATTGAACTAGGCTTCTCCTTCTGCATTGCCTGAAACCAAGAGACTATCACAGTTAACATCTAAATGGTGCATCTCATCATCACAACTAATCCACCTTAAACAATTGAATATGTTTTCTTGTATTAAATATTCATTAATCAAAATTCAAATAGAAAATGTATACCTTGAGTACTACAATTCACATTAGAATCGATGCCTCCATCGTGCTCGGTGAGTGTAGTATCAATATCTGCAAGCTGCATTCCAAAGTAAATAATAGATTTAGATGACGATATCGTAGAAACGCCTAATTCACAATCCATCATTTGTTCTCTAAAACACTAAATTAGGGATTTCTACGATATCCTCATCTGTATCTATAGCTATTGCCTCTATTGTTGCAAGTGCTTTTCCCCTATTTGATATTTATCTTCAGGTGTCCACACTCGTTCTATTGGTTGTTGCCAGCTTCTCTTTGAGCTTCTCTTTATTTCGAGAATAGTTTAACATTCTCTGAGAAACATAATTATAGGCATCATGGTCACATTTTTTTGGATATGATGTAATTGAGTGGTATACCCAGACGATGGAGAGCAACTTCTGCACCTTCGGATCTAAGTTGTTATCCATCCCGCAGTGTCAACTTGGAATCAGAGGTGCAGAAATTACTCTCCGTGTAGGTATACAACTCAATTATGTTGTCTCCAAAAAAATGTGACCATGATGCCTACAATTATGTTTCAAGAATAGTTTAATTAACATTCTCTACTTAACAGGGCCAACCACGTGAAGGTGGAAGCTCATCTAGCCCCTCCTAGGAGCCTCTTATGACCCTTTACGACATTTTAAGACCTCTAAGATGTATTCTTAGAGGTTGTAAATGGTCGTAAAGGGTCATAAGGGGTCCTGGGACACAACAGCTGAGAAACATAATTATAGGCATCATGATCACATTTTTTTGGAGACAACGTAATTGAGTGGTATACCCAGATGATGAAGATCAACTTCTGATCCTCTGGTTCCAAGTTGACAATGCGGGATCCCAAGACCATAGATAAGGAATAAATTGAGAGAGCGGAGGAGGGCCATAATGACAAAAATAATACAAGACAAACCTCAAGTTAAATGAGGCAACTGCAAACATTTTAATAGAATTTTATTAAAATGTTTACAGTTGCCTCATTTAACTTGAGGTTCATCCTGTTTTATTTTGGTCATTATGGCCCTCCTCCGCTCTCTCAATTTATTCCTTATCTATGGTCTTTGGATCCCGTAGTGTCAACTTGGAATCGGAGGAGCAGAGGTTTCTCTCCATCATCTAGGTATACAACTCAATTATGTTGTCTCCAAAAAATTGTGACCATGATGCCTACAATTATGTTTCTCAGCTATTGTGAAATCTACATTTATGTTTCTCAGTTGTCGTGTTTATGTGTATGTTTTTTATGTGTTTGGAAAGACATCTTTCTAGCCTGAGCCTAGATCCTTCGGCAATTAGCTTAATAATAATTGTAGATGATAGATGAGCAATTAGCTATCCAAGAAAAATCCCATAAATGAACTATATGTACCCCAATTAATGTTCCCTCTGTGCATACCCAAATGATATATTTGAAACAACAAGGGTAAGGCTAAATTTACCCTTGTTTTTTCAAATATATCATTTAGGTATGCGCAGAAGGCACAGGAATTAGGGTACACACAGTTCATTTACAAGATTTTTCTTAGGAAGCTAATTGCTCAACTCTCATTTGCTTCATTTATTATCAAGATAATTGTCAAAGGATCCAAGCCCAAGCTAGAAAGATGTCTTCCCATTCTATTTAAGCCATATTCCTTGTTCTTGTCAAACTTCCTTGGTACAGTAGGCCTGCTCTCTGCAGTACTCTTCTTCAGCGAGACTTCATACCACACAGCATCCATAGATTACGTTCAATGCATTATTTATGCTTGTATTGGTGGGAAAACTCTTGAAAACATGCAAAAGAGATAGTCAATCCATAGTCAAGGTCAAGGAACAAATGGAACAACCAAGAAAACACTATATGTTAAATCATGTGATTGATAGCAGATTGGGGCTCCCATGAGCCATAAACATGAAGAATTATTAAAATATTAGTTACAATATGAAAATACTAAACTAACTAATTCCTGAGTTCATCTTTGCATATGGTCACAACAAATTAGATATGCGATTACAATACAGAGAAGGCATCGTAAAAATATAATTTTAGAATTTGCCCTAGCCTGACACGTTTTGCACTCAAATCCTTCATCGTGGATAAGTGGAGATGGGTGGGTAGATGTAGATGAGTTGTCATCGACCCAACTAAAGTATTCGCAGCCATTATTTCCCTGTGATACCCAGTCTACATTAGTTCTTATATTATAATGAATAGTATGTACATTAGAAACTTTAAATATATACACATTAGCAACCTTTTTTCAATTAGGGCAAGACCAAAATTATCATCCAGGGTTGTTCAATGTCAGTGAAGTCTTCAACACACACTTCCCACCACCACATTGACAGTTTGGCACATTGACAAGAGTCATTGAACCTATATCAATAATGCACTGCACCATCGTTACTACATTTATTATTTTTATATGATTATTTTTACAGTCCAAATACACCAAGGAGTACCATCATAAATATTAACCATTTACAATAATGAAAAGTAAACCTAAATCAAATAGCTCATTTTTTTATCAGCATGTGTAGTTTGTGTGTATATGAAAAATGAAAGAAATATGAAGCTGAAATAAAATAGTGAACAAAATAGTATTCCACATAGAGTGAATGAAATATACCATCAAAAGAAGGTGACAAAATCCTATCATGAAGCACAGACATAGGAAATCAAAAAGGGACAAAAGACATGAAATAAGAAAAATCATTACGACTATAGAAAAATCATTTATACTATAATCAAAAAAAGAAACACTCTTTGTCAACAATTTCCAAAATCATTAGGACTATAAATGGATGGTTCTAATATTGCTTTTCCATTACAAAAATTGAGCATTCATCATTTGGTACTTCTTAGTGTATTCCATTTAAGTTTTTCAGTTGTCGTGTTTATGTGCATGTTCTTTATGTGTTTGGATTCTCCCTCGCAAGGGATACATCGATAGGTAATTGATTTGAAAGCATAATGATTTGACAGTCTTTTTTCAGGATAGGCGTAATCATCCCCCCAACCTTAATTAGCAACATTGGTGTCCTATCATTGCACAAGTGCAAGACGATAAGGGTCTATTCAAGGAGGGATGAAAAAAAGGTCATTTTAACCTTGCAAGCCTAGGTTTTGGAATAGGTTTAGGTTTCTCAATAAAGTTGACTACATTGTTTTCTGTGTTATATGTAATGTCAACATTCACTGATTAGCAGATATTTCAAGTCTCCAAGTGTGGAGTTCACTGTCCCTGGCAGTTCTCTATTGGTTTACAATAGTGCTTCTTCCCATAATCAAACAATGGATTTGATTCCAACCTAAGATTACATAAAACCCCTCATAAAATTTCAAAACAATAAGAATACAGTCTTCATTCACAGTCACTATCAATGTTCCTCAAATCAGTGATTAGAACAGGCAATTAAAATGTACCTCAAATCATTAATCAGTTGATTATTATATAAGCTCCTCAAGCATGAATTGGAGAGGACTACATCAAAACCAAAAACATTAATCAGTTGATTATTATATAAGCTCCTCAAGCATGAGTTGGATGATGTGGATTATGTAGATATAAGAACTAATGTATCCACATCATCCAACTCATGCTTGAGGAGCTTATATTATTTACTGTCTCATAATAGTAAGATTGGTACCTATCCTAGTAAGTCATTATGAGATAGTAAATACGATCTACATCCAATCTTGGTCCACAAGCATGAGTTGGATGATGTGGATTATGTAGATATAAGAACTAATGTATCCACATCATCCAACTCATGCTTGAGGAGCTTATATTATTTACTATCTTTTTGCCTTGGCATTTGTCATTATTTTTGAGAAATTCAGTCTATAAAAGGATGGTGAACAAAAATGACAGTCCAATAGATGGATATTCAAGTCCCATAAATATCAGTGGACAGTGCTAAAACAAAATTATGACAGCCTTCATGTTGAAGTGACAGTCTTGCATAAGAAAATACTAGACAATTGTAAGTCCAAACATTAAGGTTGTGTAGAAACAGTCTATAAAAGCTTACAAGCAAGACAAGAATGGCCTTTGAAAATGTTGGATGGCATGTTGATAATGGTTTCCATATAGAAATAGAAAAGGAAAACCATAGAACAATCAGTCCTATGAAGAATTTAAAAGGCTAAAATGGAAGACAATCTAAATGGTCATGTGACAATCACAAATGTTGTTGGAATTGAACAAAGCAAACTAGGCCAAGGGAATGATGAACTAATAGGTATAATAGTCAATGGTAAACAAGTTGGTGTCAAAAGAATGTTGATCTCAAAGGATTTTTAGTTAACCGTGAAGGTAAAATTTTGAAGATAGCTGAAGACAACCAACAATCCAAGTATAGCCACAAGAAACATCACAATGAGGACAATCATCCCATGACAGTCATGCCAAACAACAATGAGCATGCAGTAGTTCTTGATGGAAGATCAAAGGAGAGTAGACAGTAAGTCAAGTTTTTGCAAGAAGTACATGAAATATTTTAGAGGCTCAGTAGCATGACTCACTAACAGTCTAGAGGATAAGGTGACAGTCCACTAAAGGACATTCATCCAAGGCAGCATTATGCAAAGGACAGTACTAGAAAATGAGAAGTTTGGTAATGATGGATGATGGAAAGGTCAATGAGAAAAGTATGAAGATTGGATCAATGGATTGGAATGGATATGGGTAGAGTATAGAAGAGTTTAGAATGATGTTATAGTTTCTTGTGGATGAGAAGGAAAAGCCATAGTGCTTAGGGGAATAGTGTGATGACTATCCCAACTAGAGAATCCCTCATATTTCTCTCAGTAAGCTTAATAGTTGTGGCATAGGATCCTTCAACTGTTTGTGGACCCTTTGTCTTGTAAACAATGACCAAACTTTCAATCAAATGCACCTTATGTTTGACGTGTGGTGGTAACTTTCTCATTGTAGTGATGAATCTATTGTTTAAATCAACTACAGATGAATATGAGACAGACAATGAGGATGCACAAACAGGAATGATTCATATGTTTCAAGGTACATTAGGAACAATAGATTCCAAGTGGAGATGCATTAGGAACCTTATTGTCATTCACTGAGATGTAACACTAAGGGAACAATGAGAGTTGGTTGGAATGGTTATGTTAGGAAGTTATGGGATGGTTATTTTCCCTGTTAGTTGGAATGGTTATGTTATGAATGGTCATAGGGAGTCTCTGTTACAAAACAGTGAGAATAGAATGGTGTATGTTTTGGTGAACGAAAAGACAATAAAACTTTATTGTTCTCTGCAATTCAATGATTATTTGAAACTCTATTCATTTTGTTATACTTGTCAATTTTATGAAACTTAATGTTTTTTTCTCCTTTGTTTTGCAAGGTGAATTGGAGGAGAAGCTAGGAGAAGCTAGGAAGGTGAGGAAATGATGGTGAAGTTAAGCTCAAGATTTCAAGCTCGAGGACTTCAAGTGAGAAGGAAAATTCAACATCAAGATTATCAAAGTACAAATTCAAGGCAAAATGAAGACCGAGTTCATGAAGATGCGAGTGATTCAAGTCATAGCAATGAGAAAATTTCTAGGAAAGAAGATGAAGAAGTTTCGAGAAGATGAAGAAATTTGGGAATATGCCATCACATTAGAGAGCTTGATAATGTTGAGTATCAAGAGATATTTTTCCTTCAACAAAAGATCGATCAAGTCTACAAGATAAAGATGTTGAAGTGACACCTAGTTGTCTTCAACCAATCAAGAAAATTCCAGTTACAAACACATTCAATCAGATCACTCCAAGAATAGAATGTTGGGTATCAAAGAAGGAAAAGAAAGATGTAATAGGAAATTTCATAATGGAATGAAGGACCGAATTCTTTGTATAGAGTTTTGGTTCTTCAATGTTTGTGATTCTCTGTTTTAAATTATCTAAATGATTGCGTAGATGTAAGATGGATTAAGGTTGGATTTATGTTGTATTCAAAATGTTATTTTTTATGCAATTCGGTTTCAAAGATATATATTAATTTATGGATGAAACCCGGTTTTGAGAAAGCATTATTAAGGGAGTTTATTTTATTGTTGAATGGGTTTTTGACAATGATAATCAAGAACTATCGGCAGTTTATGTATCAAGTATTATAGAAGAAGTTTAATAGTTATTGAAATTAGTTTGTAACCAGTCTCGATAACAAAGGAAGGTTCATAATAGTATGGTGGGACTGTATGCATTTTAACTTCAAATTTGTTGCGGGTTTGTGCTTTAGACATTCTGGTTTAGAATGAAGACAGTGCTCTATTTTATTTGATTTTTGAATGGGATGTTGGAATGAATTTATGTGATAGAGAAGTGGAGTTAAAGGCTAAATCTTGTTCTTGAATATATATATTGAAACAACTTAACAACAAATCATTCACCAATCTTTATAATAAGTCATCTTTGAAAAGGAGTAAAGGGGGTGAACCATCTATCTACATGTGTGCAGGTCCGCACTACAAGAGGCCCATATGAAGATTAAGAACCATCAAATCTAGAAGCAGTGTGATCTCATCCACCATTGAGTGTTTGAGAAAATGAAACAAATGGTATTTCCCTGCTTTCCATCCATCAACACCGAGTTTCAATGGAAGAAACACAGGTCAAGACTAAATGCCCATGACAGGGCCGACTATAGGGTTTCCAAGTCGGACTGTCAAGGGGTTTTAATTCTTGTGAGTACAATCTTGAGCTTTTATGAAATGTTACAGACTTATTACATGAATTCAAAAACCCTAAATGAAATATAAGTCAATCCACAGAGATGTTCAACTCTCTAGTCGTAACTTGCCAAAACATGAATTAGAAACAAAACATGCTCAGTAATGAATAAGAATGAATTTCAAAACTACCAATCTAACAATCTACTTCGCCATAGATAGGGAATCACAATCTACCTCGAGTGTTGAGTGCTAGATATGAAGTGTGCTCAATCTCATGGACCACCAAATCTCTGGAACTCTGTCTCCTACAATCTGTGGTCTACACAATTTGAAATCCCTTCGCTCCGTTCCTATATCCCTTCGCTCTATTTGTATATCTCTTCGTGTGCTACAACCATAAAATGAAATCCTAATTTGCTTGTAAAAATGAAATGAGTTGAAATGTTTTTTTTTAGGTTATATGGCCGTGTTGGTCAAAATTTTGACACACATCGTATTGGTCAAAATTTCGACCAACACAGGCATGGATTTTTAAAAAAAACAAATTTTTCCTTCTATAACGACCAACCTAAACCTTTTTAATTAATGGTCGATAATTTTCATAGAAAAATGATGTCAAATGTACTAGTGGCAAAGCAGAATGAAGCTACATATATCTAGAATTGGAGAATCTTCCGTATTCTACTTGAGCAATGATTACATCCAACCGACTGGACGTTTAACTATTGATCAGTTGAGAGATAAACATGAACATAATAGGAAAATGATAGAGATTGGTTTTGCCTTATCAGATGCTGAATTTGAATATGTAAAGACATGTACTACTACTAAAGGAATGTGGGAAAAACTTGCACTAGTTCATGGAGGAGATGAAAATGTGCTGAGGGAAAGAGTTGAGAGTCTTAGAGGAAAGTTTGATGACATGAAGATGAAAGAAGGAGAAAACATTTCACAGTACAAAAACCAAATTAAGGAGATTGTCAATGCTATCAAAGGAGTGGGAGGTGTTATTGATGAAGACACTATTGTGAGTAAAATTATTAGAACCTTGCTGCCTATTTATGCTATTAGAATCTCTGTAATCCATGAAATGAGATCAGTCTCGGGTAACACTCTTACACTTGATAGCCTCATCAGTAAACTGACTAATTTTGAGTTGAATAACTTTGATAACAATAGTGTTCCACATGTTGATTTTTCATTTATGTCATCCTTGAAAATTGCTAAATCAAGCAGTAAACATATGATAAGAAATGAGAGTGACACTGACACTGATGAGGATGAACTTGATGAACTTGAAGCATTAATGGCTAGAAGACTGCAAAAAGGTAAAGGAATATACAAAGGGAAAATACCTTTGGTATGTTTTAACTATAAATAAATTGGGCACATTACATCTAGATGTCCTAACTAGAAAGAAGATGACAAAGACAATGACTGATCCTGTGAAAGAAAGTTTGATAGGAGAGATGACTAAAATCACTAAGTCAACCGATAGTATGATAGAAGAAGCAACTGAGACTACAAAGATAAAGGCAAGAAAGCATGTTACCTTGTTGAAGATAATGATGATGACACCACCATTGACACTGATGAAGACATTGAGGTGGTATTCGTAGCTTTGAAAGAAGATTAAGAAGAAGAAGAAAGGTGTGTTGAAACAACACTTATTTCTAAAGTTAGCAAGAATGATACATGGATTATTGATAGTGGTTGTACACATCATATGACTGGTGATAAGGATAAATTTCAATACCTTGAACATTATAATGGTGGATCTGTTAAAATGGGAAATGACACACCTTATCTAGTAAAAGGAAAAGGATCTATCTTGTTATACAAGCACAAAATTGTGTCACGTTTCAGGCTAACTTATCAGCACAGCTAAATGTGAATATTTCTAGCTAAAATTATTTTTTGTCAAACATGTGGTCTAGATAGATTCATTTTAGCTAAGTTAGATAAGTGCTTCAAATTTTCCAATTGGAAATATTAATTAAATGCATGTTTGATACCAATTACTAAAGAAATAAAATTATTTTAGAAAAGCGATGTTTCAATAACTCCTACGAGCATTTTAATGATATTTTTTTATACCCTTTTTTAGAGCACTGAGTCAAGATTATCATCATATAATTTTTATAGTATTATAATTAGATCTAATATATTATAATTTCAAAATACTACAAGTAGGTATTTTAACATTCGAGAACAAGCTGCTTCAAAAATAGAAAAAAATAGTAAAGCTTATCAAAAAAATTGAAATTTTATATTTAACACTAGAGGAGAGAGTTCTCTTCAATAATGTGTAATTTTGTTTTTGAATGTTGTAGATTTGATAGGGGAAATTTGGTGGGAGATGAATATTGTTGATTTCAAATATGTTTGACTCTGAGTAGTTATAATGGAGAAAATATACATTGAAAACTATTTTTTCTTATTTTCTGCACTAGCTATACATTTCATCTATAACATATTTTCAAGTCAAAGGAAAAAAGATTATTTGCATATACTTTTTTGGTGGGAACAAGACCCTCATTTTTCAGCATTTTTCAACAAGTAAAAAATGGACTTCAAAAATTAAAAAACTATGTGAATTATTGTTCAAAAAAAATTTAAAAAATTATAGGCATAAACTTCATCCACTTTTACACATTTCATTAGTTTACATCATCTCCAAATTCTAAACATAAAAGCCATTTTTATGTCGTTAAAGTTAAAAACTGTGTTGTTGACCTTTTCCTTTATAAAAGTGTGACACAACTTTGTACTTTTACCTACAGTTTCTACTTCTATGTGAGAATGCATATTGGGTGAAGGGACTTAACTATAATCTGTTGAGTGTAGCATAGTTGAATAACTCAGGTCACTAAGCTGCATTTAAAAATAGAAAGGTGAAAATCTATGATGAGACTGGAAATTTGGTCAGTACTAGTGAACAATCAAAAGGTAATCTATTCTATCTTGACAATGTTGAAACTTCGTGTTTATCGGCTAGAACTGGAGATGTATGGTTATGGCACAAAAGGTTATGTCATGTGAATTTTGAAAACATGTTTAAAATCTGTAAGAAAAGAAAATTTAGAGGCTTACCGAGCTTATCTAAACCTGACCATGTCATGTGTAAACAATGTCAAATGGAAAAAATGTCAAAATCTAGTTTCAAGAGAAAGAACTATTCATCTAAAGCTATTTTGGAGTTGGTTCATACTAACTTGTGTGGTCCTATGAGAACTCAGAGTTATTATGGTGACAGATATTTTTTTTTATTTGTTGATGACTACTCTAGGATGATGACTGTTATGTTTTTAAAAGAAAAATCTGAAGCTTTCAAGATGTTTAAATGGTATAAAGCTAAAGTGGAAAAGGAAAGTGGAAAAGATTTAAAATTATTGAGATGGGCTCACTAAATTTTTTAATGAGCATAGAATTAAGAGACAAGTTTCTGCACCGAGAATACCACAGCAGAATGGAATTGTTGAAAGGAGGAATAGATCTATAGTTGATTGTACTAGAACACTGATGATTAAAAAAGATGTTACACAAATATAATGCAGAGAGTTTGTTAGTACTTTCATATACACATTGAACCAAGTAAAACTGATGAAATATTCAAACAAGACACCCTATGAGTTATGGTATGAGTACACACTAAATGTAAGTTATTTCAGAATATTTGGAAGTAGATGTTACATTCTGAAAGAGGATAGAAATGGAAAATTTGATTCAAAAGGTGATGAAGGAATATTCTTAGGATATTCTACTAAAAGAAAATCTTACAAATATTTGAATAAGGTTACTAATAAAATGATTGAAAGTGAAAATGTGAGGGTTGATGAGTTTTCTGAGAAAAATGATGAAGAAAGAAAAAAGGAACCAAAAGACTATGGTAGATTCACATACATTGAGCAACCTGACATTCTACCCAAGTAATAGGCTAAAATTACCAAGCAACAGGATAAGGATACTAAGCATCAGCCTCTAGAGACCAAGAATCAGGAAATAGATACCGAGGAAGATCTTTATCCTACACCGAATGATGAACAAAGAAGAGAGCAAGTTCTAGCAAAAATTTTGAGGAGACACCATCCATAGAATCAGATTATTAGAGACAAGAAAGCTGGAATGATGACACGAAGTAAGTTGAGAAATGCCACATGTTTAGCTTGTGAATTTGAACCTTAAAATGTTAGGGATGCACTTGAAAATGATGAATGGATTAAAGAAATGAATAAGGAAATTGAACAAATACTAAAAAACAAAACATGGATATTAGTGTCGAGACCGAATGATAAGAATATTATTGGAACTAAATGGATATTCATAAACAATTTGAATGAAAATGGTGAAGTCACTAGGAACAAGGCAAGACTTGTATGCAAAGGGTGTGCACAAGAAGAAGGTATTGATTATGGTGAGACTTTTGCACCAATGGAAATACTTGAAGGAGTTAGAATATTGCTTGCATATGCTACCTACAAAGGATTTAAAGTATATCAAATGGATCTCAAATCTACATTTTTGAATGGAATACTTGAGGAGGATGTATACATTGAACAAACTGAAGTTTTTGTTGATCCAAATCATAAAAACATGATATGTAAGTTGCACAAAGCATTGTATGGACTGAAACAAGCACCAAGAGCATGGTATGAAAGACTGCATTTATATCTTATTAGTATTGGATTTGTTTTTGATAAAAGCAATAAAAAAAAAGGGTGTTGACCCATAGAACAAAGAGGCTGACTATGTAATTAACAAAAATTTAATCACCATAGCAAGCAGCATTAAAGCAAGAGAGTCTGCCATGATCAAAAACAAAAAAGAAGCAAAAAGTAAACTACAACATATGCAGAGTATCACACATCTACAGAAAAGTTTTTAAAATGTTCAACTTAAACCCAACCAGGTGCCATGCAGGGCTAAAAACCAAATCCATAGTTTTGAGCATACGTAAGTAAACAAAATATAACCAAAAAAGAGGCAAGGAAACAACATCAGTCTCCATCCTCCCATTCACAGGTAGCCATAGATCTATTTTCCATTCCATAAGTGCTTCGACAATAGAAGGTCAGCCCACTCTTCATTTAGGAAGTTGAAGAGCTCCCAGTTACTTTTAACAGCTTCCTTGTCCTCTGAGGCCTTCTCATTGAGGAGGTAGAGAGAAGTGGTAGATGCATGCATCACCTTAAGCATGAATTTACTAACATCCACCAGATGCTTGTTGGTAGCTTCTAGGTCCCTGGTGAGTTTAGACACTATATTCTCCATGGAGGTGAACTAGTACTTAATTCTCCCCATCAGGCCACTACCAGTGTGCCCTCTCTCCTCACTAGGGTCTTTTTCCTTCATCTCCTCCTCAACCACATTGGTTTGGGTGTCCTCATCAAGCTTAATTTCCACTTGTTCATTGTCATTAGCTGGGTCCTCTTTGCTAGGGGAGGCCACGAAAGCATCCTCCTAGGAATAAACTTCCTCTCTGCTCATGAGCTCTCTTATAGCTCTTTTCCCTTGCTCTTTGGAAAGGCAAGAGGAGTGGCGGGTAGAGGTGAGATGGGGCTCAGAGGTCAGGGGATAGTCCACATTAATGACAATATTTTTATGCTTCTTGGGAGGGGGCTGAGAGCTAACACCCGGGTCAAGGGAATTCTTCTAAGAGTTGGGGGTGGGTTGGGTTCTAGAAGATTTAGGGCTCGAAGCAGGGGTTGCACTGCCTTTAGACTCAGTGGGAGTAGGGAAGCCCTGGTTAAGGGAAACTGACTGTGACAAGGGTTGGTGAGAGGTGTGAGAAACCTACGAAGGTAGAGGGGGGTAGAGGGTACAGTGGAAATTGTATAAGCGAAGGATAAGGCCTTGATGGAGATAGATAGGTTTTTTACCAAGGTAGATGGCTTCATTCATAGCCTTCACGTTAGCTTCCAACGAATGCAGAAGGTAAAAAGGAAATGAAATTAACAGCTTATGACGAAAATGGTTTAGAAATGAGAGATGATAGTTATAAAACATACCAAACAGGCACTCCAAAGTGAAATATTTCATCACGAGCTTGCACATCTTTGGCCAAAACTCTGGGAGCTCAATGAAAGTGTAGCCACCATTTAGCAGAGAAGGGGTAGCATCATCCTTGAAGAATTGCACAAATTATGACTTCGCTTGGGCTTTAGCAATTTTTTTCCACTTCCTACTAGTGGTTAGCATTCCCGTCGCCTGGCCAATAACCTCTTCATTGACTTGGAAGGAGATGTTGTTAATGGTGACCTGCCTTTCATTCCAGGTTTTGGCAACCTGTTTGGAGATCATTTCATCATGGCCTTCGAGGCATTCCATGAAAGGCAGGATACCTCCCTCCTTGCAAAAGTACATAACCATGGGATCTGAGGAGAATTCATCCTCAATCCTATCTGGCTTGATTATTTTCCTATCACCACCAATTTTCTTCCCCTGAGCCGCCAACAGAAAAAACTAGAAACTAGAGGAAGACCAGAGGAAAGAACTCTCGCACCAGACTCGGCTCTCCGAAAAATCACACAACAAAGGTTGGAAATGCCAAAAAGAAAGCCAAACATGGGATTTGAAGTCATTTCAAGTTGCAAAGAGTGATTAAGGCTTTGATTTTCTTGGGGTTCATAAATCCTTGCCGTAAATGCCACCAAGGTTAAAATGTGAGAAGTACACGATAACCCATAATTATCATAATAATTATGATTAGAAAAATCTACTTCGTATCTCTTGACAACCTCCAAAGATTTATTTCCCAGAGGCCATTTAAAATAATGATGTTCATTTAATGGAAGACTCGTGCCCATATGCTACATCAGACCCCTTTCATACTTTAAGTTATGCCCACAATGAGCCATGTGGCAAGTAAAAGAGGTTGGGATAGGGGTCGCAAAAATGTGCTAGCACCCGGCCCCACCACAAGGTGTCCCACTCAAGCTTTCCTTTTTAAACTTCATGAGATTCAAATTTAGTTTCTCTCATTTCCCGCCTAAGTAGGTCTTGAGTATTCTAGGGTAGCTGACTAACAGCTCTCCAACACCGAAGCTTGTCTAGTTGCAAACCGGTAGCAGCCATGGAGTCAGCAACCGCATTGCCTTCCCTGTAGATGTGCATGATCATAACCTTGTGCATGTGATCCATAATATCATGGATATCACTCAAAATGCTATCCACTTTCCAACCAGCATTGTAGCTACCCCTGGAAGCATCAATTATGGTTTTGGAATCTCCTTCGATAGCAATGTTGGTACAACCTATGGACATGGAAAATTTCAATCCCCAAAGGAGAGCCATACCCTCAGCCTAGTTGATAGTATGGTTGTGAAGGGGTCCAGCATAGGCCACCATTAAGCAGCCCTTGTGATCACAAATGACACCACCACCATCTTGGAGCTAATTGCAAACCGAGCCATCAAAATTCAACTTGTGCCAAGTGGCACGAGGAGGAGTCCAAACAGTAGCATTTCAAGCAGAAATCTTAGTGTTATCAAATTTGGCAAATCCCTTATCCATACCCTAGTTCATGGCAATTTTGTGGTCCCAGGTAGAAGGTGGGAGACTAGGGGTCTTCCAGTGGGTGACAAGTAAGCTTTCCTGAAGTAATTTGAGCCCAAGTTGGAACACCATCATGCTATTCAGTTCAGTATCTCTGAAGGTACTATTATTGTGTTCCTTCCATAGGGACCAGTAGAAGATTGGCAAGGCCTGATTCCACATGAGCTTAATCAAAGGGTGGTGGGAGGGAGAGAGCTAGTTGTGGAAATAATCATGGATATCCTTATTAGGGACCCACCTGATGCAAAGATGAGTCAAAATCTAATGCCACACCTCAGTAGAAAAATCACAGTGAATAAATAAGTGATTTATGCTCTCATCCTCTTTTTTACATAAGTAGCATCTATTGGCAAGACTGCAGCCCCTCCTGGTGAGGTTGTCTAGAGTGAGAATTTTACCATGTAGCACCATCCACTAGAAGAAATTGACCTTAGGGATAAGCTGTCGTTGCCACACTTTTTTCCAACAGGTAGTGTCGGCAATTTTTGTGGTGAACTAATTATAAGAAGATTTGACCGTGAAGCCACCATGTTGAGTATGACACCATAGGATTCTATCAGGCCTGTCGAACAGGGGAATGCAGATAGAATGGATTAAGGTATTGAGGTTCGTAGCCATATTAAGGAGATTCGGTCTTTGCCCCAGGAAAGGAATAATATCGATCCATCTGCCATTTGAAATGAAGTTGGAGACCAGGCTGCCAACCCCATGGATAAGAATGTTTCTTAATTGGGAGAAATGAGTGGAGGAAATAATACCATCAGGTAACCATGGGTCCTCCCAAAACCTGATGTCCATGTCATTTCCCAATTACCATAGGGTCCCTTTCTCCAGAATACTTTTATTTCTAAGGATATTGTTCTGAATTTTAGAACCTCTCAAATGTCCTTGTTCCATAAAGAGCTTACAAAAGCAACCCCCATCAAGGTATTTAGCCTCCATAATTTTGCACCAGTCAATAGAACTCGAGACCAAGTTCCAAGACAACTTGGATAGCAGGGCCCTATTGAGATTGTTAATTCTTCTAAACCCTGGGGCCCCCAAGTGTTTAGGGAGGCAGAATTTTTCCCAGCTGACCAAAGGGAGTCTTCTCTTTTCCTCAAACCCCAACCAGAGGAAGGTACGCTGAATCTTTTCCAACTTTTCAGCCATGACACTAGAAATTTTGAATATAGAAAGGAAATAGACAGGAATACCTTGAAAAGAAACAACAAGGAGTTGAAGCTTACCAGCACTACTAAGTAGTTTACCTTTCCATCCAGCCAACTTCCTTTGGGTTTGCTCAAGGATGGATTTCTAAAACTCATTATTCACATCTTTGACCGTAAGAGGGAGACCAAGGTAAGTCGCAGGGAGAGAATCATCCTGCCAGCCAAGAATTCTTAAAATCTTTGTTTGAACTATTGGTTCATTTTTGAAGAAGAATATTCAACTTTTATGATAGTTAATGTGTTGACCTGACGTAGTAGCATATCTGTCAAGCATAAGTTTCCACACCCTGGCTTCCAGAACCAAGGAGGTGCCGAAGAAGAACGTGTCATCCACAAAATGCTACAAGACTTCAAGAGGAGGCTGGAAGCAGGTTTGATACCCTCAATTTCTCTAGAATGTGCCAGGTGCATCATGTTATGGCCCAGGACCTCAACCAAAAGGATAAAGAGATAGGGTGATAGAGGGTCCCCATGGTAAAGACCCTTAGCAAGAGAAAATTTAGTACCTGGTTTTTCATTGAGTAGCACAGAGAATCAACAGCAATTTAAATTTGAAAGGTGAAACTGATGACAATATTCTTATTGCTGAAATTTTTGTTGATGATATCATATTTGGAGGACATGATAATCTATGAAAATATTTTGTTGATGAAATAAGAAAATAATTTGAGATGTCAATATTTGGAGAGATTAAATTCTTTCTTGGTTTGCAAATTCTACAACAAAGTGAAGGAATATTCATTACACAATCTATGTACATCAAAGAAGTGTTGAAGACTTTTGGAATGGAAGATTCAAAACTAGTTGGTACACCAATGGTCATGATATGCAAATTAGCAAAGGATGATCAATCAACCAAGGTAAACCAGACACTATATAGATCAATGATTGGACAATTGATGTATGGTGTGCATAGTAGACTGGATATTACATGTGTAGTTGGGATTGTAGCAAGATTTTCTACTAATCCTAAATAATCACATATGATTTTTGTTAAGAGGATTTTGAGATACTTGAAAAACACTGAGAATTATAGTTTATGGTACAAGAAAGAGAGAAATTTTGAACTACAAGTTTACACCAATGCAAATTGGGTTGGAAACATTGATGACAGTAAGAGCACTACCAGTGGAGAATTATTTTTGGGAGAAAGATTAGTTACTTGGATAAGCAAGAAACAAGAATGTATTTCTCGGTCCACTGTCAAAGTAGAATATGTTGTTGCTGCTAGTTGTTCAAATATTGCATGGATACAACAACTTTTGAAATGGATGAATGAAGATATCACTGATCCAGTGATAATATATTGTGACAACACAAGTGCTATAAACATTTCTAGAAATCTAGTGATGCATGCAAAGACAAAGCACATATCTATAAAGTATCACTACTTGAGGGAACAAGTACAAGAAAAGCAAGTGAAACTAGAATTTGTGAAGCCAAAAGAACAACTTGCAGATATATTTACCAAACCCTTACCTAAGGATACATTTGAGTACTTGAGGACTAGACTAGGGGTCCATCCCATGTCTATCAGTCACTAAGGTGATCAGGAGGTTGCATCAACCTATACTTTATCAAAATATCAAATGATGTTGATGCATATTGTTCACACTTTAGGTTTCCTAAGGTTGTGAAAAGCTAGAACAAAGAACATTGTATATCGGTACATGAAGGTACTTGATATGAACTGAACACCAAAAATAATATTTTGGCTGCTACAAAGCTGTTAATTATTTTTGGAATTATTGTCAAAGGGAGAGAAGAAATCAATGAAATATTTATCCAAAGCAAAAGAAGCAAAAGGGAGAGAAAAATCACAAGTAGAAGAAGATAAAATCCATAGGCAGAGTCTGCATGGAATGTTGTGTAGTGATTAAACATATTAAATGTACAAGCTAGAGAGAGCTTACCAAGTTACAACATTTACTTATAGAGTTGTAGAATAGATGTTTGGTATTCTATGGCATATTTCATATTGTGTTGTCATCAATGCCAAAGGGAGAGATTGATAACCTACAACTGATTGAATATCTTGATGAAATGAATGGACAAGTAAAAGACAATAATTGAAGGTCACTAAGATACTAAAGTGGTATGTAAGGAAATTAAACCAGTCAATGTATTGTCATTGATGTGAACTAGTTTTGGCTATACTTATCATGATGGTTAAAAACATCTAAAGAAGGAAGAATGAGATATCTACATGAAGATGAGATGAATATGAAAGATATGGCTATGGTATACATTGGGTAACTTATTGATGAGTCTATGGCATCATGTTGTTGACTTGATTGCATTACATGATTTTGTTATGTATTGAATATCATAATTGAACAAGTTTATGTGGTTGGTAATTGAAGATTTTTGTATACACTGAGCTAGTGTAGTGTATACCGAGTATAGTATTAACAGGGGGGTATTCACCGACACATTCTAGTATTAACCAAGGGAGGGAAACAAATAAAGTTTATAATAGCTGACTGAATTGATGAGCTGGACAATTGCTTATGATTCTGAGGTAGAAGATAAAGTTTGTTATGAGGATCTAATGGCTGACAAAATTAAAGATTAATCAGAGGAAGGAGAATGAAATGTGTGATTGACACGACTATCGAGGAAGCTTGAAGCAACAAAATGAATGATGAAAATTAAGAGACAAAATCTAACTGATGAAAAGAAAATAGTTTATGGTGTCTATTTAAAGAGACATGAGATTCATTATTGAGTCTAGGGGATTATTGACACTGCAAGAGAATTCACTTGAAATGACTATTTTCATGCACCTCTGATCAAACTGGTTATAGATAGAACTGAGCTAAACTGTAGACATTACTGAGCATCGGAGAAGCATACACCGAGTGAAGTAAAGTTGGAGGATATGAAGGATTGAATTGATTATTGATCAGAAGAGGTATTTTGAGCTTAGAATAGATCTGCAAATCTGCAAATCATAGTTGTATTTGAATCAGATCATTAGTGTATTAGTTTAACCATTATTACAACAAAATCTCTTAACTGAGTGGACTTAACAGTCTTTTTGTATTTCAATATGGCATTCAATGAATGTTGATTGTTTTCTTGTTGACCTCATAGTGAATGTTGGTCAAAGGAGAACTGTTAGTGATAAATCCTCTAACCAGGTCACACCTTACAGTTTGTTTTGTAACCTTTGACAGGGTTGGCTCCTAACTGAGCTCACTTCAGAAGAGTGAATTATTTTGGGTTATTGGTCCCAGGTGGTTTTTCCCCTAACAGGTTTTCCATGTTAAAAATATTTGTGTTATGTGTATTTGATGTGTTGAATTATTATTTTACTTTACACATTTTGTAACTAGTCAGATCGGTAAAAATAGTACTAAATTTACTGTCAATCGATAGATGAAGAGAAAGATAAATTAATGATAGCTTACCGAGTTGATAATTTGTTTTAAAAAAATGAATATATGCATCTAGAAGATTTGGGAGTGTAGGATAACTGGAATTAACTAATTCACCCCCCTCTTAGTTATCTAACAAGATGATGCGCCACTTTATCAATACTTGGTCCCTTGTGTTAAAAGTCTCACTAAGAGGAGTTCCTCACTTGTTTCCCCTAGTGATGGTGTTCCCAATGATAGTATTGCCTAGATTTTTGTTTGTCAATCCTCCTCTTCCCAAACTCTTCCCCAAGTTGTAGGCATTTTTCTAACCCACTCTTGATGTGGGTTACTAGTTATTTTATTAGTATATTGTAAGTGGTCTGTTATGGCCTTTGTTATCTATGACATGTTCTTAACCAGCTATAGGTGGTCTTTTTGGCATGTCTTTGTAAGAGCCAACACCCTTATTTTGTTGCTAAATTATTATAAAAATAATGAAAAAATAGAAAGAAAAAAAAAAATTAATATTAAATATCAAAAATAATAACAAAATATCAAATCTCTTATTAATTCTCTTATTAATAGTTTTGATGTAGTTTTAAAAATTACCTAACTAGTAATGTTGAAAGTTTTTCAATAGATTCCTTGCATTTTATGATAATTATCTTAGTCTGTAGGATTCCTATAGTAATATGAAATTAGTGAGAAAAATAATGATGATTTAAAAAAGAGAATAGTTATTTCTCACCAAATAAAAAGGAAAAAATATGGATTTTAGAGCCTTTACAAAAAATTTGGGCTTCCTAAATGTAGTTTCACAGAGTATTCATCAATTTGACAACAAAACCCACAATTCTAAAGGGTAAGTGAAATTTTAAATATGGTAACGTTGAGCTTTTTCTATAATATATGTGCTATTTTACACAATACACTTAGATCTATGCTCTAGAATTGGTAGTTTTAAATTATTGGAATATGTTTCATTAAAGACATGTTTTGTGGCAACAACAATAATTTTAAAATTACTTTAATAGTTGTTGTTTTTTTTTAATTAGGATGCTAGGCATTTCAATTAAAGTAATTTTATGG